>CANNZV010000303.1:137163-464791 GCA_947561585.1 Caprella mutica | reverse complement strand
CAGGGCTCCCGTGGAGGAGCCAAGACGATCAGGTAGGATTCGTCGTCAACCTGGTTGGTTGGCCGACTATGTCCCATGAGTTCTTAAAGGAACTAGGGGGGATGTGGTAACTTGCTGTACTAATCTGTGATTACAAAAATGGTTGGAAGCGGCAAGCCACTGATAATGACAGAGGATTTTTTGAAGTGACGAGGACAGTTTGAGACCTGGTTCTGTAAAGTGTTCTGTGAGTGTTTCAAGCTTTGTCTGTGACAAAAGTGTTTTGTAAGTAACGTGTTACTTGCCTAACGGTTAGGTAGTTTTTGGGAGTACTTGTTGTACTAGCGTCGGTTTACTTTGGAAGTAAACCACGTAGTGGTGAGTTGCTTTCCTAAGCACGCAAGTTGAGGTTTGCATTTTGTGTGATTTGCTTCCTAGGTACAACCTTTTTGTACTGTGAGTACAAGAAGTGTTTACCGGTTGTCTCATCATACGGTTGTACGTTGTACAATCAGGTGTGAGTTGGCCAGTTAAAGGGGTGGTTGGAGACTGTGCAAGAGTTCTAGGAACTCGCAACTAGGATTGCAGTTAGTTTTTGCTTTGGCTAACTAACCAGTGACGTCACTGCATCAGCTCTTGGGAGCTAGCAACTGAGGTTGTTCCTTCAAATTTGAAGGAATAGTCAATAGAATTTGAAGGAATAGTCAATAGAATTTGTAGGAATAGTCAATAGAATTTGAAGGAATAGTCTAGAATTTGAAGGAATAGTCTAGAATTTGAAGGAATAGTCAATAGAATTTGAAGGAATAGTCAATAGAATTTGAAGGAATAGTCAATAGAATTTGAAGGAATAGTCAATAGAATTTGAAGGAATAGTCAATAGAATTTGAAGGAATAGTCAATAGAATTTGAAGGAATAGTCAATAGAATTTGAAGGAATAGTCAATAGAATTTGAAGGAATAGTCAATAGAATTTGAAGGAATAGTCAATAGAATTTGAAGGAATAGTCAATAGAATTTGAAGGAATAGTCAATAGATTTTGAAGGAATAGTCAATAGAATTTGAAGGAATAGTCAATAGAATTTGTAGGAATAGTCAATAGAATTTGTAGGAATAGTCAATAGAATTTGAAGGAATAGTCTAGAATTTGAAGGAATAGTCAATAGAATTTGAAGGAATAGTCAATAGAATTTGAAGGAATAGTCAATAGAATTTGAAGGAATAGTCAATAGAATTTGAAGGAATAGTCAATAGAATTTGAAGGAATAGTCAATAGAATTTGAAGGAATAGTCAATAGAATTTGAAGGAATAGTCAATAGAAATTGAAGGAATAGTCAATAGAATTTGAAGGAATAGTCAATAGAAATTGAAGGAATAGTCAATAGAATTTGAAGGAATAGTCAATAGAATTTGAAGGAATAGTCAATAGAATTTGAAGGAATAGTCAATAGAATTTGAAGGAATAGTCAATAGAATTTGAAGGAATAGTCAATAGAATTTGAAGGAATAGTCAATAGAATTTGAAGGAATAGTCAATAGAATTTGAAGGAATAGTCAATAGAATTTGAAGGAATAGTCAATAGAATTTGTAGGAATAGTCAATAGAATTTGAAGGAATAGTCTAGAATTTGAAGGAATAGTCTAGAATTTGAAGGAATAGTCAATAGAATTTGAAGGAATAGTCAATAGAATTTGAAGGAATAGTCAATAGAATTTGAAGGAATAGTCAATAGAATTTGAAGGAATAGTCAATAGAATTTGAAGGAATAGTCAATAGAATTTGAAGGAATAGTCAATAGAATTTGAAGGAATAGTCAATAGAATTTGAAGGAATAGTCAATAGAATTTGAAGGAATAGTCAATAGAAATTGAAGGAATAGTCAATAGAATTTGAAGGAATAGTCAATAGAATTTGAAGGAATAGTCAATAGAATTTGAAGGAATAGTCAATAGAATTTGAAGGAATAGTCAATAGAATTTGAAGGAATAGTCAATAGAATTTGAAGGAATAGTCAATAGAATTTGTAGGAATAGTCAATAGAATTTGAAGGAATAGTCAATAGAATTTGAAGGAATAGTCTAGAATTTGAAGGAATAGTCAATAGAATTTGAAGGAATAGTCAATAGAATTTGAAGGAATAGTCAATAGAATTTGAAGGAATAGTCAATAGAATTTGAAGGAATAGTCAATAGAATTTGTAGGAATAGTCAATAGAATTTGAAGGAATAGTCTAGAATTTGAAGGAATAGTCTAGAATTTGAAGGAATAGCCAATAGAATTTGAAGGAATAGTCAATAGAATTTGAAGGAATAGTCAATAGAATTTGAAGGAATAGTCAATAGAATTTGAAGGAATAGTCAATAGAATTTGAAGGAATAGTCAATAGAATTTGAAGGAATAGTCAATAGAATTTGAAGGAATAGTCAATAGAATTTGAAGGAATAGTCAATAGAATTTGAAGGAATAGTCAATAGAATTTGAAGGAATAGTCAATAGAATTTGAAGGAATAGTCAATAGAATTTGAAGGAATAGTCAATAGAATTTGAAGGAATAGTCAATAGAATTTGAAGGAATAGTCAATAGAATTTGAAGGAATAGTCAATAGAATTTGAAGGAATAGTCAATAGAATTTGAAGGAATAGTCAATAGAATTTGAAGGAATAGTCAATAGAATTTGAAGGAATAGTCAATAGAAATTGAAGGAATAGTCAATAGAATTTGAAGGAATAGTCAATAGAATTTGAAGGAATAGTCAATAGAATTTGAAGGAATAGTCAATAGAATTTGAAGGAATAGTCAATAGAATTTGTAGGAATAGTCAATAGAATTTGAAGGAATAGTCTAGAATTTGAAGGAATAGTCTAGAATTTGAAGGAATAGTCAATAGAATTTGAAGGAATAGTCAATAGAATTTGAAGGAATAGTCAATAGAATTTGAAGGAATAGTCAATAGAATTTGAAGGAATAGTCAATAGAATTTGAAGGAATAGTCAATAGAATTTGAAGGAATAGTCAATAGAATTTGAAGGAATAGTCTAGAATTTGAAGGAATAGTCAATAGAATTTGAAGGAATAGTCAATAGAATTTGAAGGAATAGTCAATAGAATTTGAAGGAATAGTCAATAGAATTTGAAGGAATACAACATCGTTTAGTTAGTAAGACTTTTATTTTATAATAATAATTGAAAATGTCGTATAACAGAATAGGGTAAGTATCAATTACCAGATATAGATTAGATACCAGTTTAAAATTTCAATGGATATCTATCAAAAATAAAAAGAGAACGCATCAAAACATAAGCATTACATTCAAATGTAGAGAGAAACAGTTTATTTTTGATGCGTCATTTTAATAATAACCAACTGATAGTTTGATCGCATCTGCTCTCTGACTCCCAGTGATTATCTATTTAAAAAATAGTCACTTTACAGATTGTTATCAAATAATTTAATGATTAACAGATAACTTGCACATTAGGTAATAATAGGTATTTTTAATTCAATAGAATAATTCGACTTACAGTCGAGTTAGATAAAATATAGAATTTCCTCTCTTTAAAGTAATTTGGAAACTTATTCAACCATTCAAACAGTCCTTACTATCAAGATTGATGACAGAGCAAATTTTTGTATCAAACTTAAAAATAATATCAACAAATTGTTTAATAAATTAGCATATTTTTATACTTCGAAAGATAGATTTTTTGCGGGCACCCTGTCCTATATGACATTGCATTATACGTAATGTAAAATCTAACTCTTACATTTCATTAAAGGTGAAAGTTTTGTGACTCTATTTCATGGGAAACTCCTCTTATTCTTGATTGTGTCAACGCCCATGCTTCATCACCAGCCTCATTATCAGCCTCATTATCAGCTTCATCACCAGCCTCTCACCATGCTTCATCACCAAGTTTCATTACCAGTCTCATCACCAGCTTCATCACCAGCCTCTCACCATGCTTTATCACCAAGTTTCACTACCAGTGTCATCACCAGCTTCATCACCAGCTTCATCACCAGCCTCTCACCATGCTTCATCACCAGCCTCATTATCAGTCTCATCATCAGCTTCATCACCAGCCTCTCACCATGCTTCATCACCAAGTTTCACTACCAGTCTCATCACCAGCTTCATCACCAGCCTCTCACCATGCTTCATCACCAAGTTTCATTACCAGTCTCATCACCAGCCTCATCACCAGCCTCTCACCATGCTTCATACCCAAGTTTCATTACCAGTCTCATCACCAGCCTCATCACCAGCCTCATCACCATTGTCTGTGATGTATCACGACAAAGTGTTGCTAATATTAATGAAATGAGTTTGTGTTAATAGTGTACTTACCAGTCACACAGATTGTTGTAGTATTTAACAAAAGCTTTGCAACAAGTTTAATTACTATGATGTAAGATGGCACTTCGATTTCATGATCTTTGATTCCTTATACCACAGTGCTAAAAAACTAAATGTTACTCGTATAAATTTCTCTTAAAGTGGAATCTTCCATCAGCTCTCGTCTTTGACTTCCAATTTTCTGGGTTTCTCGAAAGTAGAAAATAAGCGAAAGAATCGCCTTCAAAGTCAACAACCGCTCTCTAAATTGGCTAAACGACGAAAATTTTAATTGGATTTTGTCCTTAATGAAATCAGAACGACTGCGGAGGATGAAATTATCGGATGTTTACCCTTTTACCGATGTGGCGATAGGGAAATGACTTTCAAATAGTTCAATTGAATTTTGTTATCTTAATGCAGGAATTAATGAGTAATCTAATGAATTAATAAGAAATTTCAAAACGATATGTATTTAAATTGAAATAAATAGTATGTAAAATTAAATACATAGTCTTTAAAAAGATTGTAAAAAAAGAAACAAGCAAAGCAAATTGACTTTACGATTTGTTAAATATATAGGGACAGCTGTATATAATAGCCCTTCATTTTTCCTAAAATACGTTTGATTTAATAGTCTATAACTTTTAGTTACTCTAGAATCCTAAAAAACCCCATCTCATAAAAAAGTGTGATGAAAATAAATAATAATGTACCCAAATCAAAAAATTGAAATTGCCATATAAATAATTCACATCTTTCTTAAAACGTCAAAGATATGTATTGTATAGTTATCGTTTCTAACTAAAGATTCAGCGTTACAACATCTAATGTGAAGTATAATGGATCGCATTACCTTGTCTCTTAGAAGCAGGGCCACTTGAAATCAAATAAAGGACCTTTAGTTTCAGCATAATTGCACGTCCAAGTACCCATTGCACAAATTGCTGGCCATTACGATACGCATTTGCTTCTCCGTAAACAGCACGATAACGATATATCAGGACCGATATTGTTTTCCAATTGCTTCACGTGAACGATATCTTCGAAACTCTTCAATCTCCCACCGAAAACAATCGGTAGCGGCGAAGTCATTATTGATAGAAATATCCGATTGAAATTAGACTGTTAGGCGGTTGCTTCCACTTTGCGAAGAAGAAGAGAAAGTAGGTCTTGATTTGCATAATCAGAACACAGGAGAATTTGTTGCTTCCCGAGGAATTCAAAGGAAGACTTCGGCACAACATCAACAACCCTGGAAAATACTGCACTGAATAGGAAAGAACTTGAAAGAAGCGATGGACTTTGAACGATTTGATAGAACGCGACTGAAATAAAAGAACTGGACTGGAATAAAAGAACTTGACTGAAATATAAGAACTTGACTGAAATAATAGAACTGGACTGAAATAAAAGAACTGGACTGAAATAAAAGAACTGGACTGAAATAAAAGAACTTGACTGAAATAAAAGAACTGTACTAAAATAAAAGAACTTGACTGAAATAAAAGAACTGGACTGAAATATTAGAACCTGACTAAAATAAAAGAACTTGACTGAAATAAAAGAACTGGACTGAAATAAAAGAACTTGACTGAAATAAAAGAACTGTACTAAAATAAAAGAACTTGACTGAAATAAAAGAACTGGACTGAAATAAAAGAAATTGACTGAAATAATAAAACTTGACTGAAAAAAGAACTTGACTGAAATAAAAGAACTTGACTGAAATAATAGAACTTGACTGAAAAAGAACTTGACTGAAATAAAAGTACTGGACTAAAAAAATGAACTTGACTGAAATAAAAGAACTTGACAGAATTTGAACTAGGTAGCTACTGTAAAGGTAGAATTTATGTTAATATGTTCAGTTATAATTTTAGATTGTAGTTCATATTTGTAATGTAACAATTTCAGGGTAAGTTTATATTCACTATAAAAAAACTATACTAACAGATTTAGTGCAAAACACGTCATTTCATTAAAATAAGCTATTATCAATTCCAACCAAAAATAATAACATCAATTGAAATTAAAAAACAATATCAAAGTAATATATGATAGACTTTACATAATATACAATAACTATACAATAAAACAATACTTTTCATGTTTTTATTCTATTTTAAATGTGTTTAGACTATGTAAAAAATATTCAATTTGAAAAGTAATTCAATAAATAACTACATCTGAAAACAAGCGCTACATGTATTGATTGTTTTATTACACCAATATAAATATTATTGAAAACCCGTTATGTTTGACGGGAAAGTACACTAGTATACAATAATGGATAATGAATCGTACAAATTGTGATCATTTCGATCATCTCTCCAGATATATCTTCTCAGTGCGATATTTTCTTTGAACAAAATCTCAGTGGATGGAGAGGCAATACCAATTCTTAGGTTTTTTTATTTCGAGAGATTTTCGTTGAATTTTTCAGATTCCGCGAAGAAAAGAAGCCTGGGGCAATAAATGCTGCGGAATCATTTATATTGTCGGTATGTTCTTATCTTCAAAGTGAAAGTAGTCTACAGTTTGAATTGTCTCATTGCTTAAATATTGCACAATTTGGTGGATAAACACGCTACAGTACTCGGAAAGTGGGTGTTTTCTAACTAATCTGACCTATAGAAATTTAAGATTGAACTATCATGACCTAAGTGAGTAACCATTTTCCGAGTACTGTTAGACAAATTAAGTACAATGGTACTCTACCTCAACCCAGATAGAAAGTTATGGTTGGAGCACATGAGGACTGATCTTAAAATGTAATAGCATAATCATATTTCAAGTCAGATTTTAATTTTAGTAAAAATTCACATAGTACATAATGTAAATAATATCTAATACATTGGCACTTTAAAAATTAATTACATATTAACCACTAAATGTATTTTTAAAAGTCTTACTGCAAAGAATATAGAAAAAAAACATCTAAAAACAATAAAATCAGAACAAACATAGTTTACTAAATTTTTAATCCCCAAGTGGGACTAAAATAACTCTGCTCTTTTTTCTTTCTTTATTATATAATAACTGAAATAAAACACAGAAACGGTATTAGATTTATTTCCAATATTTCCTAACCAAGTTCTACATATTTTATTCGAATTGAGATTTTGAGGACTGATATCATTGTGATGTAAGAGGATAGAGAGATTAGGGTACTGATAAGCCTATCAAAATACTATGTATGTCCTTGCGTTACGGGCCTCAAATAAACTGTTATAACTCAAAAAAAAAGTAGGATAAAAAAATAGACCATTTAAAAAAGGATAAGCAACTAATTTAATTAGATTAGTTTGTTTTAAATATTATTCTTTTCAGATAATCTTCATTGACTCTGGAACATTCATGTGCTCTCTAACCTTTTAGTGGTATACGTGGTACACGCAGGTATCATGGATACTAATTGAAATAATGAGTCAAAATGTTGAAAATTATTAATTTTTTTAAAGTTTAAAACAGTTACTGTTCGATAACAAGCAACTAACACTACCTCAAATAAAAAAAATATTACGTCTAATCTTCAATTTATCCAAGTTTCATGAAGTAGAAATATAGAAATAATATATCAGAGGAAAGAAAACTAAATAAATATAATCCACAATGTAGTTGGTATTAAACTTAAATACAATGAATGATGATTATTGATTAACTACAGGCTGACCCCACTCTTATTACACTCCACACTTATTAAAAATGGTAATAAAAGCGAGGTATGACTCTAGTTGTCATATAATTTTAACTCTTTCAACCTTTCATTTTCTATAAATTAGAATAAAAATTAATATTTTTTTTAAGGGTTCTTGATACTTTGATTTCTATAAAGTATTAAATATATTCAGCGTACATAAATTAAAATGATGAAAGCTCTGTGATTATAGTTCAAAGTAGTGAATGTATTAAAAGTATTTAAATTCAACCATAGCTTAGATCTTACCATTTCGATACTCTGATCTATATCTGCAGGTATCATGGACACCAATTAAATAAATAATAAATAATAATAATTTGACAATGAAGAAGCCACCAATATCTTGTAACTTACACTACTGCCGAAAATGTTTTACACTGCATAAAATTACCATTTGTTTAATGTAGCACAAATCACAGAGTATGAGCAAATTGTGGCGACAAGCTCTGCTACAATGTATGTGCTAAATCGAACCTTCAAAACTATATACTTTTTTTCTAATTCATAGAAAATGAAATATTTAATGGAGTAACAAGTGGCTCTAGAACAACTACCATAGTGGAGAACTGCCATGCCACAAACTGCCATGCGACAAACTGCCATGCGACAAACTGCCATGCGACAAATTGCCATGCGACAAACTGCCATGCCACAAACTGCCATGCGACAAACTGCCATGCGGACAACTGCCATGCGGACAACTGCCATGCGACAAACTGCCATGCGACAAACTGCCATGCCACAAACTGCCATGCGACAAACTGCCATGCGGACAACTGCCATGCGGACAACTGCCATGCGACAAACTGCCATGCGGACAACTGCCATGCGGACAACTGCCATGCGACAAACTGCCATGCGACAAACTGCCATGCGGACAACTGCCATGCGGACAACTGCCATGCGACAAACTGCCATGCGACAAACTGCCATGCGGACAACTGCCATGCGGACAACTGCCATGCGACAAACTGCCATGCCACAAACTGCCATGCGACAAACTGCCATGCGGACAACTGCCATGTGGACAACTGCCATGCGACAAACTGCCATGCGGACAACTGCCATGCGGACAACTGCCATGCGACAAACTGCCATGCGACAAACTGCCATGCGGACAACTGCCATGCGGACAACTGCCATGCGACAAACTGCCATGCGACAAACTGCCATGCCGCAAACTGCCATGCGACAAACTGCCATGCGGACAACTGCCATGCGGACAACTGCCATGCGACAAACTGCCATGCGGACAACTGCCATGCGGACAACTGCCATGCGACAAACTGCCATGCGGACAACTGCCATGCGGACAACTGCCATGCGACAAACTGCCATGCGACAAACTGCCATGCGGACAACTGCCATGCGACAAACTGCCATGCGACAAACTGCCATGTGGACAACTGCCATGCGGACAACTGCCATGCGACAAACTGCCATGCGACAAACTGCCATGCGGACAACTGCCATGCGACAAACTGCCATGTGGACAACTGCCATGCGGACAACTGCCATGCGACAAACTGCCATGCGACAAACTACTATGTGGACAACTGCCATGTGGACAACTGCCATGCGACAAACTGCCATGCGACAAACTGCCATGCGACAAACTGCCATGCGGACAACTGCCATGCAATATATTATAATTTTATTTTGGGTGAATTTTAATGCGCTTATAAACTTACTCTTTCTTGGAAATAATTTGATTGATAGTACATTATTTTTTTAACCTAAAATTTAGTATAAAAATGTTTATTGAATTGTCTGTAATTGTGAATGGAGAAGCATAGAAGTAAACCTAAATTTCTTTCTTTGTTAGAATCATTTTCTTTCACATTTAACACCTTAAATAATCAAATGGTTGACAGAAAGGTAACCTCTATAGATGCCAAACTTTCTTCACAAACATTTCAGAATACAAAGAATAGAACAAACCTAATCTTTACAGGTTAAAATTTTCAGTGAGTGTGAATTTGCATCTTACTATTTAAGAGTTGCTCTCACACAACACTGGGCAATGGGCATATATGAGTTATTTAATATTTTGATTTGTTATTAGTTTAATAATAGATTTAATAAAACATATTTCAGTTGTACTTTTTCAGATATTTTGACACTTTTCAAATATTTATAAAGCATGTAATGCATGGACTTTTGATCAGTTGGAGCTAAAAACAAAGGAACGATAGAAAAGCAAATTCAAATTTCAAAATTACTGAGTAAAGTGTTTTTTGTAAGATTTTTAAAAATAGAAATAAGATAATATCTACTTCAGTTTCTAATCCTAAATCTAGCAGGAAAGTTTTTAATAATTAAAAAATAATAATTAACCCAATGAAAAATTATTAAATAATAAGATGCAAAATCACACTCACTGAAAATGTTAACCTGTAAAGCTTGTAATTTTTCTATTCTTTGTATTTTGAAATGTTTGAAAAGCAAATTTTGCATCTGTAGATTTTAACCTTTTAGTCAAACATTTGAATATTAAAGGGTTAAATGTGAAATAATATGGTTTAAAAAAGATATAAATTTAGTATACATTAACTTTAAATCCTGAATCTACCGTCAATATTAATTTTTATACTTATTCCTGCACAATTTAGGACTATACAATTAACATCATTATACTTAATATTCAGGTTAAGATAATAATATACTTCACATCAAATTAATTCCAAGAAGGGTTAAGTTTATAAGCGCATTACAAATCACCCGAAATAAAATTATAATGCAGTGCATGGCAGTTATCCGCATGGTAGTTTGTCGCATGGCAGTTGTCCACTATCGCAGTTGTCCGCATGGCAGTTGTCCACTATCGCAGTTGTCCGCATGACAGTTGTCCACTATCGCAGTTGTCCGCATGGCAGTTGTCCGTACACTGTAAATAAATAGATAAATACTTGTGTCATACCTTGCTTCTATTACCATTTTGTAATAAATCTGAATCGAAATATTGGTAATAAGAGGGAGCTTCTTCTAATTTAAACCTATTAGACATTTATTTAAGAACTCTAAGAGTATAATATATATTTATCAGTTTGGACGGTTAGTCCATCAATTAAACATGAGTTAAACTTTTAGTTTGTTTAAAATATGTTCGGTAGGTTTGGAAGCGGAATATAGGCCGGCATTGAGACTGCCAATGTGCTGCGCTGAATTTATAATAAGGAAATAATGATAAGTTCACCGTGACGTTATAATTTTCAAGAAAGCTCTTCTCTATTTTTAATATAAAATGAAAATTCATTTTCAATTTGTAGATACATGTGAAAAGTGAATATTTTTGAAAGAGAAATCATTAATTTATCCTAGCTCAATAATAAAAAAAAATTCTGTATCTATTGGAAAGATTTTATAAAATTTCATAACGGATTCAGTGTTACATTATGGCAGAAAAGTCAACTTAAAAACAAAATTGCTAATATATAATAATAAGAGTTAAAATAAAACAAGACCATGCGAAGAGTATTAATCATTTACCATTCAAAATAATACACTGCACTGAGTAACATTTCATACCCTGATGGTACTTCAGAGTCTAACTTTTGCAGCCTACTGTACTGTTAGAGTTGAGACTCATTAATAGAGATATAAGCCTAATGCAATTACTTGAACACTGTACCCGCACAGCTAAGGTATCTAATACCCTTAAAACTTTAAATTTACCTGCTAACCTCGTTGCTAGAATGCTTAAAAATACCAAAATATGCAGAGTCATGTTTCAGACGAAATTACTCCTCGTATACTTAGAGAGTTGCGGCAGTTAAGCGAACAGTCATACCCAGTGGAAAATTTGTATCGGTTGATCGTTTATTACAGTAACTAAGTTATATATTACGGTAGAATATCATAATTTTATACATTATTGTCGAGATTTTGTCGGGAATGTTCGACAAAAGACGATGCAGACTATGATCTTTTTTTAAATTTAGTTTGAATTACGATTACATTTCAGTCGAATCATTCATCGTCGTAAATAAAAGATCTATTTATAATCCCCGATGAAAATAGATAATTGGTGGTTATAATTTTCTGACTGGGAAAAATTTGTTAGGAGAAAATATATGTTATATTTATACATCATTTGTCTTGCTTATATCATACCTAATTATTTTACTCATCGATTTTTGTATGCAATCTTCTCCTTATATTCAGATGTAACAATTGTATTTGTAACCAATAATAATATGTTAACTATATACCTACTCAGTATATAGGCAATGATGTATAAACATGAATTTTATTTATTAATATTTTTTATGCACGAATAACAGTTGTATTAAACTATTTAATTAAATACATATATTTGCGCAATAATTGACGTCGAAATTTTTTTTCTGCCAGTTCGAAAGTGCATTGAATTCAACTTAAATATCTCTAATTAATTATTCTTTAAAGTTGAACTTTTTATTTCTTAAGATGTTTAAAATAGAACACTTTCTGATATATTCACAATTATTCAAATAAGAATTATTTATAAAATATTATTACTAGTAAAATAATTTCCAACAAATTACTAATTAAAAGTTTCATTGAAGGAGACTATCGCCTTTAAAATATCTTTAAAATGTGTTATATCTGCTAGATTGTACAATGATTGTTCTTTGGAAAATAGAGTCCACTCACTCCAAAAAATAGAAAGTTTTTAGTATTGTGAATAAAAAGAATACAGTTTTGGTCAAAAGAAAAAAATATATTGGCAAACTATTGAAGTCTTTAATTGATACTTTGAGAAGATGTTTCTAAAATTATCAAACAATTTGACTTTTGAGGAAAATCTTTAGTTATTCAACTATTCAAGAATTAATTACATTGTAACATTTAGAACATTGTCACATATTACAGCATCATAATTGGGATGTATTTTACCATTAGTTAAGTATTATAATATCATTGTAATACAATACACCATAAGTCATGTATTACAATATTGTGACACATTACACCATGTAGTTCTCTTACTCAGGACTGCATTCACTATAGAGGAGTCCACTGTATTACAATATTATTGCGATGTATTACACCATTAGTCATGAATTACATCCTATTACATGTATTACAACATGTAGTATTACATCATTAGTCATCTATTACAACATGTAACATGTATTACAACATGTAACATGTATTACAACATGTAACATGTATTACAACATGTAACATGAATTACAACATGTAACATGAATTACAACATGTAACAAGACACTATTAGTAAAGTATTACATCATAATCTAATTCCTAATAGAGTTCCCTAATATACATTCACTTCATCTAATAAATTTAGCCACTGCCTCCAGTCTGAGTGTTTATTACACAAATACACGAGAGTAATTATAAGCTGAGGCCTAAGACTGGCTCCAGCCTTAGCAGTTGATGTCACATTCCAGTGGCTAAAAGACTTCAGACGCCAGTCAGACTGCAGTCTTGCAGACTTACTGGCGCCTGCTATGTTTGACCTCGATAGCTAGAGTGTAGAGCCAGTGAAAAAGATGTGGTGGGGCCATTGGAGATGAGAGGGGCTTCTTCTGTGTCCCCACCATGACGTTCTGTCTTGTAGTATCACTGAGTGTTTAGTGGCTATTCGAGAACTATAGTCACAACAATGTTTACGGACATTTTGACTATTTTTAATAAAGGGATAAATAGATAGACGCCGCTAGAGTACTCAATAGAAAACAAAGCTGACAATGTTAGAAAATTAAAATAAAATTTTAAATTTAAAGATCGACTTTTTATTTCCGTAATAATTCATCAATTTCAAATAATATTTTAGACGCTAAAGCAGACAATTTTTATGTTAACTTTTCTAAATCTATTAAACCATTTTAAAATATCTAAATCAATTAAAAAACAAATTTGATTGAATAACGAATTCAGTCATATGACATTAAGTATCTAGATGAACAACAATGAAATGTGAATCATTCTTATTTTCTAATTGATCTTCAATTTACAAATGCGTTACAGGCAGACTCCGCTTTAAGTAAAAAATCGTACCTCACTTTAAAATAGAAATTGAAATTCAAGCGGGGAACACCCCTCTTTTTTTAGCAATGCTACTGAAATCTATTCGTTTTCTATTAACAAAAATTTTCTATGAAAGTGGTTTCACGAACATAGTACCCTACCAACAGTCAGCGACAATGCTCATGGATGCAGAATTGCAACTCCGCGAATGCAGTCACTTTCCAAAGAATTCGACGAAAAGGGACACTAACACTTGTGACTGAACTCACCTATGGAAGAGGAAAATGAGCCTACTTGCTTATCTAACACATAAATCTAAGACTTCATTGTTTAGGAGCATACCCTAGCGCGGTCCCCGAAAACTGAAAGAAGCGTTAAAAAATGATTATCATGGCGGAAATTAAAATAGACAAAACATAATCCTAATTACAACAGTTCGGGGTCCAAGACACGCCATCTCCCTTCAACAGAGAGCTTCAGGATGAATTCTCAATGTTGATACATATAAAACTGAAAACATATACATCATAACTAAAAAACTTTTACAATAAAATGATCGCCATATGTTTCATCAAAAATAATCAGCTTTCATTAATGTAGTCAAATAGTAAGAAAAAATTATTTTGTAGTAGTCAGCAACGATTGCTGAAATAGCCTGATTTGCTCATAAAAACTATTTTTCTGGGTGTAATTATTGTACTGGGCTCAATTGTCTCTGGGTCCAATTTTTCTGGGCCAAATGATTCTGGGCTCAATTGTCGAGGCCCAATTGTATTGGGCCCAATTGTCTATCCACGTATAACATGGTATAATACTTCTCAGGGTGCTGCTATAGAACACATTAATGATCACTAAAAACTTCAGCCAAGGATAAAATCTTTTGTCACAGCTGGAGTTAACGACATCTTAGGATATTATCGGTATTGGCTAGAGGAGCCAAAAGGCACAGCTCTCTTATTGCTATCAAATTAACTATTATCATTCTACTATTTATCTTATTATTAATCAATATGGTACAATAATTTTTTCTGAATGAAATGCATTAGGGCTTTTTAAATTAATCATTGAAATAGAATATTTGGTTATAAAGTGATATCTTTTTGCTACTAAATGACTTTTCTTTGTCTTAGCGACACGTGATTGCTATATTAATTGACATTTTGTTTTTTTAATGTCTTTTCAATCAATCTTTTCAATCTTTTCAATCAATTGAAATAAATTTGTTTGTTATTAAATGAAATTATCTCTGTATAAACGACATCTTTTTTTTATAAAGAGAAGTCTTTTTTTTGCTATTTTAATGTTAACATGTGCTACATACCTACTGAAAATGGTGAATACTATATTTATCTTTTGAAACACTGTTGCTTTATTTACAGTGTGGTCAACATTATGGCTATACAGTACTCGAGGAGGCCATATTTCAGACCTGAAGGACGTCAGTTTGACGTGGAGGAGGCGTGTTGCATTTGATGTTTCGGAGACTCGATAAACTTGGCATGCCTCTTCAGGAAAAGTGGTACTGAAGATCCGTAGAGTTTTCTAAAGAACACTGCTGAGGTTCGTGAAACTATGGAAGTTGTTATCAACAAAAAACAATGGATTGAAATAAATTCTATATTCTTATTTTTTTCCTAAATACAGTATTTAAGAACCAGAAACCAAATGCTTAAAAGGTTTGGTAGTGATTTAAAATAAGTGTTAAAACGATTAAAGTGTATACCAACGGAGTCACGTTCTATCATTCAATTTGAATTGGATTAATATTATATTTATATTATAAGTATCAAATGTACTAAATTACATAGCAGATGAAATTAAATAGATTCACCCTACACAATAATTATCTGAATATCCAAGTGGCAAACAGAAACAGGATTTTAATATAAAACAACCATTTCACTAGATTAGACGAAAAATCGAAATTATAATTAAAGGAATAGAAAAATAAACATTTCAATTACTAAGAGAAGGGTAAAAATTTGGAAAATTTAAAGGAATAGAATTTTTTTCTATTTTTCCTTTCAAAAATACTGCATTTATGAAACAAAGCCAAAAGAATTTTCATCAGGTGTTTAACTCTCATCTGGCAATAGTCACTTTACACTAATAATGCCAAATAAAATATAACTCTTCCAAGTTATTTTCGTAACTGCCATCCTAAATATGCAAGTAACTACACTTCGATATAACAGGTACAGATTTATTCCTTTTAAAAACACGGAATTGTAAATTGGAGCAGCCTGGCTGTCAAATCTGTCCATATTCGATATTAAGGAAGAGAAGAAAAGATTAGGAAAATAGAACTGCAACCAACTGATATGAGACTTTGTTACTGGATAGAATTGAAAGGGTTGCATATTGACGTCAGGGAGCTGTCGAAAATAGACACTGTGAGTGATGTCTATTGGAAATTATAGACACTGTGAGTGATGTAAATTATAGACACTGTAAGTGATGTCTATTGGAAATTATAGACACTGTAAGTGATGTAAATTATAGACACTGTGAGTGATGTCTATTGGAAATTATAGACACTGTAAGTGATGTAAATTATAGACACTGTGAGTGATGTCTATTGGAAATTATAGACACTGTAAGTGATGTCTAGTGGAAATTATAGACACTGTGAGTGATGTCTAGTGGAAATTATAGACACTGTGAGTGATGTCTATTGGAAATTATAGACACTGTAAGTGATGTAAATTATAGACACTGTAAGTGATGTCTATTGGAAATTAAAGACACTGTGAGTGATGTCTATTGGAAAATATAGACACTGTAAGTGATGACTATTGGAAATTATAGACACTGTGAGTGATGTCTATTGGAAATTATAGACACTGTAAGTGATGTCTATTGGAAATTATAGATACTGTGAGTGATGTCTATTGGAAATTATAGACACTGTAAGTGATGTCTATTGGAAATTATAGACACTGTGAGTGATGTCTATTGGAAATTATAGACACTGTAAGTGATGTCTATTGGAAATTATAGACACTGTGAGTGATGTCTATTGGAAATTATAGACACTGTAAGTGATGTCTATTGGAAATTATAGACACTGTGAGTGATGTCTATTGGAAATTATAGACACTGTGAGTGATGTCTATTGGAAATTATAGACACTGTAAGTGATGTCTATTGGAAATTATAGACACTGTGAGTGATGTCTATTGGAAATTATAGACACTGTGAGTGATGTCTATTGGAAATTATAGACACTGTAAGTGATGTCTATTGGAAATTATAGACACTGTGAGTGATGTCTATTGGAAATTATAGACACTGAAAGTGATGTCTATTGGAAATTATAGACACTGTAAATGATGTTTATTGGAAATTATAGACACTGTAAGTGATTTCTATTGGAAATTATAGACACTGTGAGTGATGTCTATTGGAAATTATAGACACTGTGAGTGATGTCTATTGGAAATTAAAGACACTGTGAGTGATGTCTATTGGAAAATATAGACACTGTAAGTGATGACTATTGGAAATTATAGACACTGTGAGTGATGTCTATTGGAAATTATAGACACTGTAAGTGATGTCTATTGGAAATTATAGATACTGTGAGTGATGTCTATTGGAAATTATAGACACTGTAAGTGATGTCTATTGGAAATTATAGACACTGTGAGTGATGTCTATTGGAAATTATAGACACTGTAAGTGATGTCTATTGGAAATTATAGACACTGTGAGTGATGTCTATTGGAAATTATAGACACTGTAAGTGATGTCTATTGGAAATTATAGACACTGTGAGTGATGTCTATTGGAAATTATAGACACTGTGAGTGATGTCTATTGGAAATTATAGACACTGTAAGTGATGTCTATTGGAAATTATAGACACTGTGAGTGATGTCTATTGGAAATTATAGACACTGTGAGTGATGTCTATTGGAAATTATAGACACTGTAAGTGATGTCTATTGGAAATTATAGACACTGTGAGTGATGTCTATTGGAAATTATAGACACTGAAAGTGATGTCTATTGGAAATTATAGACACTGTAAATGATGTTTATTGGAAATTATAGACACTGTAAGTGATTTCTATTGGAAATTATAGACACTGTGAGTGATGTCTATTGGAAATTATAGACACTGTAAGTGATGTCTAGTGGAAATTATAGACACTGTAAGTGATGTAATTTATAGACACTGTGAGTGATGTCTATTGGAAATTATAGACTCTGTAAGTGATGTCTAGTGGAAATTATAGACACTGTAAGTGATGTAATTTATAGACACTGTGATTGATGTAATTTATAGACACTGTGAGTGATGTCTATTGGAAATTATAGACACTGTGAGTGATGTCTATTGGAATTTATAGACACTGTAAGTGATGTCAATTGGAAATTATAGACACTGTGAGTGATGTCTATTGGAAATTATAGACACTGTAAGTGATGTCTAGTGGAAATTATAGACACTGTAAGTAATGTCTAGTGGAAATTATAGACACTGTAAGTGATGTCTAGTGGAAATTATAGACACTGTAAGTGATGTCTAGTGGAAATTATAGACACTGTAAGTGATGTCTATTGGAAATTATAGACACTGTAAGTGATGTCTATTGGAAATTATAGACACTGTAAGTGATGTCTATTGGAAATTATAGACACTGAAAGTGATGTAAATTATAGACACTGTAAGTGATGTCTATTGGAAATTATAGACACTGTAAGTGATGTCTATTGGAAATTATAGACACTGTGAGTGATGACTATTGGAAATTATAGACACTGTGAGTGATGTCTATTGGAAATTATAGACACTGTAAGTGATGTCTATTGGAAATTATAGATACTGTGAGTGATGTCTATTGGAAATTATAGACACTGTAAGTGATGTCTATTGGAAATTATAGACACTGTGAGTGATGTCTATTGGAAATTATAGACACTGTAAGTGATGTCTATTGGAAATTATAGACACTGTGAGTGATGTCTATTGGAAATTATAGACACTGTAAGTGATGTCTATTGGAAATTATAGACACTGTAAGTGATGTCTATTGGAAATTATAGACACTGTAAGTGATGTCTATTGGAAATTATAGACACTGTGAGTGATGTCTATTGGAAATTATAGACACTGTGAGTGATGTCTATTGGAAATTATAGACACTGTAAGTGATGTCTATTGGAAATTATAGACACTGTAAGTGATGTCTATTGGAAATTATAGACACTGTAAGTGATGTCTAGTGGAAATTATAGACACTGTGAGTGATGTCTATTGGAAATTATAGACACTGTGAGTGATGTCTATTGGAAATTATTGACACTGTAAGTGATGTCTATTGGAAATTATAGAGACTGTAAGTGATGTCTATTGGAAATTATAGACACTGTAAGTGATGTCTATTGAAAATTGTAGACACTGTAAGTGATGTCTATTGGAAATTATAGACACTGTAAGTGATGTCTATTGGAAATTATAGACACTGTAAGTGATGTCTAGTGGAAATTATAGACACTGTAAGTGATGTCTAGTGGAAATTATAGACACTGTAAGTGATGTCTAGTGGAAATTATAGACACTGTGAGTGATGTCTATTGGAAATTATAGACACTGTAAGTGATGTCTATTGGAAATTATAGACACTGTGAGTGATGTCTATTGGAAATTATAGACACTGTAAGTGATGTCTATTGGAAATTATAGACACTGTGAGTGATGTCTATTGGAAATTATAGACACTGTAAGTGATGTCTATTGGAAATTATAGACACTGTAAGTGATGTCTATTGGAAATTATAGACACTGAAAGTGATGTAAATTATAGACACTGTAAGTGATGTCTATTGGAAATTATAGACACTGAAAGTGATGTAAATTATAGACACTGTGAGTGATGTCTATTGGAAATTATAGACACTGTAAGTGATGTCTATTGGAAATTATAGACACTGTGAGTGATGTCTATTGGAAATTATAGACACTGTAAGTGATGTCTATTGGAAATTATAGACACTGTAAGTGATGTCTATTGGAAATTATAGACACTGTAAGTGATGTCTATTGGAAATTATAGACACTGTGAGTGATGTCTATTGGAAATTATAGACACTGTGAGTGATGTCTATTGGAAATTATAGACACTGTAAGTGATGTCTATTGGAAATTATTGACACTGTAAGTGATGTCTATTGGAAATTATAGACACTGTGAGTGATGTCTATTGGAAATTATTGACACTGTAAGTGATGTCTATTGGAAATTATAGACACTGTGAGTGATGTCTATTGGAAATTATAGACACTGTGAGTGATGTCTATTGGAAATTATAGACACTGTAAGTGATGTCTATTGGAAATTATAGACACTGTGAGTGATGTCTATTGGAAATTATAGACACTGTGAGTGATGTCTATTGGAAATTATAGACACTGTGAGTGATGTCTATTGGAAATTATAGACACTGTGAGTGATGTCTATTGGAAATTATAGACACTGTAAGTGATGTCTATTGGAAATTATAGACACTGTGAGTGATGTCTAGTGGACATTTTTAAACAAAATTATACAAATGAAGTTATACATTATGAATATTTTTCAATTTCAACCACATTTTTTTTGAACTATCTGATTAATTTCTAATGACACTCAAGCTGTTATTACTTTTGCAAAATTGCAAAAGGTTATGTTTGGATCGGCTTTTTATTTATAAATCTATTTAAGTGTAATCTTGTTATTCGCTTAACTCATAAACTATTCAACCAAATTACCTGTCATTTGGTGGGAAGATTGGTCATCATCCAGGACAACATTCATTAGATTTTGGAAGCGATCGGATCAAAAGTGAAAGTCACAAAAAGGTTCAAATGTAGCGAAAGCGAAGGTATGCGCTCTACAAGTGCCTGTTCTACATAGTTTGAATAGCATAAAAATATCGTGAACAATAAACTGATTTTGCATCTCTTAAATCTTTTGGAGTTCATAATATATAAGTTTCTTTTTTAATTCAAAGCAAATTGGTTTGCAGGCCATGGCAGTACTAGAAGTACAGAGATAATGTCTACTCTATAAGTTATGTAATATAAATATTATTTAGACTGATGAAGCTTTTTCTAAAATGAAATTTTAAGACTCTTTTTGATTATTTCTTTTTCAATTTGATATTTTTTAAGATTGCACGAGAAATTTCTATATAAAATTTTACTCCATTATTAGATATATGAAAAATATTTATATAATGTGTTATTTTCTTTTCCCTTAAAAATAGAGCAAATAATTGTCATGTCATTTTCCTAATCTAATTTTTTATCAATTTCTGAATCTAGTAATTTAGGACAAATTTCAATTGACAATTAATTTAAAGCAGTCTACCATATAAATCAACAGAATCGTTTTCTATGATAGCTCCAGTTTGATGCATGACTGAAATATTTGGAGAATTCGTTCTAATATTTGTGCAATCATTTAATGGGATTATTGTAGTAGGCGCTTGTATCCGGAAAAAATCCCCCTGGATAAAATCCCCCCAGAAAACATATTTGTTCCCTATTTTCCTATAGATAGTTACATATCCTTAGTTTTAATCATATACCATCACTCTATAGTACAATAGTTAACTAGTTTTTGTCTACTGAATATATATAATATATATTATGTTACGTTTATGTATGGGTAATTAAATGTCACAATCACGAAAGGCATAGTTGACTGTAATTTAATTTCAAATGGGTAAATCTTCTACGTCAAAGTCTTTTGTAATAAAACAATCATTTCAGGAAATTTGCTTAGAGCAACTTAGTGCGGGTAGGTAACACTCCTCTGAACAATAGCAAATATCAAGATTTTTTAATTAGACTGCACAATGTTGTAGACAAATATGACGAATATAGTTCATTTATAAGTTACATTAAGGTCATAACATACAATTTAAGCTTTCAGTTTTGTACAGCCTATTTACAATTTTCAGATTTTGTAACGTTAGTTTGATAGTCTAAAAAATTCATATTTGTTCATCCAAACTGTTGTAATTTGATACTATTGTGATGTCTATTGTATACATGCTTTTATTTCTGATATTGTCTTTTTGTAGGTATTATTGGGAAAATATGGATGAAATATTTTATTTCATATTCTATTTTTGACTTGAGGATATTCTTTCTTCGTTTGATGCTTTTCATGGGATTTCATCCGGGGGGATTTTTTACAGGGGGATTTTTTCCTCTGGGGATTTTTTCCGGGGGATTTTTTCCTCCAGGGGATTTTTTCCTCCGGGGGATTTTTTCCTAGACCCGTTGGCGCTAGTACGGATTTCTTTATAACTATTATTACGTAATTCGATTTGATATAAGTGATTCGGTGGTAGTCTTGTATACCTGTGCAACCTCTCCCATTAAATTTTACTCAAAATTAATATATTGTACATAATGACGCTAGCAGATTATTTAATTGATTGTTATTGGAATCTAATTAATGATCAAATACATCTTTAAAATGAATAATTTCAGACAAATATTTTTGGTTTATTATTATAAAATATGTAAATAATGTGAACACAAAATATAGAATATATAAAGATACTCTCTATATTAAATACAAAGAGAATAATAGTTATAACTGTGAGAGAAATATAATTCAAACAAATTAATTAGAAATTTACTTTTGAGTGTCTCTATTCATCATATGAAATAAAATCCGTTTAAGATTTATGATGATTTTCAAATGCATTTCCACCACAGCTTAACTCTCACTCAGTATGAGTGAGAGTTAAATAGGTACTTTGATTTATGTAATTGTGTTAGATTGAACAAACAGCATTTTTCTGCTATGTTAAATTATTTTAGGCAGTTTGGTATACGAATATGTTCCAAGTTATTGGGTGGTTCAACATTTTCTGACTTTCTAACCACAGCTTATTATTCAACTTCTATTTTGATTAGTAACATGATACCCGAAGGCGTAATGGATAACAATTAAAGTCTGAAAATATGGAACCGTGCGATAACACGGAACTTACCCTAAGTTGGGACATGTTGAATATCAGTTGTAAGTTAAATAATCTGTAATGTGAGTTTCAATCGTCTTTTTTACAGCTGTTTAGTATGACTCAAAGCGGGAGAAAACCAATAAAGACCAACAAAATTGTTCAAATAAAGAAAATATCTCTCGCACCGAAGATAGTAATAATAAACAGTGTTGAATGTGGTGAATCTACAAGTGAAATTACTATAGAACTATGTTTCATAAATGTATTATATATATAGTCACTTTTATTCTTTCATGAAGACTAATTTCTGAACCATTTGCTACTAATGACCTCATCTGGTTAATACTATTGACGTTTATTGTAGACATATAGTTACCGTGAAATAGTCACCTCAAAAAATTGTATCCGTTTTCTATGTCTATCAATGGTAATGACATGAGACATGCCTCGCAATTATTACAGCTTATATAAAAGCAGGGTGAAAAAAAAAACGCGACCCTCATGTATAACAATCTATCAATATGTCACCAATGTAGTCGTGTACTACTCTTTACTCTTTCTCTATCGTAGTTTCCCTTAAAAATAGTTTTCTATACCAGACCTCCACCATGCCCATTCTTTCTAAATAAGTGTGGGAGTAACTAAAGAGTTTCAGTCAATGCTGTGTATAGTATATATAACACTAACTTGTAGTTACTAGTAAATTGTAACAGAAAACTTGAAATGGTAAGTCACTAAATATAGAATAATTCCTAAAATAGACTGTTTTATTTCGGTTCTATTGAATTAAATTGATGTAATAACTGGTATTTAAAAAAATCATTTAATTAAATTATCTGACGACAACATTACAAGAAATATGAATATTTGCTAATTTTATCTTTTATTGCTATGCATTAACGTTGCTGATGTACAAATTACACGGCCTGTTGCTATGCAATTACTCTTGCATGCTCTTAACATAGAGTGTTTCTTTCACACTATTTAAGGCTCTTATTTTCACTGTAAACATGTTTAATTAATTTAATTCGACTACACATTTTTCACAATTCTTACATTACAATACTGTAAGGATTCATTTAGTACTCTCTTTCTATTTTGTCGTACCTTCTGTTTGTTTCAGAATTTGATGATCAAGTTATTTGATAGTAGATATTTTTTATCTTTATATCGACATGCTTGACCTTGAGTGGAATTTCAGTTAGACTATTAATGAATCATCATAGAGTTAGACTATTTCAGTTAGACTATTAATGAATCATCATAGAGTTAGACTATCTCAGTTAGACTATTCATGAATCATCATACAGTTAGACTATTTCAGTTAGACTATTCATGAATCATCATACAGTTAGACTATTTCAGTTAGACTATTCATGAATCATCATAGAGTTAGACTATTTCAGTTAGACTATTCATGAATCATCATAGAGTTAGACTATTTCAGTTAGACTATTAATGAATCATCATAGAGTTAGACTATTTCAGTTAGACTATTCATGAATCATCATAGAGTTAGACTATTTCAGTTAGACTATTAATGAATCATCATAGAGTTAGACTATTTCAGTTAGACTATTCATGAATCATCATACAGTTAGACTATTTCAGTTAGACTATTAATGAATCATCATACAGTTAGACTATTTCAGTTAGACTATTCATGAATCATCATAGAGTTAGACTATTTCAGTTAGACTATTCATGAATCATCATAGAGTTAGACTATTTCAGTTAGACTATTCATGAATCATCATACAGTTAGACTATTTCAGTTAGACTATTAATGAATCATCATACAGTTAGACTATTTCAGTTAGACTATTCATGAATCATCATAGAGTTAGACTATTTCAGTTAGACTATTCATGAATCATCATAGAGTTAGACTATTTCAGTTAGACTATTAATGAATCATCATAGAGTTAGACTATTTCAGTTAGACTATTAATGAATCATCATAGAGTTAGACTATTTCAGTTAGACTATTAATGAATCATCATACAGTTAGACTATTTCAGTTAGACTATTCATGAATCATCATAGAGTTAGACTATTTCAGTTAGACTATTCATGAATCATCATACAGTTAGACTATTTCAGTTAGACTATTCATGAATCATCATAGAGTTAGACTATTTCAGTTAGACTATTCATGAATCATCATACAGTTAGACTATTTCAGTTAGACTATTCATGAATCATCATACAGTTAGACTATTTCAGTTAGACTATTCATGAATCATCATACAGTTAGACTATTTCAGTTAGACTATTCATGAATCATCATAGAGTTAGACTATTTCAGTTAGACTATTCATGAATCATCATAGAGTTAGACTATTTCAGTTAGACTATTCATGAATCATCATACAGTTAGACTATTTCAGTTAGACTATCATGAATCATCATAGAGTTAGACTATTTCAGTTAGACTATTCATGAATCATCATACAGTTAGACTATTTCAGTTGGACTATTCATGAATCATCATACAGTTAGACTATTTCAGTTGGACTATTCATGAATCATCATAGAGTTAGACTATTTCAGTTAGACTATTCATGAATCATCATAGAGTTAGACTATTTCAGTTAGACTATTCATGAATCATCATACAGTTAGACTATTTCAGTTAGACTATTCATGAATCATCATACAGTTAGACTATTAATGAATCATCATAGAATTAGACTATTTCAGTTAGACTATTCATGAATCATCATACAGTTAGACTATTTCAGTTAGACTATTCATGAATCATCATACAGTTAGACTATTTCAGTTAGACTATTCATGAATCATCATAGAGTTAGACTATTTCAGTTAGACTATTAATGAATCATCATAGAGTTAGACTATTTCAGTTAGACTATTCATGAATCATCATACAGTTAGACTATTTCAGTTAGACTATTCATGAATCATCATACAGTTAGACTATTTCAGTTAGACTATTCATGAATCATCATAGTGTTAGACTATTTCAGTTAGACTATTCATGAATCATCATACAGTTAGACTATTTCAGTTAGACTATTCATGAATCATCATAAAGTTAGACTATTTCAGTTAGACTATTCATGAATCATCATAGAGTTAGACTATTTCAGTTAGACTATTCATGAATCATCATACAGTTAGACTATTTCAGTTTGACTATTCATGAATCATCATACAGTTAGACTATTTCAGTTAGACTATTCATGAATCATCATAGAGTTAGACTATTTCAGTTAGACTATTAATGAATCATCATAGAGTTAGACTATTTCAGTTAGACTATTAATGAATCATCATAGAGTTAGACTATTTCAGTTAGACTATTCATGAATCATCATACAGTTAGACTATTTCAGTTAGACTATTCATGAATCATCATACAGTTAGACTATTTCAGTTAGACTATTCATGAATCATCATACAGTTAGACTATTTCAGTTAGACTATTAATGAATCATCATAGAGTTAGACTATTTCAGTTAGACTATTCATGAATCATCATACAGTTAGACTATTTCAGTTAGACTATTCATGAATCATCATACAGTTAGACTATTTCAGTTAGACTATTAATGAATCATCATAGAGTTAGACTATTTCAGTTAGACTATTAATGAATTATCATAGAGTTAGACTATTTCAGTTAGACTATTAATGAATCATCATACAGTTAGACAATTTCAGTTAGACTATTCATGAATCATCATACAGTTAGACTATTTCAGTTAGACTATTTCAGTTAGACTATTCATGAATCATCATAGAGTTAGACTATTTCAGTTAGACTATTCATGAATCATCATAGAGTTAGACTATTTCAGTTAGACTATTAATGAATCATCATACAGTTAGACTATTTCAGTTAGACTATTCATGAATCATCATACAGTTAGACTATTTCAGTTAGACTATTCATGAATCATCATACAGTTAGACTATTTCAGTTAGACTATTCATAAATCATCATAGAGTTAGACTATTTCAGTTAGACTATTCATGAATCATCATACAGTTAGACTATTTCAGTTAGACTATTCATGAATCATCATAGAGTTAGACTATTTCAGTTAGACTATTCATGAATCATCATAGAGTTAGACTATTTCAGTTAGACTATTCATGAATCATCATACAGTTAGACTATTTCAGTTAGACTATTCATGAATCATCATAGAGTTAGACTATTTCAGTTAGATTATTCATGAATCATCATAGAGTTAGACTATTTCAGTTAGACTATTCATGAATCATCATACAGTTAGACTATTTCAGTTAGACTATTCATGAATCATCATACAGTTAGACTATTTCAGTTAGACTATTCATGAATCATCATACAGTTAGACTATTTCAGTTAGACTATTCATGAATCATAATACAGTTAGACTATTTCAGTTAGACTATTCATGAATCATCATAGAGTTAGACTATTTCAGTTAGACTATTCATGAATCATCATAGAGTTAGACTATTTCAGTTAGACTATTCATGAATCATCATACAGTTAGACTATTTCAGTTAGACTATTCATGAATCATCATAGAGTTAGACTATTTCAGTTAGACTATTCATGAATCATCATAGAGTTAGACTATTTCAGTTAGACTATTCATGAATCATCATAGAGTTAGACTATTTCAGTTAGACTATTCATGAATCATCATACAGTTAGACTATTTCAGTTAGACTATTCATGAATCATCATACAGTTAGACTATTTCAGTTAGACTATTCATGAATCATCATACAGTTAGACTTTTTCAGTTAGACTATTCATGAATCATCATACAGTTAGACTATTTCAGTTAGACTATTCATGAATCATCATACAGTTAGACTATTTCAGTTAGACTATTAATGAATCATCATAGAGTTAGACTATTTCAGTTAGACTATTCATGAATCATCATACAGTTAGACTATTTCAGTTAGACTATTCATGAATCATCATACAGTTAGACTATTTCAGTTAGACTATTCATGAATCATCATACAGTTAGACTATTTCAGTTAGACTATTAATGAATCATCATAGAGTTAGACTATTTCAGTTAGACTATTCATGAATCATCATACAGTTAGACTATTTCAGTTAGACTATTCATGAATCATCATACAGTTAGACTATTTCAGTTAGACTATTAATGAATCATCATAGAGTTAGACTATTTCAGTTAGACTATTAATGAATTATCATAGAGTTAGACTATTTCAGTTAGACTATTAATGAATCATCATACAGTTAGACAATTTCAGTTAGACTATTCATGAATCATCATACAGTTAGACTATTTCAGTTAGACTATTTCAGTTAGACTATTCATGAATCATCATAGAGTTAGACTATTTCAGTTAGACTATTCATGAATCATCATAGAGTTAGACTATTTCAGTTAGACTATTAATGAATCATCATACAGTTAGACTATTTCAGTTAGACTATTCATGAATCATCATACAGTTAGACTATTTCAGTTAGACTATTCATGAATCATCATACAGTTAGACTATTTCAGTTAGACTATTCATAAATCATCATACAGTTAGACTATTTCAGTTAGACTATTCATGAATCATCATACAGTTAGACTATTTCAGTTAGACTATTCATGAATCATCATACAGTTAGACTATTTCAGTTAGACTATTAATGAATCATCATAGAGTTAGACTATTTCAGTTAGACTATTCATGAATCATCATAGAGTTAGACTATTTCAGTTAGACTATTCATGAATCATCATAGAGTTAGACTATTTCAGTTAGACTATTAATGAATCATCATACAGTTAGACTATTTCAGTTAGACTATTCATGAATCATCATAGAGTTAGACTATTTCAGTTAGACTATTCATGAATCATCATAGAGTTAGACTATTTCAGTTAGACTATTAATGAATCATCATAGAGTTAGACTATTTCAGTTAGACTATTCATGAATCATCATAGAGTTAGACTATTTCAGTTAGACTATTAATGAATCATCATACAGTTAGACTATTTCAGTTAGACTATTCATGAATCATCATACAGTTAGACTATTTCAGTTAGACTATTCATGAATCATCATACAGTTAGACTATTTCAGTTAGACTATTCATGAATCATCATAGAGTTAGACTATTTCAGTTAGACTATTCATGAATCATCATACAGTTAAACTATTTCAGTTAGACTATTCATGAATCATCATACAGTTAGACTATTTCAGTTAGACTATTCATGAATCATCATACAGTTAGACTATTTCAGTTAGACTATTCATGAATCATCATACAGTTAGACTATTTCAGTTAGACTATTCATGAATCATCATACAGTTAGACTATTTCAGTTAGACTATTCATGAATCATCATAGAGTTAGACTATTTCAGTTAGACTATTAATGAATCATCATACAGTTAGACTATTTCAGTTAGACTATTCATGAATCATCATACAGTTAGACTATTTCAGTTAGACTATTAATGAATCATCATACAGTTAGACTATTTCAGTTAGACTATTCATGAATCATCATAGAGTTAGACTATTTCAGTTAGACTATTCATGAATCATCATAGAGTTAGACTATTTCAGTTAGACTATTCATGAATCATCATAGAGTTAGACTTTTTCAGTTAGACTATTCATGAATCATCATAGAGTTAGACTATTTCAGTTAGACTATTCATGAATCATCCTACAGTTAGACTATTTCAGTTAGACTATTCATGAATCATCATAGAGTTAGACTATTTCAGTTAGACTATTCATGAATCATCATAGAGTTAGACTATTTCAGTTAGACTATTCATGAATTATCATACAGTTAGACTATTTCAGTTAGACTATTCATGAATCATCATAGAGTTAGACTATTTCAGTTAGACTATTCATGAATCATCATAGAGTTAGACTATTTCAGTTAGACTATTCATGAATCATCATACAGTTAGACTATTTCAGTTAGACTATTCATGAATCATCATAGAGTTAGACTATTTCAGTTAGATTATTCATGAATCATCATAGAGTTAGACTATTTCAGTTAGACTATTCATGAATCATCATACAGTTAGACTATTTCAGTTAGACTATTCATGAATCATCATACAGTTAGACTATTTCAGTTAGACTATTCATGAATCATCATACAGTTAGACTATTTCAGTTAGACTATTCATGAATCATAATACAGTTAGACTATTTCAGTTAGACTATTCATGAATCATCATAGAGTTAGACTATTTCAGTTAGACTATTCATGAATCATCATAGAGTTAGACTATTTCAGTTAGACTATTCATGAATCATCATACAGTTAGACTATTTCAGTTAGACTATTCATGAATCATCATAGAGTTAGACTATTTCAGTTAGACTATTCATGAATCATCATAGAGTTAGACTATTTCAGTTAGACTATTCATGAATCATCATAGAGTTAGACTATTTCAGTTAGACTATTCATGAATCATCATACAGTTAGACTATTTCAGTTAGACTATTCATGAATCATCATACAGTTAGACTATTTCAGTTAGACTATTCATGAATCATCATACAGTTAGACTTTTTCAGTTAGACTATTCATGAATCATCATACAGTTAGACTATTTCAGTTAGACTATTCATGAATCATCATACAGTTAGACTATTTCAGTTAGACTATTCATGAATCATCATACAGTTAGACTATTTCAGTTAGACTATTCTTGAATCATCATAGAGTTAGACTATTTCAGTTAGACTATTCATGAATCATCATAGAGTTAGACTATTTCAGTTAGACTATTCATGAATCATCATACAGTTAGACTTTTTCAGTTAGACTATTCATGAATCATCATACAGTTAGACTATTTCAGTTAGACTATTCATGAATCATCATACAGTTAGACTATTTCAGTTAGACTATTCATGAATCATCATACAGTTAGACTATTTCAGTTAGACTATTCATGAATCATCATACAGTTAGACTATTTCAGTTAGACTATTCATGAATCATCATACAGTTAGACTATTTCAGTTAGACTATTCATAAATCATCATAGAGTTAGACTATTTCAGTTAGACTATTCATGAATCATCATACAGTTAGACTATTTCAGTTAGACTATTCATGAATCATCATACAGTTAGACTATTTCAGTTAGACTATTCATGAATCATCATACAGTTAGACTATTTCAGTTAGACTATTCATGAATCATCATACAGTTAGACTATTTCAGTTAGACTATTTATGAATCATCATACAGTTAGACTATTTCAGTTAGACTATTCATGAATCATCATAGAGTTAGACTATTTCAGTTAGACTATTAATGAATCATCATACAGTTAGACTATTTCAGTTAGACTATTCATGAATCATCATAGAGTTAGACTATTTCAGTTAGACTATTCATGAATAATCATAGAGTTAGACTATTTCAGTTAGACTATTAATTAATCATCATAGAGTTAGACTATTTCAGTTAGACTATTAATGAATCATCATAGAGTTAGACTATTTCAGTTAGACTATTCATGAATCATCATACAGTTAGACTATTTCAGTTAGACTATTCATGAATCATCATACAGTTAGACTATTTCAGTTAGACTATTCATGAATCATCATAGAGTTAGACTATTTCAGTTAGACTATTCATGAATCATCATAGAGTTAGACTATTTCAGTTAGACTATTCATGAATCATCATACAGTTAGACTATTTCAGTTAGACTATTCATGAATCATCATACAGTTAGACTATTTCAGTTAGACTATTCATGAATCATCATACAATTAGACTATTTCAGTTAGACTATTCATGAATCATCATACAGTTAGACTATTTCAGTTAGACTATTCATGAATCATCATACAGTTAGACTATTTCAGTTAGACTATTCATGAATCATCATAGAGTTAGACTATTTCAGTTAGACTATTAATGAATCATCATACAGTTAGACTATTTCAGTTAGACTATTCATGAATCATCATACAGTTAGACTATTTCAGTTAGACTATTAATGAATCATCATACAGTTAGACTATTTCAGTTAGACTATTAATGAATCATCATACAGTTAGACTATTTCAGTTAGACTATTAATGAATCATCATACAGTTAGACTATTTCAGTTAGACTATTCATGAATCATCATACAGTTAGACTATTTCAGTTAGACTATTCATGAATCATCATAGAGTTAGACTATTTCAGTTAGACTATTCATGAATCATCATAGAGTTAGACTATTTCAGTTAGACTATTCATGAATCATCATAGAGTTAGACTATTTCAGTTAGACTATTCATGAATCATCATAGAGTTAGACTATTTCAGTTAGACTATTCATGAATCATCCAACAGTTAGACTATTTCAGTTAGACTATTCATGAATCATCATAGAGTTAGACTATTTCAGTTAGACTATTCATGAATCATCATACAGTTAGACTATTTCAGTTAGACTATTCATGAATCATCATACAGTTAGACTATTTCAGTTAGATTATTCATGAATCATCATAGAGTTAGACTATTTCAGTTAGACTATTCATGAATCATCATACAGTTAGACTATTTCAGTTAGACTATTCATGAATCATCATAGAGTTAGACTATTTCAGTTAGACTATTCATGAATCATCATACAGTTAGACTATTTCAGTTAGATTATTCATGAATCATCATAGAGTTAGACTATTTCAGTTAGACTATTCATGAATCATCATACAGTTAGACTATTTCAGTTAGACTATTCATGAATCATCATACAGTTAGACTATTTCAGTTAGACTATTCATGAATCATCATAGAGTTAGACTATTTCAGTTAGACTATTCATGAATCATCATAGAGTTAGACTATTTCAGTTAGACTATTCATGAATCATCATAGAGTTAGACTATTTCAGTTAGACTATTCATGAATCATCATACAGTTAGACTATTTCAGTTAGACTATTCATGAATCATCATACAGTTAGACTATTTCAGTTAGACTATTCATGAATCATCATACAGTTAGACTATTTCAGTTAGACTATTCATGAATCATCATACAGTTAGACTATTTCAGTTAGACTATTCTTGAATCATCATACAGTTAGACTTTTTCAGTTAGACTATTCATGAATCATCATAGAGTTAGACTATTTCAGTTAGACTATTCATGAATCATCATACAGTTAGACTATTTCAGTTAGACTATTCATGAATCATCATACAGTTAGACTATTTCAGTTAGACTATTCATGAATCATCATACAGTTAGACTATTTCAGTTAGACTATTCTTGAATCATCATAGAGTTAGACTATTTCAGTTAGACTATTCATGAATCATCATACAGTTAGACTTTTTCAGTTAGACTATTCTTGAATCATCATACAGTTAGACTATTTCAGTTAGACTATTCATGAATCATCATACAGTTAGACTATTTCAGTTAGACTATTCTTGAATCATCATAGAGTTAGACTTTTTCAGTTAGACTATTCATGAATCATCATAGAGTTAGACTATTTCAGTTAGACTATTCATGAATCATCATACAGTTAGACTATTTCAGTTAGACTATTCATGAATCATCATACAGTTAGACTATTTCAGTTAGACTATTCATGAATCATCATACAGTTAGACTATTTCAGTTAGACTATTCATGAATCATCATACAGTTAGACTATTTCAGTTAGACTATTCATGAATCATAATACAGTTAGACTATTTCAGTTAGACTATTCATGAATCATCATACAGTTAGACTATTTCAGTTAGACTATTCATGAATCATCATACAGTTAGACTATTTCAGTTAGACTATTCATGAATCATCATAGAGTTAGACTATTTCAGTTAGACTATTCATGAATCATCATACAGTTAGACTATTTCAGTTAGACTATTCATGGATCATCATAGAGTTAGACTATTTCAGTTAGACTATTCATGAATCATCATACAGTTAGACTATTTCAGTTAGACTATTCTTGAATCATCATAGAGTTAGACTTTTTCAGTTAGACTATTCATGAATCATCATAGAGTTAGACTATTTCAGTTAGACTATTCATGAATCATCATACAGTTAGACTATTTCAGTTAGACTATTCATGAATCATCATACAGTTAGACTATTTCAGTTAGACTATTCATGAATCATCATACAGTTAGACTATTTCAGTTAGACTATTCATGAATCATCATACAGTTAGACTATTTCAGTTAGACTATTCATGAATCATCATACAGTTAGACTATTTCAGTTAGACTATTCATGAATCATCATACAGTTAGACTATTTCAGTTAGACTATTCATGAATCATCATACAGTTAGACTATTTCAGTTAGACTATTCATGAATCATCATAGAGTTAGACTATTTCAGTTAGACTATTCATGAATCATCATACAGTTAGACTATTTCAGTTAGACTATTCATGGATCATCATAGAGTTAGACTATTTCAGTTAGACTATTCATGGATCATCATAGAACAGCTAGACCTATCCTTTACCGTCATACGTACCTGAGTCCCCTTGGTGAGAGGGATTGGACAAGCGGGAGTTCCTACTGTTGCGTCTCTGCATATTCAATCATACTGCAATTAAAGGCTCTCTTTGGTGTAACCAGACCGAAAACTACTTCTCACGTGGTATCAAATACAGTAGAACTCCTGTATAGTGAGCTCCTGTATAGTGAATGAGTTAGGATGTAGCCTGTACTAAATCCGGAACTCGTCTTTGCGAAGAACTCCCAATAATGAAGAGCGAGAATCACTGAAGATAATTCTGGTTCCCTGATCCCTTCGTTGTCCCGCTTCTGTGAAACAAAGGATGCAGGGAAAGTCAAAATTAAGGAAATTAAGGGTTGAGTTTGATTTCGACCTGCGATTTTGTAGAGCAACACACTGCTTTGCCTGTATGGTTGCATTGAGTCTAACTGAGATTCTGAAGTACCATTCATAGTGGTAGGGTTAAAACCTTGCATGTTTGGCCCTGATAGAGCGAGGTTCGCTAAATGAGATAAGTAATACCACCATGAGAGGGAAGGACCATAGTCATTGGGACATGTTGTAGTCTATCGGTTAGGTGGTGCGGAAAGGTGTACCTTGTACTTAGCTACTCACCCTTACTGGAGTGATTAAGGAAAGCTACTTTCCAAAGTTTAATAAAGGAACTAATCCGACCTGAAATACGTAAAATTGCTCAATAAAAAGAGAAAATTACACAATTGCAAACCACATGATTGTTCGAAGTGAGCAGAAGATAGATTTCAATAGCAATCTCAACAAGAAGGTGAAGATGTAGATTGTTGCATTTGGTAAAAACTACAGGAATAGTTTGACAGCTTTAACTATTGTGTCAAAGGAAGAACAATTAAATATGAATCATCGATTTTTCAATTGTCCAAATACTTCTCATACTACTTTTTAAAAAGAAAAGTAGAATAAATTGCATATATTTAATAATTGTTAAGTTTTTATTATTTTTATCTACTTATATGTTTAATGTAAATAATGATTTTATACTTTGTTTAATATCTATTTTTGCAGAATACTAAAATGTATAACTTTTTATTCTGTAAAAATACTGGTTTAACGTCACAGTATAGGCGATAGTGCATAGTGACTATAGTGTATAGTGACTATAGTGTATAGTGACTATAGTGTATAGTGACTATAGTGTATAGTGACGATAGTGTATAGTGACGATAGTGTATACGTATAGTGACGATAGTGTATAGTGACGATAGTGTATAGTGACGATAGTGTATACGTATAGTGACGATAGTGTATAGTGACGATAGTGTATAGTGACGATAGTGTATACGTATAGTGACGGTAGTGTATAGTGAAGATAGTGTATAGTGACGATAGTGTACAGTGACGATAGTGTATAGTGACGATAGTGTATAGTGACGATAGTGTACAGTGACGATAGTGTATAGTGACGATAGTGTATAGTGACGATAGTGTATAGTGACGGTAGTGTATAGTGAAGATAGTGTATAGTGACGATAGTGTATAGTGACGATAGTGTATAGTGAAGATAGTGTATAGTGACGATAGTCTATCAATTGGTAATATCAAATTGGAGAAGAAATATAGTCTCTCTCATTAGCTCACTGGAATTACTTATCTTGTACGAGCCTTTCACTCTGGAATGTGAATAAAGTTAAAGTCTAACTTTCGAACAGGAAGAAAACTAAAATAAAATAATTATTTTTTTACATTACAGAACGCTAATCTAAATTAATAGACGATTTACCAGTGCCTGTGCCATGTCGAAAGTAATTATAGATAAAAATTGTCATTAATTTGTTCTCTCTGTGATGACTGTTATTTGGTACTAAGCAATTAGAGTTTAGTTAATTCAAAGACAGATCGTTCTTGCCTTTCATTTTTTTGTCAGTATCGAATACAGAGCAAAGGACTGATAAGATTTATAAATTTACATCAATAACATACGAATCAAATGCATTGCTTGTGTGAATTAGAACTATACCCACTGAACATTTAAATATTGGTGTTGAAATATAATCTTTTGTGCGCCAATTTAACAGCCTCGATATTATCATTTGAGTCTTTTCTTTTTTCTTTATCTATTTTACAGTTCTATTCTGAAATAAACTCCAGGTGTTCACAAAAAGGTGACAAATAAAAAAGAGATAACGCCATGAATATGTCGATTAGATAAATAATAATATCGAATAAAATTATCATGACATAATAAACGGATTAAAACATGATAAATATATGCACTTTTTATTTGTTTCGTCAAATATTGCACGTTATTATTATATAATCTTGGTGGCTGACAAAGACAAATATATAGTAAAAAATGGGTATAATTTGAAGGTTATACGTTACATTGAACATGCAGTTGTTGGAATATATGAGATTATGAGACTACATTTTGTAATAATAATTCATAAACCTCTTCAATATTGAACACTGTACAGGTTTAAAAAATTCACATAAACTTTAATTCAATTTGTATGCTCTAATAATTTCGGCAAGTCTAAATACCTAAATTCTTAATTTATATTGTTTCTTGTTTGCATGACCTATATCAGAACAAAAAATTATTGTAGTTTAAAAGAATATTGAGTATTTATTCATGAAAAGAATATGATCTATTAAATAGGCTCAAGACTACATTTTTATACAAAAAGCATATTGTCACAACACTATTTATTACAGTGGCAACGGTTTTTAATGAAGATAATACAGTAAACTCTGAAAAAATGGGCAAATAATATAATTGTCTTGGGGCCCAATTGTCGTGGGCCTAAATGTCTCGGGGCTCAATTGTCATGGGACCCAATTGTCTTGGGTCCAATTGACGGCGGGCCCAATTGTCCGGGCCCAATTGTCTTAGGGCCAACTCTCGGTCCACAGGCTGATTTTATCCACTATCATTCTATATTCAAAATGTTAAGGAAAAAGTTAATGTTAATTAAAGTACCTACCTCATATTGAATGGAGTTTGAGTAAAATGTAAATTTAAAATTTAAAAATTGTGATCAAATTTTCCTTTTCAAAGTGTGCATCATCTGTTGAACTTCCATGGACCCACTGTATACAGTAATAAAAAATAACAATCTTACTTTAAACTGAAAAAACTAAACAAATGACATTCATGTTTGAAAATATATCCTCTCCTGAGCACTCTTCCTCTTCTGAGGACCCACGTATCATCTCTATGAACACTCTTTCTCTTCTGAGGACTCTCATATCATCTCTCTGAACACTCTTCCTCTTCTAAGGACCCACATATCATCTCTCCGAACACTCTTCCTCTTCTAAGGACCCACATATCATCTCTCCTGAGCACTCTTCCTCTTCTGAGGACCCACGTATCATCTCTATGAACACTCTTTCTCTTCTAAGGACTCTCATATCATCTCTCTGAACACTCTTCCTCTTCTAAGGACCCACATATCATCTTCCTGAACACTCTTCCTCTTCTGAGGACCCACATATCATCTCTCTGAACACTCTTCCTCTTCTAAGGACCCTCATATCATCTCTCTGAACACTCTTCCTCTTCTAAGGACCCACATATCATCTCTCCGAACACTCTTTCTCTTCTAAGGACCCTCATATCATCTCCCTGAATACTCTTCCTGTTCTAAGAACCCATATATCATCTCTCCGGACAGTCTTCCTCTTCTAAGGACCCACATATCATCTCTTTGAATACTCTTCCTCTTCTAAGGACCCACATATCATCTCTCCGAACACTCTTCCTGTTCTAAAGACCCACATATCATCTCTTTGAACACTCTTCCTCTTCTAAGGACCCACATATCAACTCTCCGAACACTCTTCCTCTTCTAAGGACCCACATATCATCTCTCCTGAACACTCTTCCTCTTCTAAGGACCCTCATATCATCTCTCCTGAACACTCTTCTTCTTCTAAGGACCCACATATCATCTCTCCGAACACTCTTCCTCTTCTAAGGACCCACATATCATCTCTCCTGAACACTCTTCCTCTTCTAAGGACCCTCATATCATCTCTCCTGAACACTCTTCCTCTTCTAAGGACCCTCATCTCATCTCCCTGAATGCTCTTCCTCTTCTAAGGACCCACATATCATCTCTCCGAACACTCTTCCTCTTCTATGGACCCACATATCATCTCTCCTGAACACTCTTCCTCTTCTAAGGACCCTCATATCATCTCTCCTGAACACTCTTCCTCATCTAAGGATCCACATATCATTTCTCTGAACACTCTTCCTCTTCTAAGGACCCTCATATCATCTCTCTGAACACTCTTCCTCTTCTAAGCACCCTCATATCATCTCTCTGAACACTCTTCCTCTTCTAAGGACCCACATATCATCTTCCTGAACACTCTTCCTCTTCTAAGGACCCTCATATCATCTCTCTGAACACTCTTCCTCTTCTAAGGACCCACATATCATCTCCCTGAATAATTTTCCTCTTCTAAGGACCCACATATCATCTCTCTGAACACTATTCCTCTTCTAAGGACCCACATATCATCTCTTTGAACACTCTTCCTCTTCTAAGGACCCACATATCAACTCTCCGAACACTCTTCCTCTACTATGGACCCTCATATCATCTCTCCTGAACACTCTTCCTCTTCTAAGGACCCTCATATCATCTCTCCAGAACATTCTTCCTCTTCTAAGGACCCACATATCATCTCTCCGAACACTCTTCCTCTTCTAAGGACCCACATATCATCTCTCCTGAACACTCTTCCTCTTCTAAGGACCCTCATATCATCTCTCCTGAACACTCTTCCTCTTCTAAGGACCCACATATCATCTCTCCGAACACTCTTCCTCTTCTAAGGAACCACATATCATCTCCCTGAATAATTTTCCTCTTCTAAGGACCCACATATCATCTCTCTGAACACTATTCCTCTTCTAAGGACCCACATATCATCTCTTTGAACACTCTTCCTCTTCTAAGGACCCACATATCAACTCTCCAAACACTCTTCCTCTTCTATGGACCCACATATCATCTCTCCTGAAGACTCTTCCTCTTCTAAGGACCCTCATATCATCTCTCCTGAACACTCTTCCTCTTCTAAGGACCCACATATCATCTCTCCGAACACTCTTCCTCTTCTAAGGACCCACATATCATCTCTCCTGAACACTCTTCCTCTTCTAAGGACCCTCATATCATCTCTCCTGAACACTCTTCCTCTTCTAAGGACCCACATATCATCTCTCTGAACACTATTCCTCTTCTAAGGACCCACCTATCATCTCTTTGAACACTCTTCCTCTTCTAAGGACCCACATATCAACTCTCCGAACACTCTTCCTCTTCTATGGACCCACATATCATCTCTCCTGAACATTCTTCCTATTCTAAGGACCCTCATATCATCTCTCCTGAACACTCTTCCTCTTCTAAGGACCCACATATCATCTCTCCGAACACTCTTCCTCTTCTAAGGACCCACATATCATCTCTCCTGAACACTCTTCCTCTTCTGAGGACCCTCATATCATCTCTCCTGAACACTCTTCCTCTTCTAAGGACCCTCATATCATCTCTCCTGAACACTCTTCCTCTTCTAAGGACCCACATATCATCTTCCTGAACACTCTTCCTCTTCTAAGGACCCACATATCATCTCTCCGAACACTCTTCCTCTTCTAAGGACCCACATATCATCTCTCTGAACACTCTTCCTCTTCTAAGGACCCTCATATCATCTCTTTGAACACTCTTCCTCTTCTAAGGACCCACATATCATATCTCTGAACACTCTTCCTCTTCTGAGGACCCTCATATAATCTCTCTGAACACTCTTCCTCTTCTAAGGACCCACATATCATCTCTCCGAACACTCTTCCTCTTCTAAGGACCCTCATATTATCTCTCTGAACACTCTTCCTCTTCTAAGGACCCTCATATCATCTCTCTGAACACTCTTCCTCCTCTAAGGACCCACATATCATCTCTCTGAACACTCTTCCTCTTCTAAGGACCCTCATATCATCTCTCTGAACACTCTTCCTCTTCTAAGGACCCACATATCATCTCTCTGAACACTCTTCCTCTTCTAAGGACCCACAAATAATCTCTCCGAACACTCTTCCTCTTCTAAGGACCCTCATATCATCTCCCTGAATACTCTTCCTCTTCTAAGGACCCACATATCATCTCTCCGAACACTCTTCCTCTTCTAAGGACCCACATATCATCTCTTTGAACACTCTTCCTCTTCTATGGACCAACATATCATCTCTCCGAACACTCTTCCTCTTTTAAGGACCCACATATCAACTCTCCGAACACTCTTCCTCTTCTAAGGACCCACATATCATCTCTCCGAACACTCTTCCTCTTCTAAGGACCCACATATCATCTCTCCTGAACACTCTTCCTCTTCTAAGGACCCTCATATCATCTCTCCTGAACACTCTTCCTCTTCTAAGGACCCTCATCTCATCTCCCTGAATGCTCTTCCTCTTCTAAGGACCCACATATCATATCTCCGAACACTCTTCCTCTTCTATGGACCCACATATCATCTCTCCTGAACACTCTTCCTCTTCTAAGGACCCTCATATCATCTCTCCTGAACACTCTTCCTCATCTAAGGATCCACATATCATCTCTCTGAACACTCTTCCTCTTCTAAGGACCCTCATATCATCTTTCTGAACACTCTTCCTCTTCTAAGCACCCTCATATCATCTCTCTGAACACTCTTCCTCTTCTAAGGACCCACATATCATGTTCCTGAACACTCTTGCTCTTCTAAGGACCCTCATATCATCTCTCTGAACACTCTTCCTCTTCTAAGGACCCACATATCATCTCCCTGAATAATTTTCCTCTTCTAAGGACCCACATATCATCTCTATGAACACTATTCCTCTTCTAAGGACCCACATATCATCTCTTTGAACACTCTTCCTCTTCTAGGGACCCACATATCAACTCTCCGAACACTCTTCCTCTTCTATGGACCCACATATCATCTCTCCTGAACACTCTTCCTCTTCTAAGGACCCTCATATCATCTCTCCTGAACATTCTTCCTCTTCTAAGGACCCACATATCATCTCTCCGAACACTTTTCCTCTTCTAAGGACCCACATTTCATCTCTCCTGAACACTCTTCCTCTTCTAAGGACCCTCATATCATCTCTCCTGAACACTCTTCCTCTTCTAAGGACCCACATATCATCTCTCCGAACACTCTTCCTCTTCTAAGGACTCACATATCAGCTCTCCTGAACACTCTTCCTCTTCTAAGGACCCTCATATCATCTCTCTGAACACTCTTCCTCTTCTAAGGACCCACATATCATCTCCCTGAATAATTTTCCTCTTCTAAGGACCCACATATCATCTCTCTGAACACTATTCCTCTTCTAAGGACCCACATATCATCTCTTTGAACACTCTTCCTCTTCTAAGGACCCACATATCAATTCTCCGAACACTTTTCCTCTTCTATGGACCCACATATCATCTCTCCTGAACACTCTTCCTCTTCTAAGGACCCACATATCATCTCTCCGAACACTCTTCCTCTTCTAAGGACCCACATATCATCTCTCATGAACACTCTTCCTCTTCTAAGGACCCACATATCATCTCTCCTGAACACTCTTCCTCTTCTAAGGACCCACATATCATCTCTCTGAACACTATTCCTCTTCTAAGGACCCACATATCATCTCTTTGAACACTCTTCCTCTTCTAAGGACCCACATATCAACTCTCCGAACACTCTTCCTCTTCTATGGACCCACATATCATCTCTCCTGAACACTCTTCCTATTCTAAGGACCCTCATATCATCTCTCCTGAACACTCTTCCTCTTCTAAGGACCCACATATCATCTCTCCGAACACTCTTCCTCTTCTAAGGACCCACATATCATCTCTCCTGAACACTCTTCCTCTTCTGAGGACCCTCATATAATCTCTCCTGAACACTCTTCCTCTTCTAAGGACCCTCATATCATCTCTCTGAACACTCTTCCTCTTCTAAGGACCCACATATCATCTCCCTGAATAATTTTCCTCTTCTAAGGACCCACATATCATCTCTCTGAACACTATTCCTTTTCTAAGGACCCACATATCATCTCTTTGAACACTCTTCCTCTTCTAAGGACCCACATATCATCTCTCCGAACACTCTTCCTCTTCTAAGGACCCACATATCATCTCTCCTGAGCACTCTTCCTCTTCTGAGGACCCACGTATCATCTCTATGAACACTCTTTCTCTTCTAAGGACTCTCATATCATCTCTCTGAACACTCTTCCTCTTCTAAGGACCCACATATCATCTTCCTGAACACTCTTCCTCTTCTAAGGACCCACATATCATCTCTCTGAACACTCTTCCTCTTCTAAGGACCCTCATATCATCTCTCTGAACACTCTTCCTCTTCTAAGGACCCACATATCATCTCTCCGAACACTCTTTCTCTTCTAAGGACCCTCATATCATCTCCCTGAATACTCTTCCTGTTCTAAGGACCCACATATCATCTCTCCGGACAGTCTTCCTCTTCTAAGGACCCACATATCATCTCTTTGAACACTCTTCCTCTTCTAAGGACCCACATATCATCTCTCCGAACACTCTTCCTGTTCTAAAGACCCACATATCATCTCTTTGAACACTCTTCCTCTTCTAAGGACCCACATATCAACTCTCCGAACACTCTTCCTCTTCTAAGGACCCACATATCATCTCTCCTGAACACTCTTCCTCTTCTAAGGACCCTCATATCATCTCTCCTGAACACTCTTCTTCTTCTAAGGACCCACATATCATCTCTCCGAACACTCTTCCTCTTCTAAGGACCCACATATCATCTCTCCTGAACACTCTTCCTCTTCTAAGGACCCTCATATCATCTCTCCTGAACACTCTTCCTCTTCTAAGGACCCTCATCTCATCTCCCTGAATGCTCTTCCTCTTCTAAGGACCCACATATCATCTCTCCGAACACTCTTCCTCTTCTATGGACCCACATATCATCTCTCCTGAACACCCTTCCTCTTCTAAGGACCCTCATATCATCTCTCCTGAACACTCTTCCTCATCTAAAGATCCACATATCATCTCTCTGAACACTCTTCCTCTTCTAAGGACCCTCATATCATCTTTCTGAACACTCTTCCTCTTCTAAGCACCCTCATATCATCTCTCTGAACACTCTTCCTCTTCTAAGGACCCACATATCATCTTCCTGAACACTCTTCCTCTTCTAAGGACCCTCATATCATCTCTCTGAACACTCTTCCTCTTCTAAGGACCCACATATCATCTCCCTGAATAATTTTCCTCTTCTAAGGACCCACATATCATCTCTCTGAACACTATTCCTCTTCTAAGGACCCACATATCATCTCTTTGAACACTCTTCCTCTTCTAAGGACCCACATATCAACTCTCCGAACACTCTTCCTCTTATATGGACCCACATATCATCTCTCCTGAACACTCTTCCTCTTCTAAGGACCCTCATATCATCTCTCCTGAACATTCTTCCTCTTCTAAGGACCCACATATCATCTCTCCGAACACTCTTCCTCTTCTAAGGACCCACATATCATCTCTCCTGAACACTCTTCCTCTTCTAAGGACCCTCATATCATCTCTCCTGAACACTCTTCCTCTTCTAAGGACCCACATATCATCTCTCTGAACACTATTCCTCTTCTAAGGACCCACATATCATCTCTTTGAACACTCTTCCTCTTCTAAGGACCCACATATCAACTCTCCGAACACTCTTCCTCTTCTATGGACCCACATATCATCTCTCCTGAACACTCTTCCTATTCTAAGGACCCTCATATCATCTCTCCTGAACACTCTTCCTCTTCTAAGGACCCACATATCATCTCTCCGAACACTCTTCCTCTTCTAAGGACCCACATATCATCTCTCCTGAACACTCTTCCTCTTCTGAGGACCCTCATATCATCTCTCCTGAACACTCTTCCTCTTCTAAGGACCCTCATATCATCTCTCCTGAACACTCTTCCTCTTCTAAGGACCCACATATCATCTTCCTGAACACTCTTCCTCTTCTAAGGACCCACATATCATCTCTCCGAACACTCTTCCTCTTCTAAGGACCCACATATCATCTCTCTGAACACTCTTCCTCTTCTAAGGACCCTCATATCATCTCTTTGAACACTTTTCCTCTTCTAAGGACCCACATATCATATCTCTGAACACTCTTCCTCTTCTAAGGACCCTCATATAATCTCTCTGAACACTCTTCCTCTTCTAAGGACCCACATATCATCTCTCCGAACACTCTTCCTCTTCTAAGGACCCTCATATTATCTCTCTGAACACTCTTCCTCTTCTAAGGACCCTCATATCATCTCTTTGAACACTCTTCCTCCTCTAAGGACCCACATATCATCTCTCTGAACACTCTTCCTCTTCTAAGGACCCTCATATCATCTCTCTGAACACTCTTCCTCTTCTAAGGACCCACATATCATCTCTCTGAACACTCTTCCTCTTCTAAGGACCCACTTAACATCTCTCCGAACACTCTTCCTCTTCTAAGGACCCTCATATCATCTCCCTGAATACTCTTCCTCTTCTAAGGACCCACATATCATCTCTCCGAACACTCTTCCTCTTCTAAGGACCCACATATCATCTCTTTGAACACTCTTCCTCTTCTATGGACCAACATATCATCTCTCCGAACACTCTTCCTCTTTTAAGGACCCACATATCAACTCTCCGAATACTCTTCCTCTTCTAAGGACCCACATATCATCTCTCCTGAACACTCTTCCTCTTCTAAGGACCCACATATCATCTCTCCTGAACACTCTTCCTCTTCTAAGGACCCTCATATCATCTCTCTGAACACTCTTCCTCTTCTAAGGAACCACATATCATCTCCCTGAATAATTTTCCTCTTCTAAGGACCCACATATAATCTCTCTGAACACTATTCCTCTTCTAAGGACCCACATATCATCTCTTTGAACACTCTTCCTCTTCTAAGGACCCACATATCAACTCTCCGAACACTCTTCCTCTTCTATGGACCCACTTATCATCTCTCCTGAACACTCTTCCTCTTCTAAGGACCCTCATATCATCTCTCCTGAACACTCTTCCTCTTCTAAGGACCCACATATCATCTCTCCGAACACTCTTCCTCTTCTAAGGACCCACATATCATCTCTCCTGAACACTCTTCCTCTTCTAAGGACCCTCATATCATCTCTCCTGAACACTCTTCCTCTTCTAAGGACCCACATATCATCTCTCTGAACACTATTCCTCTTCTAAGGACCCACATATCATCTCTTTGAACACTCTTCCTCTTCTAAGGACCCACATATCAACTCTCCGAACACTCTTCCTCTTCTATGGACCCACATATCATCTCTCCTGAACACTCTTCCTATTCTAAGGACCCTCATATCATCTCTCCTGAACACTCTTCCTCTTCTAAGGACCCACATATCATCTCTCCGAACACTCTTCCTCTTCTAAGGACCCACATATCATCTCTCCTGAACACTCTTCCTCTTCTGAGGACCCTCATATCATCTCTCCTGAACACTCTTCCTCTTCTAAGGACCCTCATATCATCTCTCCTGAACACTCTTCCTCTTCTAAGGACCCACATATCATCTTCCTGAACACTCTTCCTCTTCTAAGGACCCACATATCATCTCTCCGAACACTCTTCCTCTTCTAAGGACCCACATATCATCTCTCTGAACACTCTTCCTCTTCTAAGGACCCTCATATCATCTCTTTGAACACTTTTCCTCTTCTAAGGACCCACATATCATATCTCTGAACACTCTTCCTCTTCTAAGGACCCTCATATAATCTCTCTGAACACTCTTCCTCTTCTAAGGACCCACATATCATCTCTCCGAACACTCTTCCTCTTCTAAGGACCCTCATATTATCTCTCTGAACACTCTTCCTCTTCTAAGGACCCTCATATCATCTCTTTGAACACTCTTCCTCTTCTAAGGACCCTCATCTCATCTCCCTGAATGCTCTTCCTCTTCTAAGGACCCACATATCATCTCTCCGAACACTCTTCCTCTTCTATGGACCCACATATCATCTCTCCTGAACACTCTTCCTCTTCTAAGGACCCTCATATCATCTCTCCTGAACACTCTTCCTCATCTAAAGATCCACATATCATCTCTCTGAACACTCTTCCTCTTCTAAGGACCCTCATATCATCTTTCTGAACACTCTTCCTCTTTTAAGCACCCTCATATCATCTCTCTGAACACTCTTCCTCTTCTAAGGACCCACATATCATCTTCCTGAACACTCTTCCTCTTCTAAGGACCCTCATATCATCTCTCTGAACACTCTTCCTCTTCTAAGGACCCACATATCATCTCCCTGAATAATTTTCCTCTTCTAAGGACCCACATATCATCTCTCTGAACACTATTCCTCTTCTAAGGACCAACATATCATATCTTTGAACACTCTTCCTCTTCTAAGGACCCACATATCAACTCTCCGAACACTCTTCCTCTTCTATGGACCCACATATCATCTCTCCTGATCACTCTTCCTCTTCTAAGGACCCTCATATCATCTCTCCTGAACATTCTTCCTCTTCTAAGGACCCACATATCATCTCTCCGAACACTCTTCCTCTTCTAAGGACCCACATATCATCTCTCCTGAACACTCTTCCTCTTCTAAGGACCCTCATATCATCTCTCCTGAACACTCTTCCTCTTCTAAGGACCCACATATCATCTCTCCGAACACTCTTCCTCTTCTAAGGACCCACATATCATCTCTCCTGAACACTCTCCCTCTTCTAAGGACCCTCATATCATCTCTCTGAACACTCTTCCTCTTCTAAGGAACCACATATCATCTCCCTGAATAATTTTCCTCTTCTAAGGACCCACATATAATCTCTCTGAACACTATTCCTCTTCTAAGGACCCACATATCATCTCTTTGAACACTCTTCCTCTTCTAAGGACCCACATATCAATTCTCCGAACACTCTTCCTCTTCTATGGACCCACATATCATCTCTCCTGAACACTCTTCCTCTTCTAAGGACCCACATATCATCTCTCCGAACACTCTTCCTCTTCTAAGGACCCACATATCATCTCTCATGAACACTCTTCCTCTTCTAAGGACCCACATATCATCTCTCCTGAACACTCTTCCTCTTCTAAGGACCCACATATCATCTCTCTGAACACTATTCCTCTTCTAAGGACCCACATATCATCTCTTTGAACACTCTTCCTCTTCTAAGGACCCACATATCAACTCTCCGAACACTCTTCCTCTTCTATGGACCCACATATCATCTCTCCTGAACACTCTTCCTATTCTAAGGACCCTCATATCATCTCTCCTGAACACTCTTCCTCTTCTAAGGACCCACATATCATCTCTCCGAACACTCTTCCTCTTCTAAGGACCCACATATCATCTCTCCTGAACACTCTTCCTCTTCTGAGGACCCTCATATCATCTCTCCTGAACACTCTTCCTCTTCTAAGGACCCTCATATCATCTCTCTGAACACTCTTCCTCTTCTAAGGACCCACATATCATCTCCCTGAATAATTTTCCTCTTCTAAGGAAACACATATCATCTCTCTGAACACTATTCCTTTTCTAAGGACCCACATATCATCTCTTTGAACACTCTTCCTCTTCTAAGGACCCACATATCATCTCTCCGAACACTCTTCCTCTTCTAAGGACCCACATATCATCTCTCCTGAGCACTCTTCCTCTTCTGAGGACCCACGTATCATCTCTATGAACACTCTTTCTCTTCTAAGGACTCTCATATCATCTCTCTGAACACTCTTCCTCTTCTAAGGACCCACATATCATCTTCCTGAACACTCTTCCTCTTCTAAGGACCCACATATCATCTCTCTGAACACTCTTCCTCTTTTAAGGACCCTCATATCATCTCTCTGAACACTCTTCATCTTCTAAGGACCCACATATCATCTCTCCGAACACTCTTTCTCTTCTAAGGACCCTCATATCATCTCCCTGAATACTCTTCCTGTTCTAAGGACCCACATATCATCTCTCCGGACAGTCTTCCTCTTCTAAGGACCCACATATCATCTCTTTGAACACTCTTCCTCTTCTAAGGACCCACATATCATCTCTCCGAACACTCTTCCTGTTCTAAAGACCCACATATCATCTCTTTGAACACTCTTCCTCTTCTAAGGACCCACATATCAACTCTCCGAACACTCTTCCTCTTCTAAGGACCCACATATCATCTCTCTTGAACACTCTTCCTCTTCTAAGGACCCTCATATCATCTCTCCTGAACACTCTTCTTCTTCTAAGGACCCACATATCATCTCTCCGAACACTCTTCCTCTTCTAAGGACCCACATATCATCTCTCCTGAACACTCTTCCTCTTCTAAGGACCCTCATATCATCTCTCCTGAACACTCTTCCTCTTCTAAGGACCCTCATCTCATCTCCCTGAATGCTCTTCCTCTTCTAAGGACCCACATATCATCTCTCCGAACACTCTTCCTCTTCTATGGACCCATATATCATCTCTCCTGAACACTCTTCCTCTTCTAAGGACCCTCATATCATCTCTCCTGAACACTCTTCCACATCTAAAGATCCACATATCATCTCTCTGAACACTCTTCCTCTTCTAAGGACCCTCATATCATCTTCCTGAACACTCTTCCTCTTCTAAGCACCCTCATATCATCTCTCTGAACACTCTTCCTCTTCTAAGGACCCACATATCATCTTCCTGAACACTCTTCCTCTTCTAAGGACCCTCATATCATCTCTCTGAACACTCTTCCTCTTCTAAGGACCCACATATCATCTCCCTGAATAATTTTCCTCTTCTAAGGACCCACATATCATCTCTCTGAACACTATTCCTCTTCTAAGGACCCACATATCATCTCTTTGAACACTCTTCCTCTTCTAAGGACCCACATATCAACTCTCCGAACACTCTTCCTCTTCTATGGACCCACATATCATCTCTCCTGAACACTCTTCCTCTTCTAAGGACCCTCATATCATCTCTCCTGAACATTCTTCCTCTTCTAAGGACCCACATATCATCTCTCCGAACACTCTTCCTCTTCTAAGGAGCCACATATCATCTCTCCTGAACACTCTTCCTCTTCTAAGGACCCTCATATCATCTCTCCTGAACACTCTTCCTCTTCTAAGGACCCACATATCATCTCTCCGAACACTCTTCCTCTTCTAAGGACCCACATATCATCTCTCCTGAACACTCTTCCTCTTCTAAGGACCCTCATATCATCTCTCTGAACACTCTTCCTCTTCTAAGGAACCACATATCATCTCCCTGAATAATTTTCCTCTTCTAAGGACCCACATATAATCTCTCTGAACACTATTCCTCTTCTAAGGACCCACATATCATCTCTTTGAACACTCTTCCTCTTCTAAGGACCCACATATCAACTCTCCGAACACTCTTCCTCTTCTATGGACCCACTTATCATCTCTCCTGAACACTCTTCCTCTTCTAAGGACCCTCATATCATCTCTCCTGAACACTCTTCCTCTTCTAAGGACCCACATATCATCTCTCCGAACACTCTTCCTCTTCTAAGGACCCACATATCATCTCTCCTGAACACTCTTCCTCTTCTAAGGACCCTCATATCATCTCTCCTGAACACTCTTCCTCTTCTAAGGACCCACATATCATCTCTCTGAACACTATTCCTCTTCTAAGGACCCACATATCATCTCTTTGAACACTCTTCCTCTTCTAAGGACCCACATATCAACTCTCCGAACACTCTTCCTCTTCTATGGACCCACATATCATCTCTCCTGAACACTCTTCCTATTCTAAGGACCCTCATATCATCTCTCCTGAACACTCTTCCTCTTCTAAGGACCCACATATCATCTCTCCGAACACTCTTCCTCTTCTAAGGACCCACATATCATCTCTCCTGAACATTCTTCCTCTTCTGAGGACCCTCATATCATCTCTCCTGAACACTCTTCCTCTTCTAAGGACCCTCATATCATCTCTCCTGAACACTCCTCCTCTTCTAAGGACCCACATATCATCTTCCTGAACACTCTTCCTCTTCTAAGGACCCACATATCATCTCTCCGAACACTCTTCCTCTTCTAAGGACCCACATATCATATCTCTGAACACTCTTCCTCTTCTAAGGACCCTCATATAATCTCTCTGAACACTCTTCCTCTTCTAAGGACCCACATATCATCTCTCCGAACACTCTTCCTCTTCTAAGGACCCTCATATTATCTCTCTGAACACTCTTCCTCTTCTAAGGACCCTCATATCATCTCTTTGAACACTCTTCCTCCTCTAAGGACCCTCATATCATCTCTCTGAACACTCTTCCTCTTCTAAGGACCCACATATCATCTCTCTGAACACTCTTCCTCTTCTAAGGACCCACTTATCATCTCTCCGAACACTCTTCCTCTTCTAAGGACCCTCATATCATCTCCCTGAATACTCTTCCTCTTCTAAGGACCCACATATCATCTCTCCGAACACTCTTCCTCTTCTAAGGACCCACATATCATCTCTTTGAACACTCTTCCTCTTCTATGGACCAACATATCATCTCTCCGAACACTCTTCCTCTTTTAAGGACCCACATATCAACTCTCCGAACACTCTTCCTCTTCTAAGGACCCACATATCATCTCTCCTGAACACTCTTCCTCTTCTAAGGACCCTCATATCATCTCTCCTGAACACTCTTCTTCTTCTAAGGACCCACATATCATCTCTCCGAACACTCTTCCTCTTCTAAGGACCCACATATCATCTCTCCTGAACACTCTTCCTCTTCTAAGGACCCTCATCTCATCTCCCTGAATGCTCTTCCTCTTCTAAGGACCCACATATCATCTCTCCGAACACTCTTCCTCTTCTATGGACCCACATATCATCTCTCCTGAACACTCTTCCTCTTCTAAGGACCCTCATATCATCTCTCCTGAACACTCTTCCTCATCTAAAGATCCACATATCATCTCTCTGAACACTCTTCCTCTTCTAAGGACCCTCATATCATCTTTCTGAACACTCTTCCTCTTCTAAGCACCCTCATATCATCTCTCTGAACACTCTTCCTCTTCTAAGGACCCACATATCATCTTCCTGAACACTCTTCCTCTTCGAAGGGCCCTCATATCATCTCTCTGAACACTCTTCCTCTTCTAAGGACCCACATATCATCTCCCTGAATAATTTTCCTCTTCTAAGGACCCACATATCATCTCTCTGAACACTATTCCTCTTCTAAGGACCCACATATCATCTCTTTGAACACTCTTCCTCTTCTAAGGACCCACATATCAACTCTCCGAACACTCTTCCTCTTCTATGGACCCACATATCATCTTTCCTGATCACTCTTCCTCTTCTAAGGACCCTCATATCATCTCTCCTGAACATTCTTCCTCTTCTAAGGACCCACATATCATCTCTCCGAACACTCTTCCTCTTCTAAGGACCCACATATCATCTCTCCTGAACACTCTTCCTCTTCTAAGGACCCTCATATCATCTCTCCTGAACACTCTTCCTCTTCTAAGGACCCACATATCATCTCTCCGAACACTCTTCCTCTTCTAAGGACCCACATATCATCTCTCCTGAACACTCTTCCTCTTCTAAGGACCCTCATATCATCTCTCTGAACACTCTTCCTCTTCTAAGGAACCACATATCATCTCCCTGAATAATTTTCCTCTTCTAAGGACCCACATATAATCTCTCTGAACACTATTCCTCTTCTAAGGACCCACATATCATCTCTTTGAACACTCTTCCTCTTCTAAGGACCCACATATCAACTCTCCGAACACTCTTCCTCTTCTATGGACCCACTTATCATCTCTCCTGAACACTCTTCCTCTTCTAAGGACCCTCATATCATCTCTCCTGAACACACTTCCTCTTCTAAGGACCCACATATCATCTCTCCGAACACTCTTCCTCTTCTAAGGACCCACATATCATCTCTCCTGAACACTCTTCCTCTTCTAAGGACCCTCATATCATCTCTCCTGAACACTCTTCCTCTTCTAAGGACCCACATATCATCTCTCTGAACACTATTCCTCTTCTAAGGACCCACATATCATCTCTTTGAACACTCTTCCTCTTCTAAGGACCCACATATCAACTCTCCGAACACTCTTCCTCTTCTATGGACCCACATATCATCTCTCCTGAACACTCTCCCTATTCTAAGGACCCTCATATCATCTCTCCTGAACACTCTTCCTCTTCTAAGGACCCAAATATCATCTCTCCGAACACTCTTCCTCTTCTAAGGACCCACATATCATCTCTCCTGAACACTCTTCCTCTTCTGAGGACCCTCATATCATCTCTCCTGAACACTCTTCCTCTTCTAAGGACCCTCATATCATCTCTCCTGAACACTCTTCCTCTTCTAAGGACCCACATATCATCTTCCTGAACACTCTTCCTCTTCTAAGGACCCACATATCATCTCTCCGAACACTCTTCCTCTTCTAAGGACCCACATATAATCTCTCTGAACACTCTTCCTCTTCTAAGGACCCTCATATCATCTCTTTGAACACTCTTCCTCTTCTAAGGACCCACATATCATATCTCTGAACACTCTTCCTCTTCTAAGGACCCTCATATAATCTCTCTGAACACTCTTCCTCTTCTAAGGACCCACATATCATCTCTCCGAACACTCTTCCTCTTCTAAGGACCCTCATATTATCTCTCTGAACACTCTTCCTCTTCTAAGGACCCTCATATCATCTCTTTGAACACTCTTCCTCCTCTAAGGACCCACATATCATCTCTCTGAACACTCTTCCTCTTCTAAGGACCCTCATATCATCTCTCTGAACACTCTTCCTCTTTTAAGGACCCACATATCATCTCTCTGAACACTCTTCCTCTTCTAAGGACCCACTTATCATCTCTCCGAACACTCTTCCTCTTCTAAGGACCCACATATCATCTCCCTGAATACTCTTCCTCTTCTAAGGACCCACATATCATCTCTCCGAACACTCTTCCTCTTCTAAGGACCCACATATCATCTCTTTGAACACTCTTCCTCTTCTATGGACCAACATATCATCTCTCCGAACACTCTTCCTCTTTTAAGGACCCACATATCAACTCTCCGAACACTCTTCCTCTTCTAAGGACCCACATATCATCTCTCCGAACACTCTTCCTCTTCTAAGGACCCACATAACATCTCTCCTGAACACTCTTCCTCTTCTAAGGACCCTCATATCATCTCTCCTGAACACTCTTCCTCTTCTAAGGACCCTCATCTCATCTCCCTGAATGCTCTTCCTCTTCTAAGGACCCACATATCATATCTCCGAAACACTCTTCCTCTTCTATGGACCCACATATCATCTCTCCTGAACACTCTTCCTCTTCTAAGGACCCTCATATCATCTCTCCTGAACACTCTTCCTCATCTAAGGATCCACATATCATCTCTCTGAACACTCTTCCTCTTCTAAGGACCCTCATATCATCTTTCTGAACACTCTTCCTCTTCTAAGCACCCTCATATCATCTCTCTGAACACTCTTCCTCTTCTAAGGACCCACATATCATCTTCCTGAACACTCTTCCTCTTCTAAGGACCCTCATATCATCTCTCTGAACACTCTTCCTCTTCTAAGGACCCACATATCATCTCCCTGAATAATTTTCCTCTTCTAAGGACCCACATATCATCTCTCTGAACACTATTCCTCTTCTAAGGACCCACATATCAACTCTCCGAACACTCTTCCTCTTCTATGGACCCACATATCATCTCTCCTGAACACTCTTCCTATTCTAAGGACCCTCATATCATCTCTCCTGAACACTCTTCCTCTTCTAAGGACCCACATATCATCTCTCCGAACACTCTTCCTCTTCTAAGGACCCACATATCATCTCTCCTGAACACTCTTCCTCTTCTAAGGACCCTCATATCATCTCTCCTGAACACTCTTCCTCTTCTAAGGACCCACATATCATCTCTCTGAACACTATTCCTCTTCTAAGGACCCACATATCATCTCTTTGAACACTCTTCCTCTTCTAAGGACCCACATATCAACTCTCCGAACACTCTTCCTCTTCTATGGACCCACATATCATCTCTCCTGAACACTCTTCCTATTCTAAGGACCCTCATATCATCTCTCCTGAACACTCTTCCTCTTCTAAGGACCCACATATCATCTCTCCGAACACTCTTCCTCTTCTAAGGACCCACATATCATCTCTCCTGAACATTCTTCCTCTTCTGAGGACCCTCATATCATCTCTCCTGAACACTCTTCCTCTTCTAAGGACCCTCATATCATCTCTCCTGAACACTCCTCCTCTTCTAAGGACCCACATATCATCTTCCTGAACACTCTTCCTCTTCTAAGGACCCACATATCATCTCTCCGAACACTCTTCCTCTTCTAAGGACCCACATATCATCTCTCTGAACACTCTTCCTCTTCTAAGGACCCTCATATCATCTCTTTGAACACTCTTCCTCTTCTAAGGACCCACATATCATATCTCTGAACACTCTTCCTCTTCTAAGGACCCTCATATAATCTCTCTGAACACTCTTCCTCTTCTAAGGACCCACATATCATCTCTCCGAACACTCTTCCTCTTCTAAGGACCCTCATATTATCTCTCTGAACACTCTTCCTCTTCTAAGGACCCTCATATCATCTCTTTGAACACTCTTCCTCCTCTAAGGACCCTCATATCATCTCTCTGAACACTCTTCCTCTTCTAAGGACCCACATATCATCTCTCTGAACACTCTTCCTCTTCTAAGGACCCACTTATCATCTCTCCGAACACTCTTCCTCTTCTAAGGACCCTCATATCATCTCCCTGAATACTCTTCCTCTTCTGAGGACCCACATATCATCTCTCCGAACACTCTTCCTCTTCTAAGGACCCACATATCATCTCTTTGAACACTCTTCCTCTTCTAAGGACCCTCATCTCATCTCCCTGAATGCTCTTCCTCTTCTAAGGACCCACATATCATATCTCCGAAACACTCTTCCTCTTCTATGGACCCACATATCATCTCTCCTGAACACTCTTCCTCTTCTAAGGACCCTCATATCATCTCTCCTGAACACTCTTCCTCATCTAAGGATCCACATATCATCTCTCTGAACACTCTTCCTCTTCTAAGGACCCTCATATCATCTTTCTGAACACTCTTCCTCTTCTAAGCACCCTCATATCATCTCTCTGAACACTCTTCCTCTTCTAAGGACCCACATATCATCTTCCTGAACACTCTTCCTCTTCTAAGGACCCTCATATCATCTCTCTGAACACTCTTCCTCTTCTAAGGACCCACATATCATCTCCCTGAATAATTTTCCTCTTCTAAGGACCCACATATCATCTCTCTGAACACTATTCCTCTTCTAAGGACCCACATATCAACTCTCCGAACACTCTTCCTCTTCTATGGACCCACATATCATCTCTCCTGAACACTCTTCCTATTCTAAGGACCCTCATATCATCTCTCCTGAACACTCTTCCTCTTCTAAGGACCCACATATCATCTCTCCGAACACTCTTCCTCTTCTAAGGACCCACATATCATCTCTCCTGAACACTCTTCCTCTTCTAAGGACCCTCATATCATCTCTCCTGAACACTCTTCCTCTTCTAAGGACCCACATATCATCTCTCTGAACACTATTCCTCTTCTAAGGACCCACATATCATCTCTTTGAACACTCTTCCTCTTCTAAGGACCCACATATCAACTCTCCGAACACTCTTCCTCTTCTATGGACCCACATATCATCTCTCCTGAACACTCTTCCTATTCTAAGGACCCTCATATCATCTCTCCTGAACACTCTTCCTCTTCTAAGGACCCACATATCATCTCTCCGAACACTCTTCCTCTTCTAAGGACCCACATATCATCTCTCCTGAACATTCTTCCTCTTCTGAGGACCCTCATATCATCTCTCCTGAACACTCTTCCTCTTCTAAGGACCCTCATATCATCTCTCCTGAACACTCCTCCTCTTCTAAGGACCCACATATCATCTTCCTGAACACTCTTCCTCTTCTAAGGACCCACATATCATCTCTCCGAACACTCTTCCTCTTCTAAGGACCCACATATCATCTCTCTGAACACTCTTCCTCTTCTAAGGACCCTCATATCATCTCTTTGAACACTCTTCCTCTTCTAAGGACCCACATATCATATCTCTGAACACTCTTCCTCTTCTAAGGACCCTCATATAATCTCTCTGAACACTCTTCCTCTTCTAAGGACCCACATATCATCTCTCCGAACACTCTTCCTCTTCTAAGGACCCTCATATTATCTCTCTGAACACTCTTCCTCTTCTAAGGACCCTCATATCATCTCTTTGAACACTCTTCCTCCTCTAAGGACCCTCATATCATCTCTCTGAACACTCTTCCTCTTCTAAGGACCCACATATCATCTCTCTGAACACTCTTCCTCTTCTAAGGACCCACTTATCATCTCTCCGAACACTCTTCCTCTTCTAAGGACCCTCATATCATCTCCCTGAATACTCTTCCTCTTCTAAGGACCCACATATCATCTCTCCGAACACTCTTCCTCTTCTAAGGACCCACATATCATCTCTTTGAACACTCTTCCTCTTCTATGGACCAACATATCATCTCTCCGAACACTCTTCCTCTTTTAAGGACCCACATATCAACTCTCCGAACACTCTTCCTCTTCTAAGGACCCACATATCATCTCTCCTGAACACTCTTCCTCTTCTAAGGACCCTCATATCATCTCTCCTGAACACTCTTCTTCTTCTAAGGACCCACATATCATCTCTCCGAACACTCTTCCTCTTCTAAGGACCCACATATCATCTCTCCTGAACACTCTTCCTCTTCTAAGGACCCTCATCTCATCTCCCTGAATGCTCTTCCTCTTCTAAGGACCCACATATCATCTCTCCGAACACTCTTCCTCTTCTATGGACCCACATATCATCTCTCCTGAACACTCTTCCTCTTCTAAGGACCCTCATATCATCTCTCCTGAACACTCTTCCTCATCTAAAGATCCACATATCATCTCTCTGAACACTCTTCCTCTTCTAAGGACCCTCATATCATCTTTCTGAACACTCTTCCTCTTCTAAGCACCCTCATATCATCTCTCTGAACACTCTTCCTCTTCTAAGGACCCACATATCATCTTCCTGAACACTCTTCCTCTTCTAAGGGCCCTCATATCATCTCTCTGAACACTCTTCCTCTTCTAAGGACCCACATATCATCTCCCTGAATAATTTTCCTCTTCTAAGGACCCACATATCATCTCTCTGAACACTATTCCTCTTCTAAGGACCCACATATCATCTCTTTGAACACTCTTCCTCTTCTAAGGACCCACATATCAACTCTCCGAACACTCTTCCTCTTCTATGGACCCACATATCATCTTTCCTGATCACTCTTCCTCTTCTAAGGACCCTCATATCATCTCTCCTGAACATTCTTCCTCTTCTAAGGACCCACATATCATCTCTCCGAACACTCTTCCTCTTCTAAGGACCCACATATCATCTCTCCTGAACACTCTTCCTCTTCTAAGGACCCTCATATCATCTCTCCTGAACACTCTTCCTCTTCTAAGGACCCACATATCATCTCTCCGAACACTCTTCCTCTTCTAAGGACCCACATATCATCTCTCCTGAACACTCTTCCTCTTCTAAGGACCCTCATATCATCTCTCTGAACACTCTTCCTCTTCTAAGGAACCACATATCATCTCCCTGAATAATTTTCCTCTTCTAAGGACCCACATATAATCTCTCTGAACACTATTCCTCTTCTAAGGACCCACATATCATCTCTTTGAACACTCTTCCTCTTCTAAGGACCCACATATCAACTCTCCGAACACTCTTCCTCTTCTATGGACCCACTTATCATCTCTCCTGAACACTCTTCCTCTTCTAAGGACCCTCATATCATCTCTCCTGAACACTCTTCCTCTTCTAAGGACCCACATATCATCTCTCCGAACACTCTTCCTCTTCTAAGGACCCACATATCATCTCTCCTGAACACTCTTCCTCTTCTAAGGACCCTCATATCATCTCTCCTGAACACTCTTCCTCTTCTAAGGACCCACATATCATCTCTCTGAACACTATTCCTCTTCTAAGGACCCACATATCATCTCTTTGAACACTCTTCCTCTTCTAAGGACCCACATATCAACTCTCCGAACACTCTTCCTCTTCTATGGACCCACATATCATCTCTCCTGAACACTCTTCCTATTCTAAGGACCCTCATATCATCTCTCCTGAACACTCTTCCTCTTCTAAGGACCCACATATCATCTCTCCGAACACTCTTCCTCTTCTAAGGACCCACATATCATCTCTCCTGAACACTCTTCCTCTTCTGAGGACCCTCATATCATCTCTCCTGAACACTCTTCCTCTTCTAAGGACCCTCATATCATCTCTCCTGAACACTCTTCCTCTTCTAAGGACCCACATATCATCTTCCTGAACACTCTTCCTCTTCTAAGGACCCACATATCATCTCTCCGAACACTCTTCCTCTTCTAAGGACCCACATATCATCTCTCTGAACACTCTTCCTCTTCTAAGGACCCTCATATCATCTCTTTGAACACTCTTCTTCTTCTAAGGACCCACATATCATATCTCTGAACACTCTTCCTCTTCTAAGGACCCTCATATAATCTCTCTGAACACTCTTCCTCTTCTAAGGACCCACATATCATCTCTCCGAACACTCTTCCTCTTCTAAGGACCCTCATATTATCTCTCTGAACACTCTTCCTCTTCTAAGGACCCTCATATCATCTCTTTGAACACTCTTCCTCCTCTAAGGACCCACATATCATCTCTCTGAACACTCTTCCTCTTCTAAGGACCCTCATATCATCTCTCTGAACACTCTTCCTCTTTTAAGGACCCACATATCATCTCTCTGAACACTCTTCCTCTTCTAAGGACCCACTTATCATCTCTCCGAACACTCTTCCTCTTCTAAGGACCCACATATCATCTCCCTGAATACTCTTCCTCTTCTAAGGACCCACATATCATCTCTCCGAACACTCTTCCTCTTCTAAGGACCCACATATCATCTCTTTGAACACTCTTCCTCTTCTATGGACCAACATATCATCTCTCCGAACACTCTTCCTCTTTTAAGGACCCACATATCAACTCTCCGAACACTCTTCCTCTTCTAAGGACCCACATATCATCTCTCCGAACACTCTTCCTCTTCTAAGGACCCACATAACATCTCTCCTGAACACTCTTCCTCTTCTAAGGACCCTCATATCATCTCTCCTGAACACTCTTCCTCTTCTAAGGACCCTCATCTCATCTCCCTGAATGCTCTTCCTCTTCTAAGGACCCACATATCATATCTCCGAAACACTCTTCCTCTTCTATGGACCCACATATCATCTCTCCTGAACACTCTTCCTCTTCTAAGGACCCTCATATCATCTCTCCTGAACACTCTTCCTCATCTAAGGATCCACATATCATCTCTCTGAACACTCTTCCTCTTCTAAGGACCCTCATATCATCTTTCTGAACACTCTTCCTCTTCTAAGCACCCTCATATCATCTCTCTGAACACTCTTCCTCTTCTAAGGACCCACATATCATCTTCCTGAACACTCTTCCTCTTCTAAGGACCCTCATATCATCTCTCTGAACACTCTTCCTCTTCTAAGGACCCACATATCATCTCCCTGAATAATTTTCCTCTTCTAAGGACCCACATATCATCTCTCTGAACACTATTCCTCTTCTAAGGACCCACATATCATCTCTTTGAACACTCTTCCTCTTCTAGGGACCCACATATCAACTCTCCGAACACTCTTCCTCTTCTATGGACCCACATATCATCTCTCCTGAACACTCTTCCTCTTCTAAGGACCCTCATATCATCTCTCCTGAACATTCTTCCTCTTCTAAGGACCCACATATCATCTCTCCGAACACTCTTCCTCTTCTAAGGACCCACATATCATCTCTCCTGAACACTCTTCCTCTTCTAAGGACTCTCATATCATCTCTCCTGAACACTCTTCCTCTTCTAAGGACCCACATATCATCTCTCCGAACACTCTTCCTCTTCTAAGGACTCACATATCATCTCTCCTGAACACTCTTCCTCTTCTAAGGACCCTCATATCATCTCTCTGAACACTCTTCCTCTTCTAAGGACCCACATATCATCTCCCTGAATAATTTTCCTCTTCTAAGGACCCACATATCATCTCTCTGAACACTATTCCTCTTCTAAGGACCCACATATCATCTCTTTGAACACTCTTCCTCTTCTAAGGACCCACATATCAATTCTCCGAACACTCTTCCTCTTCTATGGACCCACATATCATCTCTCCTGAACACTCTTCCTCTTCTAAGGACCCTCATATCATCTCTCCTGAACACTCTTCCTCTTCTAAGGACCCACATATCATCTCTCCGAACACTCTTCCTCTTCTAAGGACCCACATATCATCTCTCTGAACACTCTTCCTCTTCTAAGGACCCTCATATCATCTTTCTGAACACTCTTCCTCTTCTAAGCACCCTCATATCATCTCTCTGAACACTCTTCCTCTTCTAAGGACCCACATATCATCTTCCTGAACACTCTTCCTCTTCTAAGGGCCCTCATATCATCTCTCTGAACACTCTTCCTCTTCTAAGGACCCACATATCATCTCCCTGAATAATTTTCCTCTTCTAAGGACCCACATATCATCTCTCTGAACACTATTCCTCTTCTAAGGACCCACATATCATCTCTTTGAACACTCTTCCTCTTCTAAGGACCCACATATCAACTCTCCGAACACTCTTCCTCTTCTATGGACCCACATATCATCTTTCCTGATCACTCTTCCTCTTCTAAGGACCCTCATATCATCTCTCCTGAACATTCTTCCTCTTCTAAGGACCCACATATCATCTCTCCGAACACTCTTCCTCTTCTAAGGACCCACATATCATCTCTCCTGAACACTCTTCCTCTTCTAAGGACCCTCATATCATCTCTCCTGAACACTCTTCCTCTTCTAAGGACCCACATATCATCTCTCCGAACACTCTTCCTCTTCTAAGGACCCACATATCATCTCTCCTGAACACTCTTCCTCTTCTAAGGACCCTCATATCATCTCTCTGAACACTCTTCCTCTTCTAAGGAACCACATATCATCTCCCTGAATAATTTTCCTCTTCTAAGGACCCACATATAATCTCTCTGAACACTATTCCTCTTCTAAGGACCCACATATCATCTCTTTGAACACTCTTCCTCTTCTAAGGACCCACATATCAACTCTCCGAACACTCTTCCTCTTCTATGGACCCACTTATCATCTCTCCTGAACACTCTTCCTCTTCTAAGGACCCTCATATCATCTCTCCTGAACACTCTTCCTCTTCTAAGGACCCACATATCATCTCTCCGAACACTCTTCCTCTTCTAAGGACCCACATATCATCTCTCCTGAACACTCTTCCTCTTCTAAGGACCCTCATATCATCTCTCCTGAACACTCTTCCTTTTTCTAAGGACACACATATCATCTCTCTGAACACTATTCCTCTTCTAAGGACCCACATATCATCTCTTTGAACACTCTTCCTCTTCTAAGGACCCACATATCAACTCTCCGAACACTCTTCCTCTTCTATGGACCCACATATCATCTCTCCTGAACACTCTTCCTATTCTAAGGACCCTCATATCATCTCTCCTGAACACTCTTCCTCTTCTAAGGACCCACATATCATCTCTCCGAACACTCTTCCTCTTCTAAGGACCCACATATCATCTCTCCTGAACACTCTTCCTCTTCTGAGGACCCTCATATCATCTCTCCTGAACACTCTTCCTCTTCTAAGGACCCTCATATCATCTCTCCTGAACACTCTTCCTCTTCTAAGGACCCACATATCATCTTCCTGAACACTCTTCCTCTTCTAAGGACCCACATATCATCTCTCCGAACACTCTTCCTCTTCTAAGGACCCACATATCATCTCTCTGAACACTCTTCCTCTTCTAAGGACCCTCATATCATCTCTTTGAACACTCTTCCTCTTCTAAGGACCCACATATCATATCTCTGAACACTCTTCCTCTTCTAAGGACCCTCATATAATCTCTCTGAACACTCTTCCTCTTCTAAGGACCCACATATCATCTCTCCGAACACTCTTCCTCTTCTAAGGACCCTCATATTATCTCTCTGAACACTCTTCCTCTTCTAAGGACCCTCATATCATCTCTTTGAACACTCTTCCTCCTCTAAGGACCCACATATCATCTCTCTGAACACTCTTCCTCTTCTAAGGACCCTCATATCATCTCTCTGAACACTCTTCCTCTTTTAAGGACCCACATATCATCTCTCTGAACACTCTTCCTCTTCTAAGGACCCACTTATCATCTCTCCGAACACTCTTCCTCTTCTAAGGACCCTCATATCATCTCCCTGAATACTCTTCCTCTTCTAAGGACCCACATATCATCTCTCCGAACACTCTTCCTCTTCTAAGGACCCACATATCATCTCTTTGAACACTCTTCCTCTTCTATGGACCAACATATCATCTCTCCGAACACTCTTCCTCTTTTAAGGACCCACATATCAACTCTCCGAACACTCTTCCTCTTCTAAGGACCCACATATCATCTCTCCGAACACTCTTCCTCTTCTAAGGACCCACATAACATCTCTCCTGAACACTCTTCCTCTTCTAAGGACCCTCATATCATCTCTCCTGAACACTCTTCCTCTTCTAAGGACCCTCATCTCATCTCCCTGAATGCTCTTCCTCTTCTAAGGACCCACATATCATATCTCCGAAACACTCTTCCTCTTCTATGGACCCACATATCATCTCTCCTGAACACTCTTCCTCTTCTAAGGACCCTCATATCATCTCTCCTGAACACTCTTCCTCATCTAAGGATCCACATATCATCTCTCTGAACACTCTTCCTCTTCTAAGGACCCTCATATCATCTTTCTGAACACTCTTCCTCTTCTAAGCACCCTCATATCATCTCTCTGAACACTCTTCCTCTTCTAAGGACCCACATATCATCTTCCTGAACACTCTTCCTCTTCTAAGGACCCTCATATCATCTCTCTGAACACTCTTCCTCTTCTAAGGACCCACATATCATCTCCCTGAATAATTTTCCTCTTCTAAGGACCCACATATCATCTCTCTGAACACTATTCCTCTTCTAAGGACCCACATATCATCTCTTTGAACACTCTTCCTCTTCTAGGGACCCACATATCAACTCTCCGAACACTCTTCCTCTTCTATGGACCCACATATCATCTATCCTGAACACTCTTCCTCTTCTAAGGACCCTCATATCATCTCTCCTGAACATTCTTCCTCTTCTAAGGACCCACATATCATCTCTCCGAACACTCTTCCTCTTCTAAGGACCCACATATCATCTCTCCTGAACACTCTTCCTCTTCTAAGGACTCTCATATCATCTCTCCTGAACACTCTTCCTCTTCTAAGGACCCACATATCATCTCTCCGAACACTCTTCCTCTTCTAAGGACTCACATATCATCTCTCCTGAACACTCTTCCTCTTCTAAGGACCCTCATATCATCTCTCTGAACACTCTTCCTCTTCTAAGGACCCACATATCCTCTCCCTGAATAATTTTCCTCTTCTAAGGACCCACATATCATCTCTCTGAACACTATTCCTCTTCTAAGGACCCACATATCATCTCTTTGAACACTCTTCCTCTTCTAAGGACCCACATATCAATTCTCCGAACACTCTTCCTCTTCTATGGACCCACATATCATCTCTCCTGAACACTCTTCCTCTTCTAAGGACCCTCATATCATCTCTCCTGAACACTCTTCCTCTTCTAAGGACCCACATATCATCTCTCCGAACACTCTTCCTCTTCTAAGGACCCACATATCATCTCTCATGAACACTCTTCCTCTTCTAAGGACCCACATATCATCTCTCCTGAACACTCTTCCTCTCCTAAGGACCCACATATCATCTCTCTGAACACTATTCCTCTTCTAAGGACCCACATATCATCTCTTTGAACACTCTTCCTCTTCTAAGGACCCACATATCAACTCTCCGAACACTCTTCCTCTTCTATGGACCCACATATCATCTCTCCTGAACACTCTTCCTATTCTAAGGACCCTCATATCATCTCTCCTGAACACTCTTCCTCTTCTAAGGACCCACATATCATCTCTCCGAACACTCTTCCTCTTCTAAGGACCCACATATCATCTCTCCTGAACACTCTTCCTCTTCTGAGGACCCACATATCATCTCTCCGAACACTCTTCCTCTTCTAAGGACCCACATATCATCTCTCTGAACACTCTTCCTCTTCTAAGGACCCTCATATCATCTCTTTGAACACTTTTCCTCTTCTAAGGACCCACATATCATATCTCTGAACACTCTTCCTCTTCTAAGGACCCTCATATCATCTCTCTGAACACTCTTCCTCTTCTAAAGACCCACATATCATCTCTCCGAACACTCTTCCTCTTCTAAGGACCGTCATATTATCTCTCTGAACACTCTTCCTCTTCTAAGGACCCTCATATCATCTCTTTGAACACTCTTCCTCTTCTAAGGACCCACATATCATCTCTCTGAACACTCTTCCTCTTCTAAGGACCCTCATATCATCTCTCTGAACACTCTTCCTCTTCTAAGGACCCACATATCATCTCTCTGAACACTCTTCCTCTTCTAAGGACCCACATATCATCTCTCCAAACACTCTTCCTCTTCTAAGGACCCTCATATCATCTCCCTGAATACTCTTCCTCTTCTAAGGACCCACATATCATCTCTCCGAACACTCTTCCTCTTCTAAGGACCCACATATCATCTCTTTGAACACTCTTCCTCTTCTATGGACCAACATATCATCTCTCCGAACACTCTTCCTCTTTTAAGGACCCACATATCATCTTTTTGAACACTCTTCCTCTTCTAAGGTTTCTCCTATCATCTCTATGAACACTCTTCCTCTTCTAAGGACCCACATATCAACTCTCCGAACACTCTTCCTCTTCTATGGACCCACATATCATCTCTCCTGAACACTCTTCCTCTTCTAAGGACCCTCATATCATCTCTCCTGAACACTCTTCCTCTTCTAAGGACCCACATATCATCTCTCCGAACACTCTTCCTCTTCTAAGGACCCACATATCATCTCTCCTGAACACTCTTCCTCTTCTAAGGACCCTCATCTCATCTCCCTGAATGCTCTTCCTCTTCTAAGGACCCACATATCATCTCTCCGAACACTCTTCCTCTTCTATGGACCCACATATCATCTCTCCTGAACACTCTTCCTCTTCTAAGGACCCTCATATCATCTCTCCTGAACACTCTTCCTCTTCTAAGGACCCACATATCATCTCTCTGAACACTCTTCCTCTTCTAATGACCCTCATATCATCTCTCTGAACACTCTTCCTCTTCTAAGGACCCACATATCATCTTCCTGAATACTCTACCTCTTCTAAGGACCCTCATATCATCTCTCTGAACACTCTTCCTCTTCTAAGGACCCACATATCATCTCCCTGAATACTTTTCCTCTTCTAAGGACCCACATATCATCTCTCTGAACACTCTTCCTCTTCTAAGGACCCTCATATCATCTCTCCTGAACACTCTTCCTCTTCTAAGGACCCTCATCTCATCTCCCTGAATGCTCTTCCTCTTCTAAGGACCCACATATCATATCTCCGAAACACTCTTCCTCTTCTATGGACCCACATATCATCTCTCCTGAACACTCTTCCTCTTCTAAGGACCCTCATATCATCTCTCCTGAACACTCTTCCTCATCTAAGGATCCACATATCATCTCTCTGAACACTCTTCCTCTTCTAAGGACCCTCATATCATCTTTCTGAACACTCTTCCTCTTCTAAGCACCCTCATATCATCTCTCTGAACACTCTTCCTCTTCTAAGGACCCACATATCATCTTCCTGAACACTCTTCCTCTTCTAAGGACCCTCATATCATCTCTCTGAACACTCTTCCTCTTCTAAGGACCCACATATCATCTCCCTGAATAATTTTCCTCTTCTAAGGACCCTCATATCATCTCTTTGAACACTCTTCCTCCTCTAAGGACCCACATATCATCTCTCTGAACACTCTTCCTCTTCTAAGGACCCTCATATCATCTCTCTGAACACTCTTCCTCTTTTAAGGACCCACATATCATCTCTCTGAACACTCTTCCTCTTCTAAGGACCCACTTATCATCTCTCCGAACACTCTTCCTCTTCTAAGGACCCTCATATCATCTCCCTGAATACTCTTCCTCTTCTAAGGACCCACATATCATCTCTCCGAACACTCTTCCTCTTCTAAGGACCCACATATCATCTCTTTGAACACTCTTCCTCTTCTATGGACCAACATATCATCTCTCCGAACACTCTTCCTCTTTTAAGGACCCACATATCAACTCTCCGAACACTCTTCCTCTTCTAAGGACCCACATATCATCTCTCCGAACACTCTTCCTCTTCTAAGGACCCACATAACATCTCTCCTGAACACTCTTCCTCTTCTAAGGACCCTCATATCATCTCTCCTGAACACTCTTCCTCTTCTAAGGACCCTCATCTCATCTCCCTGAATGCTCTTCCTCTTCTAAGGACCCACATATCATATCTCCGAAACATTCTTCCTCTTCTATGGACCCACATATCATCTCTCCTGAACACTCTTCCTCTTCTAAGGACCCTCATATCATCTCTCCTGAACACTCTTCCTCATCTAAGGATCCACATATCATCTCTCTGAACACTCTTCCTCTTCTAAGGACCCTCATATCATCTTTCTGAACACTCTTCCTCTTCTAAGCACCCTCATATCATCTCTCTGAACACTCTTCCTCTTCTAAGGACCCACATATCATCTTCCTGAACACTCTTCCTCTTCTAAGGACCCTCATATCATCTCTCTGAACACTCTTCCTCTTCTAAGGACCCACATATCATCTCCCTGAATAATTTTCCTCTTCTAAGGACCCACATATCATCTCTCTGAACACTATTCCTCTTCTAAGGACCCACATATCATCTCTTTGAACACTCTTCCTCTTCTAGGGACCCACATATCAACTCTCCGAACACTCTTCCTCTTCTATGGACCCACATATCATCTCTCCTGAACACTCTTCCTCTTCTAAGGACCCTCATATCATCTCTCCTGAACATTCTTCCTCTTCTAAGGACCCACATATCATCTCTCCGAACACTCTTCCTCTTCTAAGGACCCACATATCATCTCTCCTGAACACTCTTCCTCTTCTAAGGACTCTCATATCATATCTCCTGAACACTCTTCCTCTTCTAAGGACCCACATATCATCTCTCCGAACACTCTTCCTCTTCTAAGGACTCACATATCATCTCTCCTGAACACTCTTCCTCTTCTAAGGACCCTCATATCATCTCTCTGAACACTCTTCCTCTTCTAAGGACCCACATATCATCTCCCTGAATAATTTTCCTCTTCTAAGGACCCACATATCATCTCTCTGAACACTATTCCTCTTCTAAGGACCCACATATCATCTCTTTGAACACTCTTCCTCTTCTAAGGACCCACATATCAATTCTCCGAACACTCTTCCTCTTCTATGGACCCACATATCATCTCTCCTGAACACTCTTCCTCTTCTAAGGACCCTCATATCATCTCTCCTGAACACTCTTCCTCTTCTAAGGACCCACATATCATCTCTCCGAACACTCTTCCTCTTCTAAGGACCCACATATCATCTCTCATGAACACTCTTCCTCTTCTAAGGACCCACATATCATCTCTCCTGAACACTCTTCCTCTCCTAAGGACCCACATATCATCTCTCTGAACACTATTCCTCTTCTAAGGACCCACATATCATCTCTTTGAACACTCTTCCTCTTCTAAGGACCCACATATCAACTCTCCGAACACTCTTCCTCTTCTATGGACCCACATATCATCTCTCCTGAACACTCTTCCTATTCTAAGGACCCTCATATCATCTCTCCTGAACACTCTTCCTCTTCTAAGGACCCACATATCATCTCTCCGAACACTCTTCCTCTTCTAAGGACCCACATATCATCTCTCCTGAACACTCTTCCTCTTCTGAGGACCCACATATCATCTCTCCGAACACTCTTCCTCTTCTAAGGACCCACATATCATCTCTCTGAACACTCTTCCTCTTCTAAGGACCCTCATATCATCTCTTTGAACACTTTTCCTCTTCTAAGGACCCACATATCATATCTCTGAACACTCTTCCTCTTCTAAGGACCCTCATATCATCTCTCTGAACACTCTTCCTCTTCTAAAGACCCACATATCATCTCTCCGAACACTCTTCCTCTTCTAAGGACCGTCATATTATCTCTCTGAACACTCTTCCTCTTCTAAGGACCCTCATATCATCTCTTTGAACACTCTTCCTCTTCTAAGGACCCACATATCATCTCTCTGAACACTCTTCCTCTTCTAAGGACCCTCATATCATCTCTCTGAACACTCTTCCTCTTCTAAGGACCCACATATCATCTCTCTGAACACTCTTCCTCTTCTAAGGACCCACATATCATCTCTCCAAACACTCTTCCTCTTCTAAGGACCCTCATATCATCTCCCTGAATACTCTTCCTCTTCTAAGGACCCACATATCATCTCTCCGAACACTCTTCCTCTTCTAAGGACCCACATATCATCTCTTTGAACACTCTTCCTCTTCTATGGACCAACATATCATCTCTCCGAACACTCTTCCTCTTTTAAGGACCCACATATCATCTTTTTGAACACTCTTCCTCTTCTAAGGTTTCTCCTATCATCTCTCTGAACACTCTTCCTCTTCTAAGGACCCACATATCAACTCTCCGAACACTCTTCCTCTTCTATGGACCCACATATCATCTCTCCTGAACACTCTTCCTCTTCTAAGGACCCTCATATCATCTCTCCTGAACACTCTTCCTCTTCTAAGGACCCACATATCATCTCTCCGAACACTCTTCCTCTTCTAAGGACCCACATATCATCTCTCCTGAACACTCTTCCTCTTCTAAGGACCCTCATCTCATCTCCCTGAATGCTCTTCCTCTTCTAAGGACCCACATATCATCTCTCCGAACACTCTTCCTCTTCTATGGACCCACATATCATCTCTCCTGAACACTCTTCCTCTTCTAAGGACCCTCATATCATCTCTCCTGAACACTCTTCCTCTTCTAAGGACCCACATATCATCTCTCTGAACACTCTTCCTCTTCTAATGACCCTCATATCATCTCTTTGAACACTCTTCCTCTTCTAAGGACCCACATATCATCTTCCTGAATACTCTACCTCTTCTAAGGACCCTCATATCATCTCTCTGAACACTCTTCCTCTTCTAAGGACCCACATATCATCTCCCTGAATACTTTTCCTCTTCTAAGGACCCACATATCATCTCTCTGAACACTCTTCCTCTTCTAATGACCCTCATATCATCTCTCCTGAACACTCTTCCTCTTCTAAGGACCCTCATCTCATCTCCCTGAATGCTCTTCCTCTTCTAAGGACCCACATATCATATCTCCGAAACACTCTTCCTCTTCTATGGACCCACATATCATCTCTCCTGAACACTCTTCCTCTTCTAAGGACCCTCATATCATCTCTCCTGAACACTCTTCCTCATCTAAGGATCCACATATCATCTCTCTGAACACTCTTCCTCTTCTAAGGACCCTCATATCATCTTTCTGAACACTCTTCCTCTTCTAAGCACCCTCATATCATCTCTCTGAACACTCTTCCTCTTCTAAGGACCCACATATCATCTTCCTGAACACTCTTCCTCTTCTAAGGACCCTCATATCATCTCTCTGAACACTCTTCCTCTTCTAAGGACCCACATATCATCTCCCTGAATAATTTTCCTCTTCTAAGGACCCACATATCATCTCTCTGAACACTATTCCTCTTCTAAGGACCCACATATCATCTCTTTGAACACTCTTCCTCTTCTAGGGACCCACATAACAACTCTCCGAACACTCTTCCTCTTCTATGGACCCACATATCATCTCTCCTGAACACTCTTCCTCTTCTAAGGACCCTCATATCATCTCTCCTGAACATTCTTCCTCTTCTAAGGACCCACATATCATCTCTCCGAACACTCTTCCTCTTTTAAGGACCCACATATCATCTCTCCTGAACACTCTTCCTCTTCTAAGGACCCTCATATCATCTCTCCTGAACACTCTTCCTCTTCTAAGGACCCACATATCATCTCTCCGAACACTCTTCCTCTTCTAAGGACTCACATATCATCTCTCCTGAACACTCTTCCTCTTCTAAGGACCCTCATATCATCTCTCTGAACACTCTTCCTCTTCTAAGGACCCACATATCATCTCCCTGAATAATTTTCATCTTCTAAGGACCCACATATCATCTCTCTGAACACTATTCCTCTTCTAAGGACCCACATATCATCTCTTTGAACACTCTTCCTCTTCTAAGGACCCACATATCAATTCTCCGAACACTCTTCCTCTTCTATGGACCCACATATCATCTCTCCTGAACACTCTTCCTCTTCTAAGGACCCTCATATCATCTCTCCTGAACACTCTTCCTCTTCTAAGGACCCACATATCATCTCTCCGAACACTCTTCCTCTTCTAAGGACCCACATATCATCTCTCATGAACACTCTTCCTCTTCTAAGGACACACATATCATCTCTCCTGAACACTCTTCCTCGTCTAAGGACCCACATATCATCTCTCTGAACACTATTCCTCTTCTAAGGACCCACATATCATCTCTTTGCACACTCTTCCTCTTCTAAGGACCCACATATCAACTCTCCGAACACTCTTCCTCTTCTATGGACCCACATATCATCTCTCCTGAACACTCTTCCTATTCTAAGGACCCTCATATCATCTCTCCTGAACACTCTTCCTCTTCTAAGGACCCACATATCATCTCTCCGAACACTCTTCCTCTTCTAAGGACCCACATATCATCTCTCCTGAACACTCTTCCTCTTCTGAGGACCCTCATATCATCTCTCCTGAACACTCTTCCTCTTCTAAGGACCCTCATATCATCTCTCCTGAACACTCTTCCTCTTCTAAGGACCCACATATCATCTTCCTGAACACTCTTCCTCTTCTAAGGACCCACATATCATCTCTCCGAACACTCTTCCTCTTCTAAGGACCCACATATCATCTCTCTGAATACTCTTCCTCTTCTAAGGACCCTCATATCATCTCTTTGAACACTTTTCCTCTTCTAAGGACCCACATATCATATCTCTGAACACTCTTCCTCTTCTAAGGACCCTCATATCATCTCTCTGAACACTCTTCCTCTTCTAAAGACCCACATATCATCTCTCCGAACACTCTTCCTCTTCTAAGGACCGTCATATTATCTCTCTGAACACTCTTCCTCTTCTAAGGACCCTCATATCATCTCTTTGAACACTCTTCCTCTTCTAAGGACCCACATATCATCTCTCTGAACACTCTTCCTCTTCTAAGGACCCTCATATCATCTCTCCGAACACTCTTCCTCTTCTAAGGACCGTCATATTATCTCTCTGAACACTCTTCCTCTTCTAAGGACCCTCATATCATCTCTTTGAACACTCTTCCTCTTCTAAGGACCCACATATCATCTCTCTGAACACTCTTCCTCTTCTAAGGACCCTCATATCATCTCTCTGAACACTCTTCCTCTTCTAAGGACCCACATATCATCTCTCTGAACACTCTTCCTCTTCTAAGGACCCACATATCATCTCTTTGAACACTCTTCCTCTTCTAAGGACCCACATATCAACTCTCCGAACACTCTTCCTCTTCTATGGACCCACATATCATCTCTCCTGAACACTCTTCCTATTCTAAGGACCCTCATATCATCTCTCCTGAACACTCTTCCTCTTCTAAGGACCCACATATCATCTCTCCGAACACTCTTCCTCTTCTAAGGACCCACATATCATCTCTCCTGAACACTCTTCCTCTTCTGAGGACCCTCATATCATCTCTCCTGAACACTCTTCCTCTTCTAAGGACCCTCATATCATCTCTCCTGAACACTCTTCCTCTTCTAAGGACCCACATATCATCTTCCTGAACACTCTTCCTCTTCTAAGGACCCACATATCATCTCTCCGAACACTCTTCCTCTTCTAAGGACCCACATATCATCTCTCTGAACACTCTTCCTCTTCTAAGGACCCACATATCATCTCTCTGAACACTCTTCCTCTTCTAAGGACCCTCATATCATCTCTCTGAACACTCTTCCTCTTTTAAGGACCCACATATCATCTCTCTGAACACTCTTCCTCTTCTAAGGACCCACTTATCATCTCTCCGAACACTCTTCCTCTTCTAAGGACCCTCATATCATCTCCCTGAATACTCTTCCTCTTCTAAGGACCCACATATCATCTCTCCGAACACTCTTCCTCTTCTAAGGACCCACATATCATCTCTTTGAACACTCTTCCTCTTCTATGGACCAACATATCATCTCTCCGAACACTCTTCCTCTTTTAAGGACCCACATATCAACTCTCCGAACACTCTTCCTCTTCTAAGGACCCACATATCATCTCTCCGAACACTCTTCCTCTTGTAAGGACCCACATATCATCTCTCCTGAACACTCTTCCTCTTCTAAGGACCCTCATATCATCTCTCCTGAACACTCTTCCTCTTCTAAGGACCCTCATCTCATCTCCCTGAATGCTCTTCCTCTTCTAAGGACCCACATATCATATCTCCGAAACACTCTTCCTCTTCTATGGACCCACATATCATCTCTCCTGAACACTCTTCCTCTTCTAAGGACCCTCATATCATCTCTCCTGAACACTCTTCCTCATCTAAGGATCCACATATCATCTCTCTGAACACTCTTCCTCTTCTAAGGACCCTCATATCATCTTTCTGAACACTCTTCCTCTTCTAAGCACCCTCATATCATCTCTCTGAACACTCTTCCTCTTCTAAGGACCCACATATCATCTTCCTGAACACTCTTCCTCTTCTAAGGACCCTCATATCATCTCTCTGAACACTCTTCCTCTTCTAAGGACCCACATATCATCTCCCTGAATAATTTTCCTCTTCTAAGGACCCACATATCATCTCTCTGAACACTATTCCTCTTCTAAGGACCCACATATCATCTCTTTGAACACTCTTCCTCTTCTAGGGACCCACATATCAACTCTCCGAACACTCTTCCTCTTCTATGGACCCACATATCATCTCTCCTGAACACTCTTCCTCTTCTAAGGACCCTCATATCATCTCTCCTGAACATTCTTCCTCTTCTAAGGACCCACATATCATCTCTCCGAACACTCTTCCTCTTCTAAGGACCCACATATCATCTCTCCTGAACACTCTTCCTCTTCTAAGGACTCTCATATCATCTCTCCTGAACACTCTTCCTCTTCTAAGGACCCACATATCATCTCTCCGAACACTCTTCCTCTTCTAAGGACTCACATATCATCTCTCCTGAACACTCTTCCTCTTCTAAGGACCCTCATATCATCTCTCTGAACACTCTTCCTCTTCTAAGGACCCACATATCATCTCCCTGAATAATTTTCCTCTTCTAAGGACCCACATATCATCTCTCTGAACACTATTCCTCTTCTAAGGACCCACATATCATCTCTTTGAACACTCTTCCTCTTCTAAGGACCCACATATCAATTCTCCGAACACTCTTCCTCTTCTATGGACCCACATATCATCTCTCCTGAACACTCTTCCTCTTCTAAGGACCCTCATATCATCTCTCCTGAACACTCTTCCTCTTCTAAGGACCCACATATCATCTCTCCGAACACTCTTCCTCTTCTAAGGACCCACATATCATCTCTCATGAACACTCTTCCTCTTCTAAGGACCCACATATCATCTCTCCTGAACACTCTTCCTCTCCTAAGGACCCACATATCATCTCTCTGAACACTATTCCTCTTCTAAGGACCCACATATCATCTCTTTGAACACTCTTCCTCTTCTAAGGACCCACATATCAACTCTCCGAACACTCTTCCTCTTCTATGGACCCACATATCATCTCTCCTGAACACTCTTCCTATTCTAAGGACCCTCATATCATCTCTCCTGAACACTCTTCCTCTTCTAAGGACCCACATATCATCTCTCCGAACACTCTTCCTCTTCTAAGGACCCACATATCATCTCTCCTGAACACTCTTCCTCTTCTGAGGACCCACATATCATCTCTCCGAACACTCTTCCTCTTCTAAGGACCCACATATCATCTCTCTGAACACTCTTCCTCTTCTAAGGACCCTCATATCATCTCTTTGAACACTTTTCCTCTTCTAAGGACCCACATATCATATCTCTGAACACTCTTCCTCTTCTAAGGACCCTCATATCATCTCTCTGAACACTCTTCCTCTTCTAAAGACCCACATATCATCTCTCCGAACACTCTTCCTCTTCTAAGGACCGTCATATTATCTCTCTGAACACTCTTCCTCTTCTAAGGACCCTCATATCATCTCTTTGAACACTCTTCCTCTTCTAAGGACCCACATATCATCTCTCTGAACACTCTTCCTCTTCTAAGGACCCTCATATCATCTCTCTGAACACTCTTCCTCTTCTAAGGACCCACATATCATCTCTCTGAACACTCTTCCTCTTCTAAGGACCCACATATCATCTCTCCAAACACTCTTCCTCTTCTAAGGACCCTCATATCATCTCCCTGAATACTCTTCCTCTTCTAAGGACCCACATATCATCTCTCCGAACACTCTTCCTCTTCTAAGGACCCACATATCATCTCTTTGAACACTCTTCCTCTTCTATGGACCAACATATCATCTCTCCGAACACTCTTCCTCTTTTAAGGACCCACATATCATCTTTTTGAACACTCTTCCTCTTCTAAGGTTTCTCCTATCATCTCTCAGAACACTCTTCCTCTTCTAAGGACCCACATATCAACTCTCCGAACACTCTTCCTCTTCTATGGACCCACATATCATCTCTCCTGAACACTCTTCCTCTTCTAAGGACCCTCATATCATCTCTCCTGAACACTCTTCCTCTTCTAAGGACCCACATATCATCTCTCCGAACACTCTTCCTCTTCTAAGGACCCACATATCATCTCTCCTGAACACTCTTCCTCTTCTAAGGACCCTCATCTCATCTCCCTGAATGCTCTTCCTCTTCTAAGGACCCACATATCATCTCTCCGAACACTCTTCCTATTCTATGGACCCACATATCATCTCTCCTGAACACTCTTCCTCTTCTAAGGACCCTCATATCATCTCTCCTGAACACTCTTCCTCTTCTAAGGACCCACATATCATCTCTCTGAACACTCTTCCTCTTCTAATGACCCTCATATCATCTCTCTGAACACTCTTCCTCTTCTAAGGACCCACATATCATCTTCCTGAATACTCTACCTCTTCTAAGGACCCTCATATCATCTCTCTGAACACTCTTCCTCTTCTAAGGACCCACATATCATCTCCCTGAATACTTTTCCTCTTCTAAGGACCCACATATCATCTCTCTGAACACTCTTCCTCTTCTAAGGACCCTCATATCATCTCTCCTGAACACTCTTCCTCTTCTAAGGACCCTCATCTCATCTCCCTGAATGCTCTTCCTCTTCTAAGGACCAACATATCATATCTCCGAAACACTCTTCCTCTTCTATGGACCCACATATCATCTCTCCTGAACACTCTTCCTCTTCTAAGGACCCTCATATCATCTCTCCTGAACACTCTTCCTTATCTAAGGATCCACATATCATCTCTCTGAACACTCTTCCTCTTCTAAGGACCCTCATATCATCTTTCTGAACACTCTTCCTCTTCTAAGCACCCTCATATCATCTCTCTGAACACTCTTCCTCTTCTAAGGACCCACATATCATCTTCCTGAACACTCTTCCTCTTCTAAGGACCCTCATATCATCTCTCTGAACACTCTTCCTCTTCTAAGGACCCACATATCATCTCCCTGAATAATTTTCCTCTTCTAAGGACCCACATATCATCTCTCTGAACACTATTCCTCTTCTAAGGACCCACATATCATCTCTTTGAACACTCTTCCTCTTCTAGGGACCCACATATCAACTCTCCGAACACTCTTCCTCTTCTATGGACCCACATATCATCTCTCCTGAACACTCTTCCTCTTCTAAGGACCCTCATATCATCTCTCCTGAACATTCTTCCTCTTCTAAGGACCCACATATCATCTCTCCGAACACTCTTCCTCTTTTAAGGACCCACATATCATCTCTCCTGAACACTCTTCCTCTTCTAAGGACCCTCATATCATCTCTCCTGAACACTCTTCCTCTTCTAAGGACCCACATATCATCTCTCCGAACACTCTTCCTCTTCTAAGGACTCACATATCATCTCTCCTGAACACTCTTCCTCTTCTAAGGACCCTCATATCATCTCTCTGAACACTCTTCCTCTTCTAAGGACCCACATATCATCTCCCTGAATAATTTTCATCTTCTAAGGACCCACATATCATCTCTCTGAACACTATTCCTCTTCTAAGGACCCACATATCATCTCTTTGAACACTCTTCCTCTTCTAAGGACCCACATATCAATTCTCCGAACACTCTTCCTCTTCTATGGACCCACATATCATCTCTCCTGAACACTCTTCCTCTTCTAAGGACCCTCATATCATCTCTCCTGAACACTCTTCCTCTTCTAAGGACCCACATATCATCTCTCCGAACACTCTTCCTCTTCTAAGGACCCACATATCATCTCTCATGAACACTCTTCCTCTTCTAAGGACCCACATATCATCTCTCCTGAACACTCTTCCTCGTCTAAGGACCCACATATCATCTCTCTGAACACTATTCCTCTTCTAAGGACCCACATATCATCTCTTTGAACACTCTTCCTCTTCTAAGGACCCACATATCAACTCTCCGAACACTCTTCCTCTTCTATGGACCCACATATCATCTCTCCTGAACACTCTTCCTATTCTAAGGACCCTCATATCATCTCTCCTGAACACTCTTCCTCTTCTAAGGACCCACATATCATCTCTCCGAACACTCTTCCTCTTCTAAGGACCCACATATCATCTCTCCTGAACACTCTTCCTCTTCTGAGGACCCTCATATCATCTCTCCTGAACACTCTTCCTCTTCTAAGGACCCTCATATCATCTCTCCTGAACACTCTTCCTCTTCTAAGGACCCACATATCATCTTCCTGAACACTCTTCCTCTTCTAAGGACCCACATATCATCTCTCCGAACACTCTTCCTCTTCTAAGGACCCACATATCATCTCTCTGAATACTCTTCCTCTTCTAAGGACCCTCATATCATCTCTTTGAACACTTTTCCTCTTCTAAGGACCCACATATCATATCTCTGAACACTCTTCCTCTTCTAAGGACCCTCATATCATCTCTCTGAACACTCTTCCTCTTCTAAAGACCCACATATCATCTCTCCGAACACTCTTCCTCTTCTAAGGACCGTCATATTATCTCTCTGAACACTCTTCCTCTTCTAAGGACCCTCATATCATCTCTTTGAACACTCTTCCTCTTCTAAGGACCCACATATCATCTCTCTGAACACTCTTCCTCTTCTAAGGACCCTCATATCATCTCTCCGAACACTCTTCCTCTTCTAAGGACCGTCATATTATCTCTCTGAACACTCTTCCTCTTCTAAGGACCCTCATATCATCTCTTTGAACACTCTTCCTCTTCTAAGGACCCACATATCATCTCTCTGAACACTCTTCCTCTTCTAAGGACCCTCATATCATCTCTCTGAACACTCTTCCTCTTCTAAGGACCCACATATCATCTCTCTGAACACTCTTCCTCTTCTAAGGACCCACATATCATCTCTCCGAACACTCTTCCTCTTTTAAGGACCCTCATATCATCTCCCTGAATACTCTTCCTCTTCTAAGGACCCACATATCATCTCTCCGAACACTCTTCCTCTTCTAAGGACCCACATATCATCTCTTTGAACACTCTTCCTCTTCTATGGACCAACATATCATCTCTCCGAACACTCTTCCTCTTTTAAGGACCCACATATCATCTTTTTGAACACTCTTCCTCTTCTAAGGTTTCTCCTATCATCTCTCTGAACACTCTTCCTCTTCTAAGGACCCACATATCAACTCTCCGAACACTCTTCCTCTTCTATGGACCCACATATCATCTCTCCTGAACACTCTTCCTCTTCTAAGGACCCTCATATCATCTCTCCTGAACACTCTTCCTCTTCTAAGGACCCACATATCATCTCTCCGAACACTCTTCCTCTTCTAAGGACCCACATATCATCTCTCCTGAACACTCTTCCTCTTCTAAGGACCCTCATCTCATCTCCCTGAATGCTCTTCCTCTTCTAAGGACCCACATATCATCTCTCCGAACACTCTTCCTCTTCTATGGACCCACATATCATCTCTCCTGAACACTCTTCCTCTTCTAAGGACCCTCATATCATCTCTCCTGAACACTCTTCCTCTTCTAAGGACCCACATATCATCTCTCTGAACACTCTTCCTCTTCTAAGGACCCTCATATCATCTCTCTGAACACTCTTCCTCTTCTAAGGACCCACATATCATCTTCCTGAATACTCTACCTCTTCTAAGGACCCTCATATCATCTCTCTGAACACTCTTCCTCTTCTAAGGACCCACATATCATCTCCCTGAATACTTTTCCTCTTCTAAGGACCCACATATCATCTCTCTGAACACTATTCCTCTTCTAAGGACCCACATATCATCTCTCCGAACACTCTTCCTCTTCTAAGGACCCACATATCATCTCTCTGAACACTCTTCCTCTTCTAAGGACCCACATATCATGTCCGGCAGTTTCTCTTGTCGCTGTCCACTGACGAGTTTATCAGCCTTCTGGCCCATTGAACTCGTGAAGCAGTGTCCCCTAAAACTCTCCCAGCTAAAAATGCCTTTGAGATTAGCTAAAGACCACCGTAACTCATCACTGCAAAATATTGTCACTAAATAGAAATATCGAGGAAATGTTTTTAGATACCGCTGATTGATGATACTTTCAGGGAGAATGTGAGATTTGTATTTATTCACTATTGTGAGTGGTGATTGCATGTCGGTGTGAATTTAATGATTTAAGAAACAACTGTAGAGGTGTTTGACAGTATTTAAATAATTCTTTAGAAAAACATATCTCATTATGGCTTGTCTTAACAAGTTTGTTGCTGACGTTTGACAATTTCAAAGTTCTAAAGAAAACACCGACTCAAAAGTTATGGCTATTTTAAAATGGTAAATACTAATAAAAAATATATATTCACTTGAAATTGATGAACTGAAAGAAGCATTAGAATAAAAATTTATAATTTTGTAATATTATATTTTTGAATACTCTCCTATTTAGAATTAGAATGTATTAGTACAATTATTTCCTTCCTATAAATACTGATAGTATTCTCATTCTACAGCCAATTAGTCAATTAAAACATTATATTTCCAGATGATAAGTATTACTCTCTATATTGTATGAGAAAAGTTCTCCGTCATATTCATTATCTTTAGAGCTATGATCAGTCGCCATTTAATGTGGGAACACATTGTGTCGTATCTAGTATATATTAGTTTATCATATCACATTCTTCCTTATCTCTGTGGCTATCTAATAAATAGAAATCTTGACCGCAGGCTCAAAACACCTACTTAATCATGGCAGATACAGAGCCGTCGCTATCATTTCTCAGAAAACCATGATCAATATTTCGAGATAGTGGTTACTTTCCACCTTTATATAACATGTATTTATTTCAGCATGATTATTCAGTATCAAAGGTCATCTTCAATGATATTAATTTCTCTCATCGCCAAAAATTAGTCGTTTAAACACACGAAAATGGTGTTACCAAAGAGATTGCTATGCCGATATTAATTTTATAATATCATTTGAATTAAATAGAAACTACATTAACAAAGTTTTCTTTAATATTGAGACCGCACATTAAATAATATGTATGTATTATTGATACCTTTGTCTGTGATAATAATGCATTACTTTCAGATGATTGCATTATTATAATACGGAACTGCATGCGACACACAGAGCTTGAAAAAAGTATTTAGACTAGACCATGTACAAGGTGCTCCATAAAAACCTGACACATTTCAAAGTTTAATAATTTAAAAACTAAGCAACATATTTACGTAACGCAAACGGTAAAATGAAGAAAATAACTGGGAGTTTTATTTACATAACCATGTAACATATGCCAAACTAAATTCTATGTCTCCATTTCAGTCTGTGCATTCAATAATCCGGCGCTTGAAAATGGCAACGACACGTTCACATGTGGCTCTTTTTTCATGAAAACGTAAGCACATTTCCATTCCAGCTGTCTTGTCAGTCTGACTAAGTTGGTGAACATTGTGCATATTTATGTGAAAATAACTTCAATGATAGTTTCACTAATAAAGCGTGAACTTTCTTTCTGTAACTTTTATTTGGGTCTTCAGAAACGGTCGCCCGGACAGCCTCGATGTTCTCTTCAGAGTGCACTGATACTTGTCTCCCAGAGGCTCAACTATTATGATTGAGAAAATAGATCCTTTTCTTCTGAAGTTTTATAAAAGTTTTAAATTGTGTTTTTTTTATGGCGTATTACACATATTGAAGAGCAAACGGAATTTCCGATGCATTTAATACGAGAGAACTTGTAAGAAGATAAAAATCGACTAATTTCCTCCACTCCTGTGGTGAATAAGGCATGCCTACAGATTTCAGCTTACTTTAAAAGATTATAAACTAAGCAAATATATTGAATATATGGTGAATCTGAAATACATGATACAAACTCCCAAATCTCAGGTTTCTTTTCCTGTTTATTTTATTCAAAAATATTGATCAGTTTAAAAGTTATGGAACTTTTTTATTGAGCACCCTGTATATTTCCTTGAATCAATATACAGAACATTCAAATCTTAAAGTGTTTCAACATCTTTAAGAAAACAAAATTTTTATCTTCTACATTTCTTTAAATCTCCTCTTCACTTTTTATGAATATAGTTTATAGATTTCATAATAATCTAACATATCAACTTAAGGACCCTTGCACACGGACGTTTTTCTCATGCCACAGCATAAAAAAATGATCTCGATTGTGTCTTACCATGTATTTTCAGTTCTTCTGCTAATGACTTGACTCGAAATATTCATGAGCAGAATTTGTGCTATGTGGTGAAACAACATCTTGCATACATCAAAGTGAAGAGCAAGTTGCAGAATGGTGCTGCCTGGGCCAAATGATGTGCAGGAGCAATCTGTTGTATGGTACACAATAACCAAAGCCAATAGTTGTCATCATCGTCAAGGAATGCATGAATGATCGGAACCATTCCATTACTAATGGCAACGAAGATCATTACCTTAACATCATACCTATCATTTGTTTTGCAAATATTTCGAGGATTTTCATTTGTTCACACTCTGTCGTTATTATGATGTGGTTTTTGAAGGAGGCAAAATAATATCTCATTAGTCCAAATTATTCTATCGATAATGTTGGATGGTTGCTACAGAATCCACAGTGAAAACTGCCTTTTCTGTGCTTTGTGGACATCAGGTAATGGTTGAACTGAAGTGTAATGATGAAAACGGAATCAAAGTTCATGTCTGACAGTCCTCCACAACGTGGTTTTGGTGGGTGAAATCAGCTGGGAAGCTTTTCTTAGAGAACAACTATAGGGATTTCTCCAAAGAAAATGTTCAATTTCTGAACCACGGCTTCTGTTCTTGTGGTACTGTTTTCGTTTGCTTTCTCTTGTGGATAGAACCGGATTCATGGAGAGTATCAGGAACTCTTACGAATTGTGAACTTTTTCAATTGGTAAGATTTAGCCACCCTTCCACTGATCTTGAAGTGAAGCATGATTCTCAGCGTACCGCAAACTGTAGAACGATTCGTTTCTTCTATAGTTTGGAAACCATTTTTCTGGTTGAAAATGGTTGAAGATCAATGCGAATACTAATAAGTTGATAAAAATGGCAAAATGGCATAAACATAAAACAACTTGAAACATTTTAAGTTCTTTTTGAGTCACCGTGACGATGTACTATCAGAGAAAAGAGTCACAGTGATGATGTACTATCAGAGAAAAGAGTCACTGTGATGATGTACTATCAGAGGAAAGAGTCACAGTGATGATGTACTATCAGAGAAAAGAGTCACTGTGATGATGTATTATCAGAGAAAAGAGTCACTGTGATGATGTACTATCAGAGAAAAGAGTCACTGTGATGATGTACTATCAGAGAAAAGAGTCACTGTGATGATGTACTATCAGAGAAAAGAGTCACTGAGATGATGTACTATCAGAGAAAAGAGTCACTGTGATGATGTACTAGCAGAGAAAAGAGTCACTGTGATGATGTACTATCAGAGAAAAGAGTCACTGTGATGATGTACTATCAGAGAAAAGAGTCACTGTGATGATGTACTATCAGAGAAAAGAGTCACTGAGATGATGTACTATCAGAGAAAAGAGTCACTGAGATGATGTACTATCAGAGAAAAGAGTCACAGTGATGATGTACTATCAGAGAAAAGAGTCACTGTGATGATGTACTAGCAGAGAAAAGAGTCACTGTGATGATGTACTATCAGAGAAAAGAGTCACTGTGATGATGTACTATCAGAGAAAAGAGTCACTGAGATGATGTACTATCAGAGAAAAGAGTCACTGAGATGATGTACTATCAGAGAAAAGAGTCACAGTGATGATGTACTATCAGAGAAAAGAGTCACTGAGATGATGTACTATCAGAGAAAAGAGTCACTGAGATGATGTACTATCAGAGAAAAGAGTCACAGTGTTGATGTACTATCAGAGAAAAGAGTCACTGTGATGATGTACTAGCAGAGAAAAGAGTCACTGTGATGATGTACTATCAGAGAAAAGAGTCACTGTGATGATGTACTATCAGAGAAAAGAGTCACTGTGATGATGTACTATCAGAGAAAAGAGTCACTGTGATGATGTACTATCAGAGAAAAGAGTCACTGTGATGATGTACTATCAGAGAAAAGAGTCACTTTGATGATGTACTATCAGAGAAAAGAGTCACTGAGATGATGTACTATCAGAGAAAAGAGTCACTGTGATGATGTACTATCAGATAAAAGAGTCACTGTAATGATGTACTATCAGAGAAAAGAGTCACTGTGATGATGTACTATCAGAGAAAAGAGTCACTGTGATGATGTACTATCAGAGAAAAGAGTCACTGTGATGATGTACTATCAGAAAAAAGAGTCACTGTGATGATGTACTATCAGAGAAAAGAGTCACTGTGATGATGATAATTTTTGAAATAACAATTTTCGTTTTCTAATATCCTTTCATTTTCACATTTTACAAATTGGTCGTCATATAAATTTGGTGACCGGCATATTCCACCCTAGGTATATTCCACCCTAGGTATATTCCACCCTAGGTATATTCCACCCTAGGTATATTCCACCCTAGGTATATTCCACCCTAGCTTTATCCCACCCCAGGTTTATTCAACGTAAGTTCCACTCCACTTTACGAATTAGGTTTGGATTGTTATAAATATTAATAATTTACCACTATTTTATTTAATACTAATTAGCTTTCATTTTCCTTACATCAAATTCAACCAATCGTTGGCCAATCACAAGCTGTTTATTTTTCACTGCACATGTAATAGAACAACAGTAATAAATTTTGTGTGAACGCACTTTATTATATCCAATCTATCCTGAAGCTGTCTGTGGTGAATGGACAAGGGGAGGACCAAACTGTAGTTATTTTCGGTAACGCTTCTTGCAGTTTTAGAGGATAGCGCTAGGGTTACGCTCTTCAACTACGAGGTCTTAGATTTTGTGTTAGGTAAGCTCGTAGGCTTCATTTTTCACTGATAGGTGGTAAGTGACTTGAATCATGGAGTCAATTACCTTTCTGACAGCTTCTTCCAGTCCCTTGTATTAAATTTCATTTTGACGTAAGATATATGTCCTTAGGTTCGGAAACAGACGTTAAACATCTAATTTTTAATAATGATTTACTCTTCAAGTACGATGTCTTAAATTTCAATTGGTTAGGCTCGTTGGCTTCTTTTACAATCACCTCTTCATTTTCCTCTTCCATCCGTGAGTGCAGCAACCGGTCCTTCAATCTTTTGTAGTAACATTCCTAGGTAAGTTACTGCGCAGTAGCTATTCTGCATACATGAGCTTGTCAACGACAGATGTATGTGATTTTGATCATGGAGCAAATTTCCTTTCTGACTTCTTCTTCTAGTCCTTTATAATTAATTTCTTTCTGACTTCACCGATATGGACTTTGGCTCTGACTTAGACATTTAGGGCTAATCCACACCATCGCTCCGGTCACGCTCCGCTCACGCTCCGCTTACGCTCCAGTCACGGTCCGGTCCAATATTCTTTAATGCATTTCACGTAGAGCATCCACACTGGCAGTGCCGGTCAGGTCACGCTCCAGTCACGCTCCGGTCACGATCCAATCCAAAGATATTTTGACTGGAGCGTGATCGGACCGTGAGCGGAGCGGCACTGCCAGTGTGTATTAGCAACGCTCCAGTCGCGGTCCAATTGTATTATTTGCGTGCTTTTACTTGAATATTACTACACATATATATGTCTCGCGCATTTGACTCATCTGAAATATCGACCGATTTCGCCGCGCAATCTATTGATCAATCGTTATTGCAGCCATCGACCGATGGCGCAACCATCTATCGATTGTTGCGTGTTCGAATGATAGGGAGTTTTTTAGTTTATGCATTTAATTGTCTTGATTTTAATGGAAAGATATTGTCTTTTTAAACAAAAAAATTGTTATATTTCATAGAGTAATCATCAATCGAATGATGATTTCCTATGAAATGTAACAATTAAATATAGAAATTATAGAAATCCATATCAATCGAACGCGCAACAATCTGTTGATGGTATCCCTATTAAATATACCATTTAGATGCTTAAACTAAATACATTCTTTATCATTCGAACGTGCAGCAATCAATCGTTGGTTGCGCTATCGGTTGAGGGCTGCGCTAACAATAGATCAACAAATTATGAAGCGAAATCAGTCGATATTGCTGCGAAAATAATAGAAAAATTTAGTTTTGTCATCTATATTAGATGAGAATACAACGAGTAGATATCCTTCACACTTCCTGTCTTTTAGCATATCTCATCCTGTTCACCATCAATTGAGTGCAATGATAATCACTGCAAAATCAGATGATACGGAAGAGACGGGAGCGAGAGCGGACCGTGACCGGACCGAACATGTGTATGCACAAGGATGAGACCGACCGTGACTGGAGCGAGAGCGGAGCGTGACCGGAGCGATGGTGTGGATCAGCCTTTAAGGTGACTGAAGGATCTGAGACACATTTGCATTTATCTGATTAAATAAGAATTTTTATTGAAAATGTCATTCGTCAAATTGTGCTTAAATTAACATTTTACTATATGCAATCAGGTTTATATGTTAGATAATGGTCATTTCAGTGCTTTATTGTAAATACAATAGGTTACTAGGTACCACCTTACATTTTACAAGTTTGTAAATAAGCCAACTTATAAGTGCCAGCCTGGTATTAAATATATAAAAGTTATCTAGGTACTTGAAGCTAACGAAACATAATGTTTATTGACATATTCTATCTATAATTACTTGCCTCACCTATATAATTCTCATTTTGACATTACTTCAACTGATTTTGTGGGACGTCATTTGACCGGAATCAATTTCACCGTCAATAAGTTTGCAACTTAATATACTTTTCTATCTATTTACTATGGGAGAAGCAAACATTTCTGGGAAAGGAAAATCCAACGAGTTCTCCAATCAGAAAGGATAAAGTAGCAAAAGGAAAGCTGGAAGATGGAAGAAAAAATAAACTGTTTGGAATAAGAACTACCATTTTGGTAGAGAGAGGAAAAAACAAACTGTATTTTTTTCTAATTTATTAAAGTATTTATTGATAAATGCAGGTTTTTCTTATTCCTCCGATCCATATGCCTCAGACTGTTCAACATTTTGCCATCCACTTCGCGCCTTTTTTCGTCAGTTGGGAAAGTTTCAGGAGGTGGAGTCAGAACGAACGCTTCTCCTTTGTCGTACTTTGTTCCTGTAACAGATAAGTCTTGTCAGTTTTTAATAACAATTATTAGTTACTCCAATCAGAAAGAACTCTAGCTAAAGTGACGTCTCAGTACCTACTGTAAAGTGGTCATAAGCGAATGTCATAAACCAACCTAGCCTATGACTAATTCTAAATAATTTCGGTCTTGGAAATTTCGGTCTCGCAAAACTCGGTCTCAGTTTATATTGGTGTTATAAAAGAACAAAAGTAGAAAAAGTTGAAATTATGAGTACTAAAATGTGTAGTTTATTTATTAAAACCGGATAACATCATTAACCGTTGTAAAATGATACGTAACATTAGTAATTTTGACATGTTTTGACATTTATTTAACATGAGATTGGAGTGAAAAATTCGGTCCCGGAAATTTCGGTCTCAGGTATAAATAAAACTTATGAATTAGATGTATAGGGAGCTGTACCTCCCTGCCATGTCATTTAACAATAAACAATCATGAAGTGTGCAGTATAAAAAACTAGCGGATACATCAAACTACATAACGGTCATTTATGTTGAGAGGTCATTTTATAATTCTGAGACCGAAATTTCAAAACCGAAATTTTCGGCCACCCATTTGGCTACACCTATTTTTCGAGTACTGCCACGGTATTCTAGTTAGTTATTTGGTAACTGTTCAATAGAGATCACTCAATAACAGCATATGTTCAAATTGTACACTTTTATCAGTTCAAATTAATCAAAAAAGAACAATAGCCTCATTTATATGGCGTTTAGAAGGTCCCCTCCATGCAAACTTTGTTGTTGTTTCAATGTTGTACATCAACATCAGATACTCATTAACAACTTGAATTCAAAATCAAAACAAAGCGTATCAAATCTTTTCATCACCGACATATTAGTATTTTGTACTATTGTTGCACACCGAGTATCAAAAACTTCAAAAGCACATTTACATTTTTATTCTGAACTAATTTTATTTGTATTTTAGATTAGTGATCCTAGATCTGATCAAACTTAACTTCACAACTGACAAACTACGATGACAACATTAGCTCACCTTTCCTGACGAAGATAAGGTCCTCATTGAAGGCTTTGTAGAGTTTGTAGCCCAAAGAGTCCATCTTCCGCACTACCTCAGGATGATCGTGAAAATTCCTACTTTCCATGAAAATAACCTAAAAAAAATATAGTTCAATTTTCAAATTAGAAATAAACTAAAGTCCAAAATAAAATTCACATCAAATTTTTTTTTTGTTAATACATAAATGTCTGACAGATAAATAAATCAATTTTTCAATATATTCAATTGATCGAAAAAATGTCACAATTGATAGGTTCTTAGAATTTGATTTTACATATCGTATCACAATTTAGAAATAAAATAGACGGTCCAGAATCTATACGCGATCCCCTTAATGTCAAAGAAATACTTACTTGGTTCACTAGGATAGATTTAGTATTAACGTATTTTTCTCACATCTATGACAAATTTTTTTAAGTCCGTACTCAGGAGAATGTCCATCTCTGCTCCTTCTACGTCCAGAATGAAGAGATCCACGTGATAACGACCCATGGCTGCGAGGATGGAAGAGAGAGGGAGGCATTGCACAGACTTGTAGTAGGAATTATCAGTGACCTGGAATGGAATGTAGTTAGAGGTTTTGAGGGTAAAGCCTACTTGACTATGGTAAGGCAGCTGTTGAGTTGTTGGTGTACTGGCATTGGTTTACTTTGGAAGCAAACAACGTAGTGTTTAATTACTCTGATATAGCAAGCAAGCTGAGGTTTGTATCTTTGCCTCCTATAGCCCTAAGTACTTTCGTTGTGTATTTTAGGTTTTTATGAGGCTGCGCGCACACCAAAAGCAACATGGCAAGAGAGATTGCAAGATTGAACTGGGTAACACGGTAATACTATTTAGTGCGCACACTGAAAGAGAGTCCGAAGAGAGAAAGAAAGATTGAAAGACAGACAAAGATAGAAATCGTTTCTCAGATGATTTCACGCCAATCTATCTTCAAGTCATGATATAACTACTGTTATTATATCATGCATTCATGCTTCAAGTTGACCTCTTCGGTGTGCTATCAGATTTCACACGGGTAGGTGTTACATCAGGCACACTCCACTATGGGTTATTGTCACAGCACAGGGCTTTATTGCTATTAATATATCCAATTTAATCTGCATCAGTCTCCGTGATAGTTTTTAGAGCAAAATTTATTCTGAGTTAAGCCTTCCCTACTTATTATTTTTGTAATAGTATTCAAGTTATTGATTGGAATTGTAGAAATTCATATTTTATAACTTAAAAAAGAATCGTGTTACATACTGTTTATTAATTTGTTCTTGAAGGCTATTACAATAATCCATGGTATTTTATGTGTTGGACTTTTATGTGAGCTAAGTAGTTCAGTATAATTATAAATTTATTTTTTATGCGTTTCAATATCTTTGTAAATTTGGAAATTAATTGCAATTTTATTGAATTATAATCTTATTTTCGAATGAAACGAACCAATGTGTTTGAATGGCCGTTGGGAATTTATTAATTACCACGCTATCAAATATATGGAAAATTTAGTTGTAGAGCATACTTAGATTCTTAGACCAATTACATGAAGAAAAAAATGAATTTTTTAAAATAATAAATATGATTATTTGATCCAGCTTAACACAATCTCCTATCACAAGTGTTACAAGCGAACTACTCTCTTTTGGTGTGCGCGGGTACTATCTATCTTTCTTTCTCTGTGGCAATCTTTCTTGCCATCTCGCTTTTGGTGTGCGCGGAGCAAAACCTTTGGCTGACTAACCAGTGACGTCATATTTACATCACTGTATCAGCTATGTGAGCTGGCAACTGGGTTACTCTTAACAAAAACCTATATTTGAAATGTATTTAATTAATTCACAATTGCAGCGCTCCATGTGAGCAAACTCTCTTTCTCGTTCACAGACGATATTTATAGTAAACAAATGATAGAGCAGATGAGCACGATATTGGTCTTTCAATCGTTAATGACATGAATTTTTTTCTCACCACTTTGGAAGAGTATTTAGCGAGTCCGTTCATAGCTCTCGCTTTGAATTTATAAACATCTGATATGACTGTAGCAGAAGGGTAGTAAGCAGACACTGCTAAAATCTCCTGCAAAGAAAGAAACAGTGTTAATGTTAGAGTAGTTGTGGATAGCAAGAGAGAAATATTTTGAATAAAGTCTTACGATCAAACTATCAGGAGAATGTGAAATAAAATCACTTAAAGGACCTCATTCAGCTATCATAAATAATTAGTGCTGAGAGAACTCTTTCGGCTTTCTTGGTCCATTCGACGAAAACATTTTCGGTGAACAGAAAATATGACAATTTTTTAAGGTAATACCAATAACCTCAACTTACCGCTAACCTAACCTTAGGTGATATACTGACTAGTGTATGTAGGAAATACTTGACCGGCTTATTGTATTGTAATTTATACACTTGTATATTACATATAAGTTAACTAGATAAATTTACACATGTTTGATAACTTTTATAATTATAATATATATATATAGTTATTATATATGTATATAAAGAATAGTGTTCTTTTCGAAAATGTAGTTCCGTGAAAGTGTAATGCGGTGAACAAGTTTTCGACGAAAGAACCGCTCACCCTCTTTCGGACGTCCCAATGAAATAGCAATACGATATATTATTGTTCTAGTTTCTTTTAAAGGAACTGAGGTAAGTTTTTTACTCAATGTTATAGACTTTGCCCGGACTCTATTCTTCAATTATTTATAGGACTCACTTTTGAAGGATAGCTATTAGGAGCCAGGCAGGTGTTAGCAATCCAAGTTTTTCTGTTTTTGGTCACCAAAGAGCGGTAGTTGATGAGGTCACACTCAACCAAAAGGCCACTCCAATTCTGCTTCAACTCCAGCGGCAGAGAGATGGACATTGTCTCTCCGTCCAGAGCCCCTGCTTCGATGAAAAACCCGCCATTCTGAGAAGAAAAACATAGTACGAGTTACAGCAACAGTAGGAGAGAAATTAATTGGTAGGGGGTTTAAAGTCTGCCTCGGAACCAAAGATCATAGCACTGAATTCAAATGAAAATATATTCGAAGGTACCACAAGAAGCAGTACAGAAAGGAAAGTGGCTCCATGAACGAAGTCACCAACCACCAGTCTGTGACAACGCTCATAAACGCAGAAAAGCTACTTCGTGAATACAGACACTTACCAAACAATGTGACGAAAAGGGACACAAACCCAGGTGGCCGCACTAACGGATAAAAGAGGAAAATGAAGAGGTGATATTAGCCTATCCTAACACAAAATCTAAGACCTCGTAGTTGAAGAGCATAACCCTAGCGCTATCCTCTACAACTGCTAGTAGCGAAAAAATAATTTACTGGGTAAAACTGAAGAAAATTAAATCTAAATACAACAAACCAGACCCAAGTGACGCCACTCCTCTTCTATCAGTAACCAGGATACCAAAATAGACAAACGCTAAAATACAAGATCCTCTCATTTTATTCTTAATGGTACTTTAATATTCAAGAAACAGAATAAATTAGCCGTAGATATGCTCACTATGTCTCCGAATATTTCCTCTGTGACATAGTCGTAGAACCTTTCACTGATATGACGCATGGCGGGACGGTTGCCTTTACTCAGCAGATTGTACGGAGCTGTGCTGGGTGGTACGAGTACCTGAAAATGATGGGAGACTTTAGAGTTTAGACAATGAAATGGGAAATCTTGGTCAATATAAGTAGAATTGAAAAATTAATGGAGATAAATTAAACGTTGGCAATAAAAAGAGAAATATCGTCTTTTTCCTTCAAAAATCAATTCATTATACAGGGTACTTGATTTCATGGTTAAACAAACCTGAGAAATGAAACACCCTGTATAATGATATTTTTTTAAAGGTCCCCTCCAAGCAAATATTTTTATTGCCTTATTCAACGAGGCTAATGTTTCTTATCATTTTGCTGCAAACCGCATCGAATTTGGTAGCATATTTTTAATTTTATATGCTTTTAAAGAATTTTATAATCAAAACTCTACAAAACCTATTCTACTTCCGACTTACTAATTTAAGAAATTTTCAGCCTGAAGAAAAAGAATGTCCACCATTTGTTTTGATTGTCAACTAGGTATTAGGTTTAATAAATCCATTTAATATTCGTGTAAAGGTATAAAATTGAATGAACTTATAATAGAAACGTTTATATACATTAGGAAACAATTAATATCTAAAATAATGACCGAAAACGCATGGTTTGTTTATAAAATTCAAATTTGTAATCAAAACAAAGAGTGTACAGTCTTCTTCTTGAGCATCAGATTAGTGATTCGCTTAATTGTTGCACACAGAGTACTAAAAAACTTTAAAAGTAAATTATAAAATATATACTGAACCGAATTGTATGCGGTTTGCAGAATAATGATCGTAGACCTTAGTTCTATTATATTATGTTATAAACTCATTTTTTTCTCGGAGCCTGGAGAGGACCTTTAAGATAAGATGTATTCTGTCATGTAGTTCATTATGGAAGAGTTCTACTGTAGACCATGGTCATATTATAGAGTTTATTTCACTATAGATGCATAGAAAATTGTTGGCTATTTTATAGAAAACTACCCAAAAATATGTTCAAGATAAAGAGGACTTCATTACTCAGGGCTCTACTAATCAGGATGGCTCACTATGCAGGAGTTTTATATAGAGGAGCTGTACTGTATAAAGTTTTAATCTAGTTATCAATGTGTACATATATTGATTGACTATAGGTATAATTTCACCTCATTCTGTATGTAGCTGATCAACTCTGCGTCATCGTAAGGAAGATGTCCGTCCAGAGACTTCAGCAAATGATCTGAAAAAAACCCCTGACAATTGGCAAAAAAGTTCCACCACCAAAATTCCATCATTTTGAAAATATAGACGCATATGTATATTGAACTTTCTCTATACTTTTCCTCAGATTCAGTTGAAAGATGCCATAAAATGTTAAATGTATTAGATTAGGTTAGCAGTACCTGAAGTTCGGGGTTATATTGGCTGGAGAGGTGATAGGTAATGAAGCCTATGAACCTACCTAACACCAAAATCTAAGAAGATGAAGAAAAATGAAGTGTTGATAGTAAATGAAGCCGGCGAGCCTCTCTTAACACAAAAATCTAATAGGAAAATGAAGAGGTGAAGTAAATGGAGCCTAAGTGTACCTAACAGAAAATTTAAGAGGAAACGAAGAGGTGATAGTAAATGAAGCCTACCAGTCTAGCTAACACAAAATCTAAGAGGAAAATGAAGAGGTGAAGTAAATGTAGCCTACGAGTCGACCTAACACAAAATTTAAGACCTCGTAGTTGAAGAGCATAACCCTAGCACTATCTTCTAAAACTGCAGGTAGCGAAAAAAAAAAAGATTGTAAACAAACTAGTTCGGCAAATTGGCAATACAGGGTGTCCGACACTTTTGTTGCCAAAGTTTAACATAGGGTTTCATTCGTCGAAATAAACACTTTTTATTCCATGGAGGTATGGTCTAAAATGCTTAGTTAAAGAGTTACAAGGTTAGGAAAGTAGTATATGTACCATTTATTATTATTAGTTAACATTATTTTTTTAATGTTGCAATAAGAAACAAAACATTTTTAACAGTAATTATTAGGAGCACAAAAAACATAATCTTAAATTAGGATACATGTTTACAGAATGTGTTCAATTTGCCGCCCATTTGTTGCGATGCAAGCTTTTAAACGTTTGTCCCGCAAGGATTCGTGAAACTCCGGGTGTCTTTGGTCGCGTCCGCCAATCATTGGACAAACGTTTGAACGTCTGCATCGCAGCAAATGGGAGGCAGTTTGAACACATTTTGCGAACATGTAACCTAATTTCTTGTGCTCATAATAATTACTGTTGAAAATATTTTGTTTCTTATTGCAACATTAAAAAAATGACGTTAACTAATAATAATAAATGGTACAGATACTACTTTCCTAACCTTGTAACTCTTTAACTAAGCATTTTAGACCATACCTTGATAGAATGAAAAGTGTTTATTTAGACGAATGCAACATTATGTTGAAGTTTGGCAACAAAAGTGTCGGACACCCTGTAGAGTGCAAACCATGAGTAATGATTTTTTTGTTCAGATCAGTAACATCAGTTAGTATTGCCTTAAATTTTATATAATCTCCTAATGAGACCTTCGTTAGGTATATAATAAAATAAGTGAAGCTATCTCCGTGTGCTCACACTCAGCCTCTCAGTAAGTTATTAAAAGTTATGTCCTATATGATTATAATTTATATGCAATGGATAAATAATAATCTCACCTGAGTAGCTCTGTTGATTTCTCAGCACAAAACACAAGAAACTGAACACCATCAGCAGTTTGAAAGTTGTGAAGATGTGGCTGCGACACTGTGACGGTACTTGTCTCAGGTGCCATGTACTCATTTTAATAATAATAGAAATATAGATAAAGTGATGAACAACTGTGATTGCTCTCCTTCTTTATAACTGTGAGTTTATAATGTTTACTTTAGTTAAAAGGAACGTGTTTCACTTCCCTATCGCCATCACTGCACTAAGCAGGAAAATGTTACCTAGAACCTATTTGGCGCGAAGAGTTAATATTGGTTAACATTTTTCCTCATCATGCTTCCATTGCTAGGAGTATTGTTTGCATTGTTTTTTTTTAAATACAGTTATCATTAAATGAGCTACTGTTTGTATAATGCAATCAACCATCACGTTTTTCATAGTGCAATAATGTTAATGTAGAACTAAATATATATAGTTAATTATAGGTAAGAAGTTTTAGTATTTAACTTCAATTTTTTTTAATTTTCCGCATGGTTAAAGAGTTTTAGACTGGAAATTGAAACGAAATTTGTACTTAACATATATAAATTGTATTTAGGAATGTATTACAATTACTAATCAATTCGTTTTATTGTGAATATAACATACAAACAATGAGTGAATAAAATAAGTAGACTGACAACCAAGTCAATATCATCAGCTGTAGTTGTGTTTCCATTCAAATTTTCTTTAATCAAATTGAACGATGAATTATTACTAAATAAACATCAATAGACTAAAAACATATTAATAATAATGCATTGCTATCTATTCATATATGTTTTATGTTCCTGAAATACGACGTAGAAAACATTTTATAAAAAATATAGAAACGTAAATGCTTCTAATGTAAAAATATTATATTATCTCAAATTATATTTCAGAGATTCATTACTTATAGTTTGTTTTAAAAAATAAAGTGTAAAATATAAGGTACCAACAGTAACTATAGGTTTATTTTTATTTTATCCAATAAAAAAAAAAAACTGAAAAGTGAATCAATTACAAACAACATCCATCCTAACATAAATTCCTAATATTTCTTACCGATTTCCTATTCTTCATTGAATTCATTAAATTTTTCACATTCAAAGATTTTTTTTCCAGTACACGAAAGCAATATTATTTTGTTCACTATGAAGTTATTTTACGTCATTTTAAATAGAAATTTTATTCATAAGTGAAATTCTATCTTTCAAATTTCATATTGAACTAATCTTAAATAACGTTATTTTTAAACAAAAATGCATTAGGTTTACGTCAATGGACGTCTGATGTACGTTGCATCTTGAAGAGATTTACGAAACGTAACATTTGATATACGTCGGATTTTGCAATATGGTATTTTAAAATTCATCAATTTCGAAACCAATTCCATGTGAAATGCTTAAAGTGTTAACATCAAAATCTGTCTTCTTCGCGGCACCACCGATAGGTTTCTCAGAACTTGTTCATTCTGCCAGGATAAGCCAAGTGGTCATGCCGAGTGAGAGGCTCCACTTCAGTCTCCTCTTTCAGAGTTTGGTAGTGGGCCAGAGGACACATCCACCAGTACACGTGGATAACTGCAAATAAAACAGGGACAATGTAAATCTATCCACAAAATGTGGGGTAAAACCATAGTAATTTACTATACTATGGGTAAAACAGTCAAAAAAAAAATCCTATTTCATAAATTTGAGTAAAACAAACATAATTGGTAAAACAGTCATTCTATCAACAGCGCCTCATAAGGTTGGTGTAAATAAGAGAAAAATCAAAGAAACAGTAATAGAAAAGGAAAACTGCAGTCTCATTGATACGGGGGTCACACTAACATTAACGATTGAAAATGTAATAGTTTTGACCCGAAATAGTAAAAAAATATCTAATTTTCATAAATTATATATATTGCATATTCACTAGTTATCTATAATTAGATATATATTATCTTAATTTTTCATCTTGTGAATATTAAATCATATGAATATTTTTTTAGTAAACATCATTAGAATATAATGTCACGAATCTATTCAATTTAACTGATATTTTAAAATAATACGTAGTCCTCGAGTTTGTTTCTCTTTTGATATCATTAAAAAATGTACAGTAAAATCTGTAATTATTTTATGAATTGTAAATTCTACAGTCATACATCACTAGGATTGTGACAATATGCGTTTAAAATCATAAATCTCGAATATATTATAGACGGTGAAAATTGAATCGTTCTAAACCAGCGGTTATATAGTATTAGACACCATTTCAGGTCGTTTCGTCTATAATATTTTCGGGATCTATAATTTAAAGTGCATATTGTCACAACCCTATACATCACTCACCAAAAGCTACAATCTGCAGCAGACCGGCAATGATGTAGGTACCTCCTTCAGCAAGAATCGGGTCATCTTTACCGTACACGAACATGATGATGATTCCTGCGAGCTGTAAACCGAAGGGACCGAACTCGAGCACGAGCCATGGTAGAAGAAGAGATCTGATGTTCTACAATTATAAAGGATGTTCAATTTTATGTAATTAACAAGCGATAAGAAATATGTCAAAGAGGTAACTGCTATACTTCTACATATCAAGGCCCATTCTATACTAGCAACGCCCAGTTTACGCCTCTTTAATTAATTAACCACGGTTAACTGAATGGAAGGCGGTACAAACGCTAGTAGAGACTGCATATTTACTTTCCAATCATTTAACCATGATTTTTTAAACAGGCCTAAACTGGGTGGTGAAAACGCAGCGTTTTATCTGCTAGTATAGCAGATTTACTTTCCATTCATTGCTTATATAAACGCAGCTTATATCATTCAGTTTTCTACTCATTTTAAACTTACGGTACAGGCTCCATAGGTGAGAAACAGGCATGCAAACGTGTAGATAGCGTAGAACACCAAGAAAACTATCAGTATTGTCTGCAGATCTGTCAAAAATGAAGAACGTATGAAGAATGTAAAACAGCCTAATTTTCACCCTACCAAAATTTAGAGAATAATTGCACCACATTAGAAAACCTATCGATGCTTTGACAAAAAAAAAGTTGGAGCCCAATGATTAGCCCTAATTGGACTGACAAAATGTAGGTCTCTAAAAGACTGGATGCGAAGGATTCGCTACACAATTGGTATTTAGGAAACCATCGGCTTGAATTGTTTTAATTTTATTTTACAGCTCATAGCTTTTATCATAGAAATGTAGGTACCGTGCAAAATATTATATACTCACGATTGATAGGAACAAAGTTCTATATTGAATGTATTCTGTTTGAACTGTGAACGTTTTGTGTTATCCACTTTTTAAAATATCTGATACTTTGTGTACCTAAGTATGTGTATTGGTGTGCTTTGCGGCGGTAAAGGAACAGCAGAAAAATATTCGGTGAATTGCAGAATACTATTCTCTTTCATGAATGGCATAATATTTTTAATTGCATTCAAATTTTATTCAGAATATGACCATTTACAAAAATATTTAATGAAAAAATTCATAAAATCTTGGTTGATTCAACTATTTTAACGCTCTTATAAAGTCTTTTCGAGCTCAAACTCCGCAGTCAGTCTTTTACGGGTTTAACACCATTACTGCAGTTTGAAAATCTAGCTATACAATAATAGAATATGATTATCTTTTATTAACGCACAATCAACAAAGTTGTTGAATCCGACAATCTTCTCCAAAAGGCCGAAAGCATCAGCTGATGTGTTGAGGCTGGTTTTGATTATTTCGGACTGTGTCTGAGCCGCTTTTAAGACAACCTTCAAGTCTTCCACATTGATGAGAGCGAAACAGAAGGACACACTGGCGCAAAATGCAACAACCTGAAAAGTAGAATATCATTTATTTATTAGATAAATTGATCTAATCACCGATTGCAATCACGCTCAAAAAAAGATTCCCAGACCTAATAATCAAGCAACAACTCATCTGGCTTCATTTACAATATTATATATAGTATGCATTACTATTTTATGATATTCAATTTTCTCAGTATAGTTTTAATCATTTCATTCTAATGAGATAACTGAAGGAAAATATTCTTTAATATTCTCACTCACCAGGCTAATGATTCCGACGCCAATGCTCCCGTTTTTGGTTGAGAAGCAGCAGCAGCAAGTGGTCATAACAGCCATGTCTTCGTCCTCGTCATCCGAGTCGTCATCGCCTGTTATTATTCAACAACATTATTCGAAAGCATTTATCGTTTTGTAAATTAAATAGAATTTTTGATTTCAATTTATTTGGGGGCTCAACGTCTGCTTTGGGATCAACTGCCACATCGCTGATATCAAAAGGAAAATAAATGCAAGGGACTGGAAGAAACAGTCAGAAATGGAAGTGGCAAGTAGCTCCATAAAAAAATCTAAAATGATTCAATATAATCATTCAGTGCAAAAGATAGTTTATTATACGACAAATTTCCAATCTTTACTAGATATTCATTTATTTTTTTCAATTTTCATGTGCACCCAATCGATTTATACGACCAGACCTACGGTAATATAACAAATTAAGATCCTACATACAATATCCTTTCCATATTAATCAATACCTACTATTCCGTAATTGTTAGCCTCCACAGTAATTTCTTGCTAACATTCTGTTCAGTATTTTGCTCATGTGCTTCATTTTACTGCTTGGCAATCACGCTCATTGCAGCCTATTTCCTAGAGCTTCTAATTCTAACTTTCTCAGAACTACAGTCCTAAATTTATAGGTAAATCCGTTAATAGGCTTAATTATCTTCCTGGTACACGGTCTTAACACGGTGTAGTACTCAGACACTCCAATAAGAGTAAAGTAGGCATTAACATATGTTTTTAAACTTTAACCAATTTTTATAACTTTAAAACTTCTAATTGAGCTATCATGATCTATTTTAAATTCTTAACCTCCCTTTTCCGAGTTCCGCGAGAAAACTGTGTCGAACAAATCAGAAACCCGCACTGCCTGGCACAATTGACTTAGATGAAATTTTCAATTTAAACTAAAATCACAATATTATCAATTGTGTGAATTAAAGCAATAGTAAAGTAATCTCTATTAAGCAACGCACAAAGTTATCAGTAATATTTAGGCAATAACTTGTTGGAGGTATAGCGTGTCTGCAGTCACTTATAATGTGAGGATGGTTTGACACTGGCCATGAGCCTAATGATGTTTAAACAGTCACCTAAGGGTACGGTTACTATGAATGCGTATTCAAGTGATTTTTCGCACTGACAACTTCTGATGAAATCGGATGAAAATCAAACTCATGCTTTCCAAGGGGAGTGGTTACAGTGGCTGCGATTTGGTCGTCAGAATACGAACGAAGTCGGCAGACTAACTTCAGCGTTCAAATGAGTTTGATTTTTTCATGCGACTTGCGACAACTTTCGGTAATTTTTGTGTATATTTCTCTTTCTTTTGATTGCTATTACTGTTTACCCATTCATTTTGGAAATATATTATTTGATACTAGGTATTAGAAATAATACAGATATTTAATTATATAAAATTAATTTAATCATAATATAATCAATTAATTATATATAAAGGCTTGAATTGGTTGTTACATTGTACAATTTTTATTTTTAATGAAATGGAATATCTTTCAATAATTATATTACATAAAAAATATTCTCATCATTTCTCTATTTAGATATTTCAGAATTGTGTGTAATGAAATTGTGAAAATAATAATGAAATTAGCGTTGCGTCTATTATTTCAGAGGCACACATGTGTTAATTCCTCCCGTACATTACCTCAAATAAACATAGTTTAGACCCCAATATTAATATACTGATGATTAGAAATCGCGTACAGTGCAACCACCTCGCACTGACGATCAGTTCTGACGATATCGTCAGTTCGAAAAATCGCTCGAATACGCATCCATAGTAACCGTACCCTTAGGGCCCCCGCAAGCGAGCATTCTTCGCTGTCCGGCGATTGGCGCAGGACCCTAAAAAAGCATTAACTCTCGGGTAAGTGGGCACACGTTCGTTCTGTGCCGTCCGGCAGAGAGACGGACAATTCTGAACGCAGGGTAATGCGTTCACTTGACGGCTGGTGACTGCCGACATATAAGAAATAAATTTTTGTCCCTACATTTTAACAGTCTGTGAGTTATTACAAAGAAATAATAAAACGAGAAAACAGAGTTAATTCAGTTATTTCTTTATCGATAAAGCCCTTATGAAGTTAATATAAACTTTTTGAATGAATATGTACCGATATGTATTGGCGACCGATATACGTACCAATAACAATTACTTTACAATTTTGATCCGTTTCGGTATAGTGTGACTAGTTAGATAGCCAACAGTATGACTAAATAGATATAGTGTGACTGGTTAGATAGCCTACAGTGTAACTAGTTAGGTATAGTTTGACTGGTACATGCTACATGTCACTCTCTATGCATCTGGGTTAATTTTCTATTGCGGCACACGCTCGTGTGCCCTGGCCATGAGGCTGCGTTCATTTGACGTTGCGGCGATGGAACGCTCGTGTGCGGGGGCCCTTAGGCTTAAAGGAAGGGTGCGTCTAATTTTCATATCAAATATTTTATCATAATTTCATAAATAAACATTGATTAGTAACAAGTATGAAATATTTCATCTCAAATCACTGTATTTTCAGAGAAAATAGGGTTTTTATTATAGTTAACATAAGCTTTTCATTTAATAGATGGCGTTGCTTAGATTATTTCCAGAACGTTCCAGAACAATCTTCATGGACGTTTTTAGAATGTCTGTTTATCTTCGAAAATAAGCTATAAATATTCGAATTTGTGATTTATATACAATATATTAACCAATAAAGTATTTTTAGAGTTATAATTAATAATATTACTCGCAGAAATACTAAATATTTTTGCACAATTTTTGTGGAATGCAACAAGATGGCGTCAATGACTCGTGCAAAGCTTGTGCTATTTGTCACTAAATGGCGCTTTTTCAAAATAAAATAAAATTTTCTTTTCTTCAATAATTAATATTTAGATGAACAGAGTATGTAATTATACATAATTAAATATGGAGATTCCATTAATTGGAGATTCCCCTTTAAGTATAGCACATACCAGTATCCTCTGACTTGTTACATACTAGACAATATTGTGATCGAGTCTGGTTACCAGATAACTATTGAAATTTGAAGAAAAGAAAGGAATTAAGTATTGCAAAACCTAGTATGGAACACTGAACACTAAGAGTGATTCACACAGAACACTAAGAGTGATTCGCACAGAACACTAAGAGTGATTCACACAGAACACTAAGAGTGATTCGCACAGAACACTAAGAGTGATTCACACAGAACACTAGGAGTGATTCACACAGAACACTAAGAGTGATTCACACAGAACACTAAGAGTGATTCACACAGAACACTAAGAGTGATTCACACAGAACACTAAGAGTGATTCGCACAGAACACTAAGAGTGATTCACACAGAACACTAGGAGTGATTCACACAGAACACTAAGAGTGATTCACACAGAACACTAAGAGTGATTCACACAGAACACTAAGAGTGATTCACACTGAACACTAAGAGTGATTCACACTGAACACTAAGAGTAATTCACACAGAACACTAAGAGTGATTCACACAGAACACTAAGAGTGATTCGCACAGAACACTAAGAGTGATTCACACTGAACACTAAGAGTGTTTCACACTGAACACTAAGAGTGATTCACACTGAACACTAAGAGTGATTCACACAGAACACTAAGAGTGATTCACACAGAACACTAAGAGTGATTCACACAGAACACTAAGAGTGATTCACACTGAACACTAAGAGTGTTTCACACTGAACACTAAGAGTGATTCACACTGAACACTAAGAGTGATTCACACCGAACACTAACAGTGATTCACACAGAACACCAAGAGTGATTCACATAGAACACTTAGATGGATTCACACAGAACACTAAGAGTGATTCACACAGAACACTAAGAGTGATTCACACTGAACACTAAGAGTGATTCACACAGAACACTAAGAGTGTTTCACACAGAACACTTAGATGGATTCACACAGAACACTAAGAGTGATTCACACAGAACACTAAGAGTGATTCACACAGAACACTAAGAGTGATTCACACAGAACACTTAGAGTGATTCACACCGAACACTAAGAGTTATTCACACAGAACGCTAAGGTGATACACACAGAACACAAAGAGTGATTCACACAGATTACTAAGAGTGATTCACACAGAACACTAAGAGTGATTCACACAGAACACTAAGAGTGATTCACACAGAACACTATGAGTGATTCACACAGAACACTAAGAGTGATTCACACTGAACACTAAGAGTGATTCACACTGAACACTAAGAGTGATTCACACTGAACACTAAGAGTGATTCACACTGAACACTAAGAGTGATTCACACTGAACACTAAGAGTGATTCACACAGAACACTAAGAGTGATTCACACAGAACACTAAGAGTGATTCACACAGAACACTAAGAGTGATTCACACAGAACACTAAGAGTGATTCACACAGAACACTTAGAGTGATTCACACAGAACACTAAGAGTGATTCACACCGAACACTAAGAGTGATTCACACTGAACACTAAGAATGATTCAAGCTAAGAGTGACGGTGTTTTTCTCACTGGGGAATATCGGCCTAACAGGAAAGTTCCAGGCCTCTTGTTGCAGCATCTCCTCTTTACTAAGAGTCTCTTTGGAGCCGTAGCCCCCGTCAAGAGCCTCGATGTCGTTCTCGAGGTCACTCTTAAGAGTGGCGGACTGTCTGGCGGGTCTGGCGCTAGTGCGGGTGACGTAAACCCCCGAGGTGGGTCCGTCCTCGTCATTCATTGACCCCGGTAAGACACCCGAGTCCGCCCTGTTGGCTCTGGAAGGAGTGTGCCTCTCCCTTATTTCCATCACAGCAAAGAAATCTCCGGTAATTAGTGAATAGTAACGAGAAACCTTTAATTCCTCCTACCAAATGAACCTTTTATTCAATAGAGAGGGAAAAGAGTTATTGGTTACAATGAAGAAAATTGCTAGGTACTTGGTACGGTAATGAAAATAGAAAAAATAGGTATAGAAATAGATAGAATAGGAAATGAACTCTCCTCTACCACTCAGTCACCTTCAATACCCATCAACACCACTCAGTCACCTTCACTCCCCATCAACACCACTTAGTCACCTTCAATACCCATCAACACCACTCAGTCACCTTCACTATCCATCAACACCACTCAGTCACCTTCACTCCCCATCAACACCACTTAGTCACCTTCAATACCCATCAACACCACTCAGTCACCTTCACTACCCATCAACACCACTCAGTCACCTTCACTCCCCATCAACACCTCTTAGTCACCTTCAATACCCATCAACACCACTCAGTCACCTTCACTATCCATCAACACCACTCAGTCACCTTCACTACCCATCAACACCACTCAGTCACCTTCACTATCCATCAACACCACTCAGTCACCTTCACTACCCATCAACACCACTCAGTCACCTTCACTACCCATCAACACCACTCAGTCACCTTCACTATCCATCAACACCACTCAGTCACCTTCACTCCCCATCAACACCACTCAGTCACCTTCACTACCCATCAACACCACTCAGTCACCTTCACTACCCATCAAAAACTCTTTAAATCCTTCATTGAAATCTCAATTTTACTATTCCTCTTTTAATTAATTATTCTATACATTCTAACTCGTTACTCTAAGTGATATCTCCGCCATTTAGATTTACGTGTCATGACATGGAAGCTTTTCTTCAAATCTGTCCGTTTCGTGCCAGTTGCTAATCTGAGCTAGCACTTTAATTACCTCAGTAGTTATTGATTGAAGTGCTAAGGTCAAATGTCCAATTGACTGCAGGAGTTAGAAGGTCAAATGACCTACTGTTTCAAGGCTAGGAATGGTGACGTCATTATCTGTACCAATGAGTTCCATGGTGTCATAGTGAAAATTGAATAGTGTGAACGCTTGGCTAATTACAATAAAGTACTATCACAGAACTCATGTTTTAACTCTTCACTGTGAAATTCATTTATAACTATTGGTGGTTGCTTTAACTATTTGCTGTGCACTTCATTTACAACTTTAAATGGTTTTTTCACCTCTGCTCTAGGTGCACTTTCCTTACAACTATCAACTAAGTGACTGATATTACACATGAAGGTGATTTACATTTTCCATGTGTTAGATTTGAAAAAAACATTCGATTCTTTTTCGCACGAACTCCTGTTTTCTAAGCTAGAGTTTTATGGTGCTGGAGGGATACCACTGTACCATGGGTGCGTTCAAATTTGTTTTTTTCGTATTCATTGTGTAACTGTAAATGGAGTATCTTCGAGTGAAGTGGCATGTGGTGTCCCTCAAGGTAGTATTTTTGGGCCTCCAATTTTTCTTATATTTATAGAAGATTTTCTTAGTTTTACAGACTTTTTCAGGTTTTACTTTCTGCAGATGACTTAACGATGTCATGGAAATTTCCAAAATAATCGTAATTTTTTTTATTCAACCCTTCACTGGCGTTGTTTTAACTCTTTATTCACTGTGCACTTTATTAACAACTATTAGTAGTTGTTTTAATATAGGACCACAGCAAGAGCAATACATTAAGATCGGAATAATGTCAGATTTTACCAACCTTTTCTCAACTAACCCTATATTGAGTAATGCTGATTTACAATTTCACTTATTTAATTTTTACGTCAAATCGAAGAAAAGGTACACTATCATAATTCACGTTTGTTCTTAGATATGATACGCTGCATACGCAATATAACTTATTTTAGGGTCTTGGATCGTATTCATGGATTTTGTATTCTAAATTAACTTAAATCTTTTATCTACTAATTCTACTTCAATTAAGAAAAATTTCTAATACAAAACTTTATTTATAAAGTCAGCTTTTTAAATCTAATATAGTTATAACTAAAGGGTCGTACCACCGGCGTACACACGTAGGGTTATTTTAAGTCTTTCCTCCAGACTTTTTGCTATAAGCTCCTCCTACTTTTTCCACGAGAATATAAGAAAAAACGATACAATTATTATTTATCTTATGATACCTGCAGGTATCATGGATACCAACTAAAATAAATACTAATCATAACGTTTTTTCTTATTCTCTCATGGAAAAAGTAGGAGGAGCTTATAGCAAAAAGTCTGGTGGAAAGACTTAAAAAAAACCTACACAGAAAAAAAGTTTACTCATATCTAATTGGTCAACAATTTATGCTTTGAATCAATATATTACGTGAGTTGGTTGGACTACATTCATGTTTTCACGTGTGTTAAAACAACTATGATGTGGTTTGTCATCGGACATTAGTTAATTCAATTCATTTTATAGATTGAATCAACTTATATAGGAACTCACAACGACTGTTAATCCAATGTATCTGGTGTATGAATTAACTTACTAGGAGAGTTGGTGCTACTTTTTTTAAGTTTTGGAGTAAGTCAAAACGACTATTTTGCTTTAACCCACGTCAATTTAACTACTTTTAAGTAGTACCTGCAACTCACCACGTAGGTAGGAGCAAAAATAGCCCATTCATATGAGTCAAAACAAATCAAATTTGATTCAACTAATCCTTTCTCTGTGTGTACGTGTGTACGGCCCCTTATGATGAAATCCCGGTTGATTAGAATTTTAAAATAAACATTAAATATCCAAACAGAACATAAATAATATAAACCCATTTACCTCATATTTTTCTGATGTGAAGAATCTTGATAACAAAATTTATTCCAAAATCCTAATAAAGTTTCTTTCTTCAAATAAACGAATCTTTTAGCCTATTTTATAGTATCTTTACAATTATAGACGATCTAAATTGCTACAAAATGTATCCACGTGTTTATTTAAGTAAACAATAACTATAGTTTGAATATTGCTTGAAAATAAAGCTACAATGGCAAGAATGGCAAAATACAATTCGTATTAATTGAATACACTTTAATTTAGTATATACTACCTAGAATAGAAAATATCAATCTGCAATTTTATATATTTTCTTTGCTGTGTAACAATTGGGTACTCTTCATTAAGGCACTTTACAATTAGGTACTCTACATTTAAGTACTCTATATTTGACCTCACCAGACTGAAGTCACTTCACTACTACTGGCCTAAGGACAAAACGAACTGATTTGACCTCACAGGACTGAGGTCATCATAGGGGCAGTACACTCACAATTATACTTTCACTAAAATTGTCCTAAATCGATTGAAAACATTAAACTCTTTGAACATACCATACGACGTCCATGTTTTCTTTCAACTGACAATGATTAGGTAGGTACAATTGTTATTGGTGGTGCACCGTGCCAATTTAATCCAAATATAATCAATCTAATTTTTAGAAACAATCTAGCTTTTGAAATAAAGCTAAATAAATATGATGCAATATGTATAATGTATATAGCATACTATAGGATAAACTATACATCGGGCGATAATGTGGCGTAACCTAAGTGGCGATAAAATGGCGTAACGTAATTAAGTGGCGATAGAATGGCGTAACGACAATTAAATGGCGATAATGTGGCGAAATAAGCCAACACATAAGAAGAAGTAAGGGTTGAAACCGTAGCCGAAGATCAATTAATTTCATCCTTATCTGCTTTTGGGTTTGGTCAATTTTGATGTTTTTAATGGCAGTAATAGTCGGTGATAATTCATTTCATCGTCCACGCTATGAATGTATTTTGTACCTACTTCAGTAATTAGAAAATTATGGACTCAAATATTCCGAGCGTCAACACTATAATAAGTTGCAAACTATTTATTGATTCAGGAAAGTAATAGCCCAAAGAATATTTTTGACTATCACTCTATTTCGTAGTGTGTGTTTGCATCTTTAAATACTGTTTAAAAAAACGCGAAGATAGACTTCTTGTGATTAAAAAAAAATACCTAAACGAACTATAAAATTATGGAAAAAGATTACTCGCACGCAAAAAAATAACCTCGATTCTGTATCTAATCTTTAGATATATTCTAATTTAAAGCGACTTAATATTATATAAATTTCAATAAACTAGTTTATAGTAATAACTGAAGTGGCGACCCTTTCTTTAACATTATTGTTCACCATTTTTCATTATTATACCTTTATTTATCTACTATTTAAAAGATACCATATGAAATATATTGTAATACTTCAGTGACGTCACATCTTAACAACTAATCTCACGTACTTCTTCCCATTCACGTCATATCTTCTCTCAAACACTCATTCCCAATCTATCTATATTTATCGAAAACACTCCTTTCCAAAATATCAGCCTATAGATTGAGTTACCAAGTACCACTATTCTTTATCGTTTTTTTAGTGCAGTGTTGCCATCGCCATCAAATCTAGCAAACTGTTCGCGCCCTCTGTACCATAGTTAGTAATTACTAGCGAGTAAACATAACGCAATCGATGTGTTTATTTGTGTGCCCAGATCCACTGTCGATAGAAACCTATGAATTTATTATGAAGAGACCATATTCTCTATCTGGGTAATCGAATAGGACAATAGATTATACTCCAAATTAGATGAGTGATGAGAAACTATGAATTTCCAATAGATCGCACTTCCAGTTTTACAAACAATTGTTATTTAAACCAAGAGAACTTCAAAATATATGATGGGTTATTTTCAAATAGCCCTTCTACTATACCATATATATACCCCAATTCTTCCTTAAAACTCCATCACTTTATAGTCTTGTAACAAATAATATCCCACTTTCAATCAATCTATTTGTGTATTCGGACGAGAGCTCCACTTATGAATATTTTAAGAGTCTTCAGCCGGCCTCATTAATGAATTAGAAGTCAACAAACCAGGGATAACCAATATAAATAAATAATAAATGGCATTAAAGGCTTATAAACAGCCCACAGAGAGATGGTAACTCCCATCTTCCTAAAATATATAGTAAAGTGAATTGTGCAGTATGGATTTAATAATGTATGTTTTCGAATCAACAAATGAAATCGGCGAAGTCGAAATCTGTATATACAAAAGTTTGACGAAGCAGTCAGACAAAAAAGTGACTCCAATAACAAATCAACTAACACCACGCACTCTGAGATATTGCTCATGGATGCAGAAGAGCTACTTCGTGAAGAAAGTATTACCAGGGATAGATAATTGAACCTAAAGTTCTGAAACGTACAACAGAATTGCTTCTGAATAATGACTACCTTATCAAAGAGACTATCGAAAAGGACACAGTCTATGTTCCATCGTACTGAACTGGGTAGAATGAAGAGAGGATATGGTAAGTATATTCTAGTTCTAGGTAAATTCCATCCCAGTAAATTTCTCCCCGGTTAATACGGAAGGCCCCACCCCCAGATTCTCCGAACCGGACTGCTATCCTTATATTAGCTGAAGTATATTTGGTATGGTACTAGGTTCTTTCAACGAAAACACTTTCGCCGAAAATAGTTCAATTTTTTTTTATACATTTTGTCTCTCTCGATACTGGCTGGAGGTGAGGATAGTCAAATACACCCTCAAGCCTCCTCACATGTACCGCTAACCTAAAATTCGGTCTCGCTTTATCTCATTGTATTTATAACGTATATAGTGTTTAAAAAAAATCAGCGAAAGTATCGTTTGGAGAAAGTGTCGTGCGACAAAAGTTTTTCGGCGAAATGACTGGTTAACATTTAGTATTTACCTGGGAAAAAATTTCGGGGGTGGAATATACCTGTCTTTGTATATTCTCTACCAGTGGAATCTAATTGCTCTTCAGTCATCAACAGACGATACGAAACTAGATCGGAAATTAGAACTAAAGCTGTTATTGAAAAAAATCTATTAGGACTTAAAATATAGAGAATGAAGCCCAGCTAACGGACCAAAAACTAATTTTTAAGAATTTATAAGGGTTAATGGTCCTCTCCAGACTCCGGGGAAAAAATGAGTTTATTACATAATATTATTGAACTAAGGTTTACGATCATTATTCTGCAAACCGCATACAATTCGGTTCAGTATATATTTCAATACTTGCTATTAAAGTTTTTTAATACTATGTGAACAGCAATCGAGCGAATCTCCAACCTGACGCTTAGAAAGAAGATTGTACACTCTTTGTTTTGATTTCAAATTTAGATTTTTAAACAAACAATGCGTTTTTGGCCTTCTTTTAAGATATTAATTGTTTTTAAAAGTATATAAACGTTTCTATAATATGTTTATCCAAATTTAAACCTTTAAACGAATAATAAATAGATTTATTAAACCAAATACCTAGTTGACAATCAAAACAAATGGTGTACATTCTTTGTCTTCAGGCTGAAAATTTCTTAAATTAGTAAGTCGGAAGTAAAATAGGTTTTGTAGAGTTTCAATTATAAAAATCTTTAAAAGCATATAAAATTAAAGATATGCTACCAAATTCGATGCGGTTTGCAGCAAAATGATAAGAAACATTAGCCTCGTTGATTAAGGCAATAAAAATATTTGCTTGGAGGGGACCTTTAAGATGAAATAGTAGATTGAAAAAATAATTTGGAAACTTCGGGTCTTCCCCATTTGACGACCCCCACCAGATTTAATTTAAATTAATTTTTGTATATGTATTTTTGTCCATAGAATCCGAAAATCAAATACATTTTTCGTAGAAACTAATAGTTTTTGAGATATGAGGGTTTAAAGTTATTTATTTCCTATATATTACTGAAGGATTGAGAACTTTGAAAAAACTCGTGTTTTCATTGAAATTACTCGAACAATATATATTTTTGGCATGAAACAGTAATGTAGTTTGTTGTATCCGCTAGTTTGTTGTACTGCACACTTCATGATTGCTTAATGACCTGGAAGGGGGGTATGGGGGGCGGCACGCCCCCCATTACACATATCAGTATTGAAGTAATAATTTGAAAATATCACGGAAACTGGAAATATTTTTGATATATGTATTTCGGGGGGCACCCCCCTGCCAGGTCATTAAACAATCATGAAGTGTGCAGTACAACAAACTAGCGGATACAGCAAACTACATTACTGTTTCATGTCAAAAATTTATATTGTTTGAGTAATTTCAATGAAAACACGAGTTTTTTCAAAGTTCTCAATCCTTCAGTAATACATAGGAAATAAATAACTTTAAACCCTCATATATCTCAAAAACTATTAGTTTCTACAAAAAACGGTTTTGATTTTCGGATTCTATGAGCAAAAATACATATTATTAAAATAATTTGAATTACATTTGGTGGGGGTCGTCAAATGGGAAAGAGCCGAAACTTCTTGCTAAGCTCCTCCTACTTTTTCCACGAGAATATAAGAAAAAACGATATAAATATTATTTGTTTTATTTGGTATCCATGATACCTGCAGGTATCATGGATATCAACTGAAATCAAAAACAATTACATCGTTTTTTCTTATTTTCTCGTGGAAAAAGTAAGAGGCGCTTAGCAAAAAGACTGGTGGAAAGACTTAGAAAACCCTACGTGTGTACGGCCCTTACTGCACTTTGTTTTGGAAAAGAATGGTAAAAAAGCAACTCTAGATAGTTCTAATATTTTAACACATTATCTGGGAGACTATAAGGAGCCAATTTATGCCAAACTAAAATAGATTTTATCAGATGTTTGGTGAGACAGTCTTCATTATAATCTATTTTAGTACTTACTAATATTACGATACTTTCTCTACAAATTCTCCCTTCAATAAACTTGTCAAATCGCCAGTAAATATTTCTGCTGGGATCACACCTATAAAGGAATTAAAAAGAAAAAACCTTTTCAAAAACATGGAGGAAAAAGACATTTGCCGTGACAGAGAATCTTCAGCCTCATTTCATCTGGCAGTACACATCGGAGTACTCTGATGTGAAAATTTGAACTAGACAAGGTAAGGTAAATTCTGAACAATCGGACATTTTCGATCCCGTGATCAATTGATGTTATAATTATTATTTAACTTTTTATTTGGTATCCGTGATACTTGCAGGTATCATGGATATACGAATTATAATTAAAGTCAAAATATTAGATTATACAGCTTTTTTATATGATCGAAAATACGGAACAGTTCTATAACCAGGATCTCACAAGGATGCTGTGCATAGAAAGGTTAAAACAACTATAATCCGTTGTAATTGAAGCATGCCTTGAAGGATTAATAGCATAATACTTCCATAATTCGTTGTAATTAGAGCATGCATTGATGGGTTACTTAACCCTGCATTATCTAAGTAGTTATTTAATTTCTATTTCACTGCGACCTTTATTATCCAGTTCACATGCACATTATTTCAATGCTATAAAGTATAAGTCAAGGTTAAATACTATTCGGATAGAGTAATTTCAGAATAGTATATAAGAATATATAGCAAAACATGTAAAGTTCTATATGACAAATAGAACAAGACACGCAAATTGCTCTACTAATCAGTTCGGCAATTACAGTCCCGTTTAAAATCGCAAAGACGGGACTGTATCTAATCTAATTGCCGAACTATATGTTTGAAACATTTCAAGGTAATGTAAACAAATGTCAAAGACAATTAGGACAAAAAGAAGGTATATATCATTTTCTTTTAATTTAGAATTTTAAAGCCTTAAGCAACGTATGACTGGTCACTTCCATTTACCGAAATCAATCGATTTCCTTCATTACGGGTTTACGACGGTATGTTAGGACGAATACACGGGGAGTAAAATATAGGTACTAATATGAGCGAGATCGATAGACACTCTTATGATTGTTTGTGAACGAATGGGAGAATGAAACAAACTGTAGAATACACACCTCTAGTTAAATCAACTGTAGAATACACACCTCTAGTTAGATCAACTGTAGAATACACACCTCTAGTTAGACCAACTGTAGAACACACACCTCTAGTTAGATCAACTGTTGAAGACTCACCCTCTATTTAGATCAACTGTAGAACACACACCTCTAGTTAGATCAACTGTAGAAGACACACCTTTAGTTAGATCAACTGTAGAATACACACCTCTAGTTAAATCAACTGTAGAAGACTCACCCTCTATTTAGATCAACTGTAGAAGACACACCTTTAGTTAGATCAACTGTAGAATACACACCTCTAGTTAAATCAACTGTAGAAGACTCACCTCTAGTTAGATCAACTGTAGAATACACACCACTAGTTAGATCAACTGTAGAATACACACCTCTAAATAGATCAACTGTAGAATACACACATATATATATATATAACTCCAGTACATATAATTATATATCTTGGAAGGTTTTTACAACAAGTGATTCTACTTAGCCAAATAAAATATTTATATATACCAACATATTTTTATCAACGAAATTAGTATATAGTGATTTTTGATAGCATTTAATAAGAGTGCGCATCGATCGGTGTGCTCACCTTACATTGAGTTTTAAAGGTCGCCTCCGAGCAAATTTTTTTATTGCTTCAATCAATGAGGCTAAAATAATTCTTGTCATTTTGCTGCAAACCCCATGAGATTTGATAGCATATTTTAAATTTTATATACTTTTAAACATTCTTATAATAAAAACTCTACAATACCTATTTAATTCCAACTTACTGATTTTCAGTCCGAAGAAAAAGAATGTACACCATTTGTTTTGAATGTCAACAAAATTTTTTTTATAATGAATTCATTTAATATTCGTGTAAAAGTATAAAAAAAACTTATAGTAGAAACGTTTATATACTTCAGGAAACTATTTAAATCTTAAAGGTCCCCTCCAAGCAAATTTTTTTATTGCTTTAATCAACGAGGCTAATGTTTCTTATTATTTTACTGCAAACCCCATAAAATTTGATAGCATATTTTTTATTTTATATGCGTTTAAAGATTTTTTTAATCCAAACTCTACAAAACCTACTTTACTTCCGACTTTCTAATTTTCAGTTTGAAGACGAAGAATGCACATCATTTGTTTTGATTGTCAACTAGGTATTTGGTTTAATAAATCTATTTATTATTCGTTTGAAGGTTTAAATTTTGATAAACTTATTATAGAAACGTTTATATACTTTTAGAAACAATTAATATCTTAAAAGAAGGCCAAAAACGCATTGTTTGTTTAAAAATCTAAATTTGAAATCAAAACAGGTTGGAGATTCGCTCAATTGTTGCTCACAGAGTATTAAAAAACTTTAAAAGCAAATAATAAAATATATACTGAACCGAATTGTATGCGATTTGCGGAATGATGATCGTAGACCTTAGTTCTATAATGTTATGCAATGAACTCATTCTTTTCCCGGAGCCTGGAGAGGACCTTTAAAGGAAGGCCAAAAACGCATCGTTTGTTAATAAAATTCAAATTTGAAATCAAAACAGAAAGTGTACAATTTTTTTCTTCAGTGTCAGGTTAGTGATTCGCTCAATTGTTGCTCACAGAGTATTGAAGATTTTAAAAGCAAATAATAAAATATTCACTGAACTAAATTGTATGTGTTTTGCAGAATAATGATCCTAGACCTTAGTTCTATACTAATATTATGTAATAAACTCATTTTTCCCCAGGAGTCTGGGGTGGACCTTCAAAAATCGAAACTTGGTATCAATATAATTTCTTTTCAATAAAATTAATACTAATAAGATGTATTGAAGTATGATATATTAAACCACATTAATTTATTAGAATCTTTTCACGGCGAAAATCTTTTAAGCTTTACATGAAAAAGCAAGTTTTTCTATTGACAACAATTTAAAATTTTCTGATTTATAACAATTTATTAATTAAATACTTTTTATATAAAGATATATTACTATTATAATTGTAGTCTAGAAAATCAGTTTTCATTTGATAAAACTTATTCACATAATGATTTAATCAAATTACAACTCATCATAAGTTAAAGACCAATAACCAGTATTTACTAAGAATAAGTCTATGATATTTATAATTACAGTAGTGAGTTTTCTTATAATCTGCTTTTCTAATCACTGTTTAATATATGGTACGTAGGTACCTACGTAGTTGCTTTATAATTTTGTTATCTAATTATGTGACTCGATGCATATGGGCGATATGGCTACTATGAATCTACTAAATCCTAAATTACTGTTGATCTTCAACGATATACTGTAGGTAATGCTCTTAATGTAATTATGATTTATGTATAGGCAATTTGGCATGCTTGAATTAAATAATATAAATGGCAATGACTCTTGTAGCTGTTGCTTCTTGATAACATTTATCAGTAACTTCGATTTCGAGGTTCATTTTGTCTTCTGCTTTGTTATTGTTTAGCCACTTTAACGTGACGTCACATCGCAGCACATTTTTTGAGATGGTTGACACGAGGGAGTGCTCCAAACCCCAAAAATTCGGGCCCGTAAGATATTTACTAATAAAAAATATCTAGCTTAGTTTAAGTAATACTGATAATTAATTTTCATCATAACGATGTGGATAGTATGATACGCTCGAACTAAATCAACATTAATATTTTTTCCTGGGTGTGGCAATTGGCACTAGGGTAAGTTCCGAGTTATTGGACAGTTCCACATTTTCGATCTTGAAAGAAAAAAGTTTTTTATAAATATTATTCAACTCGTTACCTACAGGGAGGGATGATTAATATCCATTAAAGTAAAAGTTAAACAATAATATAATTATAATATTGTTTTAACTTAGATCTTAGCTAGTATATGATCAAAAAAATTTAAATGTTCAAAAATTTGGAATTTACCTAGTCACCTTATGCCTAGTGAGTTTGATCCAGTGCCGCACCTTCATCTCCTGGTCTCCATACTGCAAAAACTGGTAAACTGTTCTCCAAGTAATTGAAGTAAATTCTAGTCTGCAGGCTGACTGGGTCTGCACATAATCAGCACATTAAATATATGGGAGATTTTTTGGATATTCTCTACAAACAATTTAGAATTAATTCTTATGTTTACATTAATTTAGCTACAAAGTACAAACACTTATGAATTAATCCCTATATTTACATTAATTTCTACTTTCTAATAATTTTTTTTACTGTGAACAGAATAGGAGATTTCTGCAATAGATCAATTATTTCTTGAAAGATCTAGATCATTTCTAAAAACATCTTGAGGTAGATTATTTCTATTTTTTTTAGATTATTTCTTAAAACAACTTTAGATAATTTCTAAAAACATCTTTAAATCTTTTCGAAAAACATCTTTTATCTTTATTCTTTAGATCATTTCTAAAAACACATTTTGATCATTTCTAAAAGCTTCTTTAGATTATTTCTAAGAACACATTCAGATCATTTCTTAAAACACCTTCTGATCATTTTTTAAAAACATCTCAAGATCAATTTTTAAAACATTTTTAGATTATTTCTTAAAACATCATTAGATTATTTCTAAAGAACTTCTTTAGATCATTTATAAAACATCTTCATATCATTTCTAAAGACATCTTCAGATTATTTTTAAAAAAACATCTTTAGATCATTTCTAAAAACATATTTAGATCATTTCTAAAAACATATTTAGATCATTTCTAAAAACATATTTAGATCATTTCTAAAAACATATTTAGATCATTTCTAAAAACATCTGAAGATCAATTCTTAAAACATATTTAGATCATTTTTTAAAAGCATATATACTTAAATCATCTTTTCAAATATCTTTTAATCATTTCTAAAGACATCTTTAGATTAAATCTAAAAACATCTTTGAATCATTTCTAAAAACATTTTTAGATTATTTCTATAAACATCTTTAGATTATTTCTATAAACATCTTTAGATTATTTCTAAAAACATCTTTAGATCATTTCTATAAACATCTTTAGATCATTTCTAAAAACATCTTTAGATCATTTCTAAAACATCTTTAGATCATTTCTAAAAACATCTTTAGATCATTTCTAAAAACATCTTTAGATCATTTCTAAAAACATCTTTAGTTTATTTCTAAAAACATCTTTAGATCATTTCTAAAAACATCTTTAGATTATTTCTAAGAAAATCTTTAGATTATTTCTAAAAACATCTTTAGATTATTTCTAAAAACATCTTGAGATCATTTCTAAAAACATCTTGAGACCATTTCTAAAAACATCTTTAGATCATTTCTAAAAACATCTTTAGATCATTTCTAAAAACATCTTTAGATCATTTCTAAAAACATCTTTAGATCATTTCTAAAAACATCTTTAGATCATTTCTAAAAACATCTTTAGATTATTTCTAAAAACATCTTTAGATCATTTCTAAAAACTTCTTTAGATCATTTCTAAAAACAATTTTAGATCATTTCTAAAAACATCTTTATATTCTTTTAAAAACATCTTTAGGTCACTTAGAAAAACAATAATTAGCTAAAACATCTTTAAATCATTTCTAAAAACATAATAAGTTCATTTTTAAATACATTTATAGATCATTTTAAATCATTTCTAAAAACATATTAAGTTCATTTTTAAATACATTTATAGATCATTTCTAAAAATCATCTTTAGATCATTTCTAAAACCATCTTTAGATCATTTCTTAAGAACTTCTTTAAATCATTAATAAAAACATATTTAGATCATTTATGTAAATATCATTAGATCATTTATGAAAACATCTTTAGATCATTTCTAAAACCATCTTTAGATCATTTCTAAAAGTCTTTAGATCATTTCTAAAAATATCTTTAGATCATTTCTAAAAACTTCTGTAGATCATTGACCAGTTAATCAATTAGATCAGTTTATTCATATCACTGATCAGAAAAGTTTCATGTTTAAATCCTTGAATATAATATGGATCTATGATTTAAGAATATTATTTAAATTCTAATTAAACTATCATTTCTAATATCAAAATATTAGGAATTTAATCAAGTAAAGATAAAAAACTCTAATCTGTTATCTTTACATACTTTACTTACTCGGAAACTGCACAGAATTTACAAAGAAAACCAATAATTAGGCATTTGTTCTCTGTTGAATACTTGTAAATATAGAAGAAAATTCAGGATTGTTAACACAGAAAGTGTTAAAATTAACCCATGTTCTACAGACTGGCATTTGTTATCTGCAACCGTTTCTTTGACTCGCTTCTTCTTTGAGTAGCCGCCAAATTGAAACATATAGCTATATTACTATCATACTCTTTATACAGTATTGGTCATATGACCCACTTTCAAGATGAAGGCCTTCATCACCATATTTATATCAATGAATATACTATGAATATCTCCTTCCTATTAATATGGCAATAAAGGACGGATCAAACATCTAGTTTTATTGAAAACGGTGATTGCCCAATGGCAATATACAGTATGACTGTATGCCAAATTGCAAGTACGGTTGACATTCCTGAACCCTTCCTCCCTTTTCCAGACTGTATTTCATGGTTAATTCTTCTGAGTTGGCGGCATAATTTTTTCCCTTTTGAGAATAATATAATAATGTCGTTAAATTTTATTAACGGAAGATTGAAGAAAGGATATGATTCAGTTATGATATGATTCATGTGTTGATCATTTTTATGTTTAGATCATTTGATCTTGCCAATTTGCTCGGAACAATTATAATACAAACAAATAGAAAAAGTCGATGGAATATGGCATCCTTTTTTCAGCATCATGGCGATTTTTCTAAATTGTTTTTAACACAATAGTTAAAAACCGATGGTCACATATATATATATATATATTTTGAGCATTCAAAGTACTCTTTTATACAATAACCTTAGTACAGAAATTGTTTTATTTATTTACTTATATGAAAAGGTTTCAATTGAAAATTGTATGTACTTTTCAAAGATATTTTCTACCTGTCAAATTGGTAATAGGGATTAACACTTTCACCGCAACTGGAAATATGACGGTAATGCCGAACCAGTATCTTTGTTTTATTTGCATTCATGTACTGTTGTTTTATTTGTTTTTTGACATATTTTTCTGATATCTCTAGTCATAAATATGAAATATATTTTTACAAATTAAATATAGCAATTTTTATTCCTAACTTTACCAACACTAGTCTCATAAAGTATTCAACATATGTTGGAGGAAATTTAATTATAAAAAATTACAAAACAGTGGTATCATGTACCTGGTACATGATGCGGTGAAAGTATTAAAATACCAGAAATCTATTAAATATTCTTGTAGGTTGTGAAAATGACTCGCCTAACACTTCATCAATAACCCTAAAAACATAATAGATCAAAATAAGAGCTGAACATGCAAAAAAATTGAAATTATATAAAAAAAAGCTAAATAAAAAAATATTCCATTGTAAATATCGCAGAAAGATCTCTAAAATTGGCTGAACATATTGACTTGAGAAACTTAACTAGCTTTTTCAAGTAGATCTATAAAAGAGGCTAGACTTTCATGTATTGATTGCCTTGAGCGACCAACACAAACTTTGGTGGACCAAAACAATACTTTTATATCCATTTTTTTATTTTTTTATTTTTTTTTATTTTAGCTAAATAATGGTACATTAAATCATCATCAAACAATATAGGTGGCTGAAATGAGTTATGGTGAATTTATATAATGAAATTCATTACACATTTATTTTCATACGTGTAAAATAGTACAATAACGTTATACTGTATAATGAATAGTTATATTTCATTATCAATAGTGTTTTAAATGTGTGTCATTTTGTGGTCACTCCACATTGGTGAGTAAAGCACTGAAATGAGTTCTGCTTTGTTCACATATGAGCAAAGTGATACTGTCCCTCCTAGCCGCCTAGAAAAAAAAACAGATAAATTATACATTGAAGCATGACCATATGTGTCTTCAGTTTCACAAATAGGAAGGATATACACCTATTAGCATGTGTACAAAATTGAAGCTTTATTCTCCAATTGATACTGATATCATGATATAGCAACATGTTGTATTACGCTTCAATGCCACAGTCACTGATATTCAAATGTCGCAGTGAATGTGTTAACTGAAGTCTCAAATTTTTTACCTATTTTATTTTTAAAGAGCACTAGAATTTTTTTCTTTTTATCATCTGTTCCCTGCAAAGTAGCTACATGTAGCTAAATCTACCAATTTTCACTACTTATATAAATTGAAATAGGAAAATTATATATGTTAAGAATGACTAAATATCTTTAAGAGTATAAAAAGTACAAAAATACTGTTTAAATTTTTTATTGCTTTATGATGAAATATATAATGGCTTGAAATGCCTAACTGATGCATCAGAATTAAAAATATATAATATTTTCAAGAAAATATTTATTTAATCCATTTACGACGCTCTGTGCGTTTTTGCACCACAAAATATGTGTTTACATTTTGCGACCTGTGCCACTGTAGATTCGGCCAACTACAACATGACTATGTTGTAACGATTCTCCTGAAGGAACATAGTCATGTTGTAGTAGGCCGAACCTACAGATGCACAGGTTGCAAAATGTAAGCACATATTTTGTGGTGCAAAATGCACTGAGTGTCGTAAATGGGTTAATCTCCAATATTTTCCTCAATTTGAAGGAAATATTTACTCAAGTTATGCAGATTAGAAAATGAAATTACTGGAAATTTAGAGAATATGAATACAGTACTCATTCATCCACTCGAAGGTTGAATTTATGAGTAAAATACATTTTATTTACCAGTAAGGATAGTTTGTTAATAAGAATGTGTTGTATATATATTATTACCAGTATAATGAAAATTAATGAATTCTAGGAGAACACTAGCAATGCTTTCAATACATAAGCCATCATCGAAACTTCCTATGGACTTGAATGAAAATTTTAACTCGTAATTGAACCCTCTCTCATTCATCAACCAGTTTTGATACTTAGTTTAAATGTCTAAAGATAATCAAATGAATGATTATGTTTAGGTGAAGTATAAAACTTATCTTATTTATAGATATATTAGCTAATTTGTAAGCATATTGATAGAATAGCTAGTTCCTGCCCTTTCTTTTGCGAGAGATATTAAGGAGGATTAACAGGACAGCTAGCACAGTCATGGTATGTTTGACATACAAAATATAAAAATGTGAATTATCTATTCAATCTGTACATAGTAATTTTTTTCTCTAAACTCTCATCACTATAAACAATAATATAATATATTATACTGTGAACCCCCACAACTAGTTTATTTTATAAATCAAAAAGCTTTTTGATTTGCTTCTTGTGTTTTTGCACTGAAATCATAGGCATCACATAAACACATAATGACTTATTTAGCATGCAAACATTGTTCACTCCGCTTTTGGTGATATTTTTCTTTGAAAGAAACACTCTATTATAACTATATTACGCTTCTCATTTTGCATATTATTTAATGTAATAATTAAATGGCTAACCAAATCATTCCAACTTACCATTTAAATAAAATTGTTTAGCTATATTGAGATTGAATTATGCAAGTCAGTTCTTAAGTATAATTTGCTGTCATTTTCTTTTCTTCAGGCTTCATTCCAAGTGGTCCGACCAAGCAAGTTCCGACATTTGATGGGCATAGCCAATCGGCCGGATAAATCCTACCTGACGAGTCAGAGCAAAACGTTCAACCAAGCTACAGATTCGTGTAACACAATCGATGTTAACCTCAAGTTCTTGGCTCTTTCTGTGGAGGTCTCCGGTGGTGGAGCATTTGTGGTGATACCCCTAGAGAAAGTAAGATTTCTTAATTTTATCCTACTGAATAGTACCTAGCCTTCACTCACCACAGATTAAGGCTCTGTCAATTGAGTAGCTAAAGGGTGGTCTATTATGCTAAAATGTCACTATTTTCATTTTTTGAGTTGGTAGCTGTGTTCTTTTGTAACTGTAAGTCTAATGGTGTACTTATGTTTTTGGATGATTGATTCTGACCATATTCTTTATAGTAGCATGGGCTACAAGTAGCCCATGTGGGATACACTATTTTAAAAATTCATTTGTTATACACATGCATTAAATATATCTTACAAGTATCTCCAATCAATAGTGGACATAATTGTCTTTCAAATCAGCCAAAAAATTATTCGGTGACAGAGACAAATTAGCTATTTTGAATAAATATATGTCTTGAAATGTTAGATTATGGTTTTAGACAATTTCAGAAACATTTTTTAGTGTCTTTCTAGAGGGTTACGGGTAATATTGTACAGTGTGAGAAGTAAGTTTGATATTTTTCTGATGATAAATTATTCATTATTTCTTCATATGTTCTCAGTATGGCAGAGTTTTGCCATCTGCCCCCAGAGTAGTGGGTCACACAGGTCCAGTCACTGCCTTGAGGTGGTGCCCTCACAATGACAACCTCATTGCCTCCGCCAGTGAAGACGCAACTGTTAAACTCTGGCACATACCAGATGGAGGACTAAGGTATAGTACTTCACTACCTAATACGTTCTCTAGAACTTTCATAAAGCATTTTAAATTTAGTCACCATTTCAAATTAGTTGAAACGAAGGTGAACAACTCTATTTGAAGTGTTTTGTGTGAATACAAGTTTTATTATTATTAGCTAGCTGCAATAAGTATAGAAACCATGTTTACAGTTTCTTGCTAATTAGTTACAATTTAAGTTTTTAACAGAAAATTGTTTGGTTTCATTTAACAATTCTCTAGTCTACTCCCTTATACAATCAATAATAGTTTTTGGAATTTTTTTAACGTGCTGCTTCATCCATTAAGAACTATTTTAAACATAGGAATAAATTAATATTCATTGTAATTTAACAATGTAGCCTAGCTAGATAATATTTATGATTATTTTTTTATTGAAATTTATTTGCAATGCTTCATTTTAATATTCTAATTTTTAACACCTATTTTCGAGACCAAATATCCACTCACTCACTCATACCAAACCTGATCAACTCATTTTAATGTAAATACTATATTTTAGAACAGAAGTAGAAAGAAATTTTATTGTTTATAGGGCTATTTATCTTTTCAGCAGTAGGAATTTTAAATACCCCATGGCAGATTTTAAATTCAAAAGGATTTTTAAAGAAGACTGTAACTATTAGCAAATCTATTGAATAACTCTATACCAGTGGTTCTTGAAGTAGGGCGCCCGGCACCCCTTAGGGTCCTGAATTGTATATAGGGAGTGCCAGGAATTGCTGTTGTATGTGGGACCTATAACTTTAAAAGTTCTTTTCTTGCTGTTTGAACTTTTCTGACAGCATAGTATCCAAATATGTATATTAAAATTGTATCTTTTCAATGTATTTCAATGCAATACAATGCTCAGGGGGTGCCTGAGAAAAGCAAGGGGTGTGCGAGAAAAATACTTTAAGAACCACTGACTAGACAGGACTATACCACTGCATCGTCAGTTAATTGTTTTGTTTTGTTTAGTTTAGTATTTCCTATCATGATTTCATTTAGAATGTTGTAAATATTCGAAACTTCTACAAGTAATAATTTTTTCAAACACTAAATAACTGCTCACATCTCAACTTTGTCTCTTTGTTTTTTTCAGAGAAAATGCCTTAGCACCTCAGTTATCCCTAGAGTCCCACAGCAGAAAAGTCAACATCTTACTCTGGCACCCTACTGCCGATGGTGTGCTTTTCTCTGCCGGCTTTGACAAAATGGTAAAGAAATATTCTGGTTAATGCACTTCTAATACATTGTGATAAAAGGGAACTTTTTCACTGTTGGTAAACATTTGCTGACGGATTTTTTTTCAATTTTTCATTGTAGCTATCATAAAGATCGATGAACTTTTATCCCACATATGAATATATTTATAATGTTTTACTTCAGTTCATATAGCTTTTAATTCTGTGCATTTCTACTGATTAACCACCAGGTTAATAGCTAGGAGCATAGGGTAAGTTACGAATTATTGGCAGTTTCACATCTTCGGTAGTATAAAAAAAAATAAAATAAAGATAACTGTTATTTAATTGGAAATTTAAAAAATAAGTTATTTTTATTATATGACCAAATATGTGAAACTGACCAATAAGTCGTAACCTACCGATAATTCGTAACCTACCGATAATTCGTAACTTACCCGATGTGTTTTTCTACAGATTTACATCTGGGACGTTCACTCTGGTTCTTGTTACCAATCTCTGGAGTTTACGTCAACAATCTACTCGATGTCTCTCAACTGGACTGGATCTCTACTGGCCACCACGTCAGTGGACAAGAAACTCAGAGTAGTGGATCCCAGGACAAAGGCAGTGCTGCAGGTTTGTAGTTCTATACTTATTTCATTTTATAAGTCTAGAAATACCTAAGCCTCTTTTCAAAGAATATATTAAACTAGTGTAGTTTACCATTAAAAATAACGGGGCATCCTCAATACCCGTTATTACGTTACTTCTAATGAATTTAATTAAAATTACATTTTCTGCATAGTTTAATTTATTTTATAGATAAAATACATTTAAAAATTGAATAAAAATAGGAGAATTTAAAAACCAAGTCAATATATTCCCTTGCGTATCATAGTTACATTCTTCATGTTTAATACCCGTAGTGTAAAAGCTGACACGAAATAAATAAACACACGAGGGAAATTATTAGTATAGATTTGACTTGAAATGCAATCAGTTTTATCACTCAAATTCTCCAATAAAGCAACTGAATATCCATTGTTTAATTGAAGAATTATTACATTAGGATATAGTTCACTTTGTCCTACCTAAAATGAATAATATTGGCTTGATACAAAAAAATAGGCTATTCTGTAAGAATGCCTGCATTGAGAACCTTATTTATATTGGCTAAATTATTTATTTTGCCAACAGGAAACAGTCTGTCATTCTGGCATCAAAATTTGCCACGCCATTTACCTCGGCAACATGCAGCGCATTGCCACAGTCGGGTTTGGAGAGAACAGTGATCGTGAACTCGCCATTTGGGATGATTCAGACCTTTCAAAGCCTCTGCGTAAAGAGAACATCGATAACTCCTCAGGCATTCTGGTACCTTTCTATGATCACGACACCAAACTACTATTCATAGCTGGCAAGGGGGAGGGGAATATCCGCTTCTATGAATTGACGGAAGAATATCCTTACTGCCATTATTTGAACCAGTACATTTCAGGCGACCCTCAGGTACCTAAATTATTATAAATAAATTCTATAGTCAATGGTGCTCAACAAGTACCTAGTTACTTCACTATGTGGCATTACCCATACTCCATCATAATTACCCAAGTCACTTAAAAATCAACTATTCAATACGTTGAGTGACGAGGATTCTTGTTTCAATTTTCAGCGAGGAATAGCCATGCTCGGCAAAAGAGGCTGCAAAGTTATGGACTGTGAAATCATTCGCTTCTACAAACTTCACGCTACCAAAGCGATGTGCCAACCCATCAGTATGGTGGTACCGAGGTAATTATTAACAAGTTGACCACAATTGCTGATCCAGCATGTTTTCTTTACTGGCGATAGGTTCAAACATGTATTACATCAATTTCAGTTATAGTTATAAATAAACATATTTTTCATGATCTACATTCATTTTAGTTAATTACTTTCTTGCCACAGTGTACCATTCCTTAAAATTCCTAAAATAAACTGATATATTTAAGAAATCTATACATTTTTGATGCGTGTACCATATATGTGCACTTCACCGGTTGGGAAAGCTCTCTGTGTACTTATATGGTACACATCGTGTTAAGGAAAAAGTACATCAACATAAAATAGATACTAAACTTAGTGAACCAGAACATTTTCTCATGTGAATCATTGAAATTTAGGATCTATTTTTTCAAATCGTTTTTTCATTTGATAAAATATCTCAAAATATCTGGCCATTACCAGTCTTATAAATAAAATGTGATAGGAAATTTAAGACTCTATTAAACGTGAGCTTCTAGACTCTAGGCTAGAGCAACTTAAAACTTGAAAACATTGATGATTTATATTTTCTCAATGTAGCTAGCAATTCGATAGGTAGTTTCATCACGAAAACATTTTCTTGAATAGCATATAATTTTCAACAGTAAAGTTATTCTATTAAAGCCTGTTCAATTTTATTTAAAAAATTCCCACTAAATCGTAAATAAAATATTTCAGAGATAACTTTATCATATTATTTTTTCAAAGTTAACTTTATCACAAAAAGAAAATTTTGATGATAACGTATCATGAAATATATATTTCAAAGTTAGCTTTTTCACAGAGGCATAAATATTAATTTCACAAGCTAACATTACTTCTTTCTTTACATAGGAAGCAAAAAGGTCAGTTTCATCCCGACCTTTTCCCTGACACTGTGGCCGCAACTCCGTCTCTTTTGGGCTACATTTGGTTTTGTGGCGTCAACAAACCACCTGTAACCATGTCCCTCTTCAAGAGTGAGTTAATTATTAGCAAAATCCTTCATTTTTAAATTAAATTAATCAGGAATTATTGATTAGTATATGAAATTTGGACGAATTTTGCAGTGATGCATTTTTTCAAAGATGCATTTTATGATACTCAAGCTTTTCCTTTTGACATGTTAAAATTTATCCTCTTCTCAATGTACCACTACAGATAACATGAAAAAGAATTCCCATATACAAGGGTCTTATTAATGGTATTTTTTCTGTATGATAATTTCTGTCTATTAAGTTATTCTGCTGCAGGTGTCAACATCAAGACCCACCGTCCGGTTCCGATAACTGACGCCGATGTCGTAGCCGATAAAAATGCGACCAAGAAATACAAGTTTTTGAAGCAACACACGAGGGCCGACTACCGGCCAATGCAAATTGCTGTGAGTATCAAATTGAAAAAGTGATCATTTAGTAACAAATAAAATGATAGTGACAATAATATCATCAATCAGGGAAATTCCTGAGTTATGAAGTATCAGTTTCTTCATAACTAAGAGCCACTTCATAACTCAGGTGCACTAGACAGTTTTCTATTATTAAAATCTTGGAAGAAAACTAAGGTCTCTGCGGGATTACTATGACGAAATTCTCAACGTATATCATTTTCTATAATATAAATATAGAAAATGCTTCATAACTCAGGTGCATTTCATAATTCAGGTTCTTCATTAATCAAGTGCTTCATAACGCAGGACTTCACAACTCAAGAGTTTTTTGTAATAAGTAATAACTATAATCTCTTCTCCATGCAGCCTGTCCTACCTCCATCTTCCTGCGAGAAAGATCTCAAGACAAGCACCAACCTCGATGTGAAGTTTCAGGAGCTGCAGAATAAGTGGATGGCGCAGCAGCGCAGTCACGAGATTGACGTGACGGACTCACCACCCAAACCCGAGCACACTCAGCTCTACAACACCATGCATAACAAGCAGGTGTGAACCATGCCAATATGTTGTGTAAAGGGTCGTACACGGTTGCTCAACTTTAATTTTGCTGATGTGCCACATCTACAGATTGCTGTCCCAAAATAAGGCCACCCTCCATGCAGGGTTTATTTAAGTCTTTCCACCAGACGTTTTGCTAAGCTCCTCCTACTTTTTCCACAAGAGTTTTGAATCATATAAGAAAAACGATTTAATAGTTATTTATTTTAGATGGTATCCATGATAAAGAATATATTGTATACTTTTTATCACTTCTTTCACTAAAATTGTTGTTCAATCAATTGATACTTGCTATCTATATATGAAAACATTTCCTCCCTATATTGATTAGATAAAGAATATTTTTTTCTTCCCAGTATTCGTTTGTCATTTTGAAACGATCAACTTAAAATGATATCTTGATTTTGAAGCTTCACAATTTTATTATTTTCTCTAGGTTCACTCTGTGATTAAAAAGTTGGAGGACAACAAAGACAACAAGGATGAGTTGATAGAAAATGTTAAGGTGCTGAACATTCACAACGAGGCGGAACTCAAACTCGCCTACATGTCCCAATGTTCCGAAATGAAAATGTTACGCAGGCAACTCATTGCCAAAGACAGGTGGGTAGTTTAGGAGCTATTTTAAAGGTCCCCTCCAAGCAATATTTTTTATTGCTTGAATCAACGAGGCTAATGTTTCTTGTCATTTTACTGCAAACCCCATAAAATTTGATGGCATATTTTTAATTTTATATGCTTTTAAAGATTTTTATAATCCAAATTCTACAAAACCTACTCTACTTCCGACTTTCTAATTTTCAGTCTGAAGAAGAAGAATGTACACCATTTGTTTTGATTGCCAACTAGGTATTTGGTTTATTAAATTTATTTATTATTCGTTTTAAGGTTTAAATTTGAATAAACTTATTATAGAAACGTTTATATACTTTTAGAAACAATTAATATATTAAAAGTAGGCCAAAAATGCATTGTTTGTTTAAAAATCTAAATTTGAAATCAAAACAAAGAGTGTACAATCTTCTTTCTCAGCGTCAGGTTGGAGATTCGCTTGATTGTTGCTCACAGAGTACTAAAAAACTTTAAAAGCAAATAATAAAATATATACTGAACCGAATTGTATGCGGTTTGCGGGATAATGATCGTAGACCTTAGTTCTATAATATTATATAATAAACTCATTTTTTTCCCGGAGCCTGGAGAGGACCTTTAAGCGTTAGATCTAATGACTGAAATAGTAATGTTTTACTAATACTCTTAATCTGATTACTGTTGTCTATCTCTTAATTTTTGTTTTTAATTGATTTTTTTTAATGAATAGCTATAGCTAATTCTTTAAATTAATTTCTTTTCTAAAACAAATATCATTTTAAATATCCGGGATACACTTTTCATTCCATACTTTCCTTTCATTTCTTTTAAATAGGAATTACTTCAAATACGGCTTATGAGAAGAAAAAAACATATTTTTGTAACGCACTAGTAAGGAAATTTTGCAGGACAGTTTCAGTAATAGAAAACGAGTGATAGTACAGCTCATCAATCAATCCGACCTTTAGAAGTTTTATTAACCTATCATTACCTATGTTAACTCCCACTTTCAGAGAACTATGAGTGTCAGTCCCAGTCTATACAAGCGGATAAAACACCGCGTTTTCACCGCACAGTTTTCGCCTCTTCAATTAATCACGGTTAAATGAATGGAAAACAAATTTTCAGTCTATAGCTACTAGCGTTTCTACCGCCTTCCATTCATATAACGGTGATTAATTGAAGAGGCATAAACTAGGCGGTGCAAACGTGGCGTTTTAACTGCTAGTATGGGCCTAAGAGTACTGTAACATTCTCCTGGTATTTTTTAATAAATATTAACCTCATCTTCACCATCAGGCAAATCCGCGACTTGCAACTGTTGGTGGAGCAAAAGAACGACACCCCCACCAAGCGATGAAAGGAACGACTTTGGTACTTCACATGTGACTGACAGACAGACATGCATAACCTAATATAACCCTATATGCACGAACATATTCTATTGTCTATGGTAAGTTCTGTGTTATCGAACAGTTTTATCATTTTTGATCGTATAGGAGAAAAGTATACAATTTAACCCGTCATTTATTTGTTATCCATGATACTTGTAGGTATCATGGATAGCTACCTAAAAAATTACCAGTTAAATTGTATTGTTTTTTTCTTATCGTAAATGTGGAACCGTCACATAACTCAGAACTTACTTTCTATACCTATACTCCCTGTTGATTTTCTAAAATGTTTTTTTATAGAATACGTGGTATCTTTTTTTTAATGATAATTTAACCGTTTCCCAATTAAGGTAGCACCACATTGGTATATTATCTGATAATGTGGTCTTCGTAGGTTTCCTATGATGCATGATAAACTACCTATGCTAACATTCCGAAAAATGATATTTAAATACTCTGAACCATTCCAAAGACAGATCTCCAATACTTATATTTAGTAACTAGTTTAAGTTTTCCAAGTTTTAGATATTGAAGAAACCAAAGATTGTTTTATTTTAAGGTTTGTTTCGCTTATCATTTTTAATCTACTCTGTTATATTTATATAATAGCTAGCTAGTGCAGTTGCTAAATAAAATGAAACCAGTTCTGACAGTAAACTTATTTAAATTCAATTTTTTCCAATTAATGCCGTTGCTTTTCTCGCCATATTTAGATAGTTCAATTTATCTACCTAGACATATCCTTACATTTGAAAATTCAACCTCATGGGGTTGAATAATGGTCTTATAAGTATATTGTATTTGTTAATCTGTGAAATGGCAGTTGAATTGCGTCTGCACGTAGTAGCTTCTATGCTTCCAAGAGCTTCCCTTCAGCTATCTTTGAAGCATTGTCTTTTTTTCCCTCAGCTATTTTTTATTGTGATGTTGCCGCAAAGACAATAAGTTACGGTGCATTCATGGCGCTAGTCTTAGTAATAAGCTTAATGTTCACGCACATTAAGAATAAGTTTGTTGAATTTATGACTTAATAATAGTAAGATTCTCAATTTCTCAGTCAAATGTCATTATATTTAAATTTTATTTTAGTATTACCTATCTATGTAAGTAGGTAACTAGGTAGCTATTGCTTCACTTTGATCTGTACCTAGTTCTTTTTCGCCACATTGATGTAGCAAGGTATGTTCACCACTTTTTTTCTAATGCATCTATGTTTCAAATGTGTGCTTTTCACTTTTACACTATTTTACTAATTGTGCAAATATGTATGTTTAAAATAATGAAAAAATTTCATCTATGTCAAAGTATGATATTATGTAATACTTTAGTTGTGTTGAAAGGCGTAATCAACCAACTATATAATACATATCCACAATGTTATAATTCGAAATGTAGCTAGCTGCTAATGTGGCACTGTGTGATTATTTAGTGCCTAGGCAGACACCTACTTGATAGTGTTGCATGGTTTGATTGGTTGTCAGAGATACCTAGTTATTCAATTTCATAAAAAAGTTGGATACCTACCAACCTACTTGGTGCATCATACCTACTCCCTATTGTTGGTCACTAATTTTTTTTTCAATTAGAGAAAGCCTATGATAAATGCCTTCATTTGAATTAATATGCGTCTTCTATTTTGAAACACACATTTTAATTTGGTGAAATGATAACAGATCCCGCTATCTAACTTTTTAATCCATGTGACGTCAACTGTACCGGAGATGCACAAATGCTTTTTCTGCCTAACTATGCTTCTTATGCAAACTATGCAGCCTATTTTATGACTAAGGCTAACTTATATTTATATCTATTAGTTGATTTACGATAACATAGCAATTGGAGAGCAGCAATTGTTATTTCATTTTCGATATCTAGAGGTAATTAGCTAATTTTTCTGCACATGGAGACTTTCAAAACTAAATTGAAACACAGGTTTGAATCAAACTCAAATTTAGGTAGGTAGTTTTTATTGATAATTTATTTTCCACATTAGTTTGAGATTTCTCTTAATATTTTCTGTGGTAGCTACTAGTACTAGTCAGTTTTTGTTAGTTAAAAAAAGACATTCTTTATTCAGTCTTACTAGTCTCTCTCGACATTAATGGTAGCTATGTGTACTTAATAGATGACATTATTATCTAACTCACTTAATTAGAAAGGATATTCTGTTTTGTGTTGTTTAACCATGTATGCCTTATTTAAATACATTGTCTGCATATTCTATCTGATTATCATTAACCAGGTTTATTGTGTTTGAATCCCTAATTTTCAAGTACATTAAGAAATTGAACATTATGTATTTAATTTAATTAGACTTCACTTAGTGATCTATTGTAAAATCATTCATAAACTTTTAACCAAAGAAATTTTTTATTTTAGCAAAAAATCTTTTAATTTTATGTTCTTTCTTTTTCACGGTTTTAGTCTGAGCCCTTGGTTCAATTATTCCTACTCCATTGATTTCATCTGAACTGATTTCGTTAGAATGAGTATTTTCCGGACTGTTGTCAAAAATTTCCGGACTGTTGTCAAAGATTTCCGGACTGTTGTCAAAGATTTCTGGACTGTTGTCAATTTCTGGACTGTTGTCAAAGATTTCCGGACTGTTGTCAATTTCTGGACTGTTGTCAAAGATTTCCGGACTGTTGTCAATTTCTGGACTGTTGTCAATTTCCAGACTGTTGTCTAAAATTTCCGGACTATCTTCTTTACTTTCCATTGATAAGCCATGTTGACCAGGTCCAAAACTTGGATGAGGATGGTGAAATCCTCCAGAATAGTGGCCGGCATTGAAATTTCCATTGCCAGAGAGCCCGAAGTTATTTTGGCCGGAAAACTGCAACCCGAAGCCTTGGTTTCCTCTCGTCAAACCGATACCATAATTCCCTCCAAAATTCAAACCTGCCGATCCTCCAATACTTCCTCCTATACCTGAAAAGAAAAAAGAAAAATTAGAATGGGAGAGTGGGTTAGGGTGCATTTTGCCTAAATTTATACAAGTCTTAATGGCGATATTCTCAATTTTATTGAGTTGAGAAATGAAACTATTTCGTTTATGAAAACTCATTTCACAGAATTTGGATGAAAAAATAAATGGTTTACTATTCAATTGCATATTTATCTAATTAATTGAAAAACAAAGACTTTAGTAAATTCTCAAAATAATAAGTTTGAATTAAACCGAAGTACTAATATTGTTGCTCACCAGAATAGGTTCCCCAGGACCCGTATCTTTCACGGGATCCTTTGGGTTTTGCTTCGATTGACGAAAGGCTGAGCAAAATGCATATTATGAAGGAGATGTTCATTGTGCTTCTTGAACTTCAATAATCTGCAACAGGGATGCATAAATTAGGACCTTGCGAATATGTACGTATTAAAGTTTTGTTTTTTTGGTAAGCGAGTAAGGTAATTTGATTTAATAAAAATATGTTCATACCTTAATGATGGATAATAATTTGAATAATATATTTACACTAAGATTGAGTACTTGAAATTATACCTCTTGTTTTTTAATTAATTTCATTTGAACTGAATAGGCTATCGCAGAAATAAATATCAAATGTTATCATTTCAAAAACGTTTGCATAAATAGCTGTAATTTGATTGGATCAAATGGTTTCTTTCTTGAAAATCTGAATAAATTGATGAAGTTTATAGTTACTATAGTAGAAAAGGATGATCATTTTTTTTGTCGTTTCACTTAATATACACTTAATCAGTGCCATACTTTACATATTGGTCACAGCATCTTCACAGCTGATTTAGAAACCTACCTACCTACCTACTGGGAAATATTGAAATGGCTTTACCTGTCGGATATTAACAGGTGAATCTTCAGCAAATGTACAATGTAGACTGAAGGTTAGAGGTAGTGAATGCACCTTCTGAAGATGAAGTCATAGCTCGTATTTACTCTACAGCTAATCGGAAACTGAACTCCCGGGCAACAACAGGATGTACTCTTATCTAAAACTCATTGTCGCTATTGCTAATGAATAACAAAGGTGAGAACTGAATGAGTATTTAGGTAGAATAAGTTATTCGTTACTCAGAAATATAACAGAAATTATTTGCGTGAACTGTCAAAAATTATTTATAGATGTTAGTGTTCAACAATTCATGTATATTAAATGTATACTCGAAATATTTATGATTATTTGATGGTGTGCATTACTTATTCATACTACTTTGGCACTCAATTAATAAGAACGTGAGAAAAAAAATTGACAATGTATAGAGAAACTAAGCATTTTAACAATAGAAAAGAAACAATATTTTTAAATGAAAATATCTCAATTGTGATTAATTAAAATGTAAGCGTAAACATTGGTTCTAATAAATGAAAACGTATTCATGTATATAACCTGTCGTTAAAGGAGTTATCGCGCAAAATGATCAGATGAAAGATGATATAAAAGTCCTCTTAGGGCATAAATGGTTTATTTTCCTTTGACGTAAGCAGCATATGGTTTTTTTTACAAAACTGACGGTAAACCCCTACTAAATTAATTAATGCATCCTCTTGTAACGGATACAATAATGACTATTTTGGCAGTTCATTAAATATTAACAGAGTGGAATAGAAAATTTGGATCAGTCCGATAACTCGAAACTTATCATATGTAAATTTGGAATGTAGTTTCTTTGATAAATAGTATTTTAGAAATATTGAAAATAATTTCCCTTCGGTGTACTTGACACTATTTTTATAGTATAGTTTTTCCTTCAGAAATCGCGGTCTGAAGTTATTCTACCTATTCTACGTTTCTAACACATTACATATGTTAATATTTTCTTTATTTCAAAATATAGACCGCAATTAGAGAAGGAGATAAACAAAATAAACATTAATTAGTTAACTATATGAAATATTTCGGCTGAAATCACTGTATTTTCAGAGAAATTAGGGTTTCTGTTAGTTACCATGAGATTGAGCGATTATCCGATAGATGGCGTTTATTGTTTACATTATTTTCGGATAGATTACATGTTCTGTGTAGATTAGGTAGGATCTTAAAGGGGCAGTTCAGTCAATTTTTGTTTTCATAATATTAATGTTGAACGATCATTTAGTAAGAATAAAGCATTCTTGTAGAATTAAACGGTTGAAAAAATATAATAAGCTATATATATCATATTTTATAAATTCGATTTAGTTCCTGCGTCCTCCTACAGCTGATAACATGTAAACAATTTTTCTATCAACAGTATTAACAGGTAATTTATGAAGAGATGGTTTTCTTTTCAAAACTAAATCTAATTGTCTCGAAGGACAGTTTTCAATTTCACAAATTTTTTTCACCATTTTCATAAGTTAATACCTAACCGATTCAAGTCTGGGACTGGTTATCATTTTATTTACGTACTACAATGATTAGTTACGCGGTCCACCGCAGTCCACAGATGGCGCCACTAATTTACAATATACTTTTTATATAAACATTTCTAAAATCAACGAATATTCTAATGTTACATAAATAAATATTCTAAATCGATTTAGGACCAATTTGGCGATAGTTTGATTTTGACTGAAATGCCCCTTTAATGGACGATTACACACCTAATGTCGGAATATCTTCATAAATAAGCAATGGTTAATCGGATTTGAGATATGTATATCACATATACTTATGCAGTAAGTATAATTATGATTGTTACATGCAAATATATAAACATTCTTTGCTCAACGATTTTTGGGAATACAACAAGATGGCGTAAATGACCAGAGAATGAATAATTTGATTTTTTTGGGGTCACTAGATGACGCTTTTTTAAAATAGAGGTGAATTTTCTTTTCTTTAATTAATTCGGTTGGTGTAAAACAATCTTAAGATTATTAATATTTATTATTTAGGTTTATATTTTTAGGTTATATGTATCACAATTCAGTTTGGTGGCCAAATAGATTTGGGTGACTAAATTTGGACTGGTTTGGAATAAAATTAAAGTGTCATGCAACGTATCCAAGCTAGGTTAATTTTTCAACTCCTTGGCAGATTTGATCTATTCTTCAACTCCTTGGAAGATTTGATCTATTCTTCAACTCTTTGATATAAATGGGTTGAGTTTGATAAACTTTACTTTTAATTAATGAATTGCCATAGAAAGGAATCACAAGGTGTCTGGAGAGGTCAAACAATGTTCATGAATTGCCATCTGAATCTCGATCTGCAAATCAACCTGTTAGGACACATTTAATCAGCCAGTTAGAGTTAGTAGAGCACTATTAACAAAAATTATTAGTGTTGACTCTACCGTGGAAATTTGTTTCATCAGGAAACATTTGGTGTTGAATAATAAATGTCTGGATACAATTGATGTGCGCTAGCTAGGTTTTTCTACTGTTCTCAACTTCTCGTTGACTTGAACCTGTGCCATTTTTAAATAGATAGACTAATTAAAAGATAGAGTTACTTTTCTATCAAATATTAATGCAAATTTTCATTGTGTAGTTACGATGCTTCTGAAGGTGATCAAACCTTTGGTTTTGAATATGAAGGGTCGTATCGCCACTTGAAACACTTATTTGAGGCTGAAGAAAGATAGTAGTCATTATTTATTTTGATTTCCAATTTGAATTTTATAAATTAACAAACAATGCATGTTCGTCATAGTAATTATGATCAAAACATGTCTCGTAAAGTATAAAATCCTAGTTGACATTCAAAGCAAACGGTGAACATTCTTTTTCTTTGTACTGGAAAATAGCAAGTCACAATTAATACGGGTATTGTAGAGTTTTTATTGTAGAAATTTTTAAAACCATATAAAATTGAAAAAATATGCTATCAAATTTCATGGGCTTTGCAGCAAAATGATAAGAAACATTCGTCTCATTGTCCATTGATTGAAATAATAAAAAAAATTGTGTGAAAACCTTTATACATATGTTTTAATACTCTGTGTTCAACAATTGTGCGCAATACTAATCTGACGCTGAAGAAAAAGATTGTAGTACCTACTTTATTTACTTTTTATATCTAATTTAAATTTTATATAAACAAACAATGAATGAATTATCAGCTAGCCTTCGTTTTAAATTAAAATTATTTTCTGATGTTTTCGATTCTATAATAAGTTTTTTTTCCATTTTTATACCTTTACAGAAATATTTAATATTGGATTGATTGTATCTTCCAGGTGACACCCAAATCATGCGGTGTACATTCTCTTACTTTGGACTGAAAATTAGCAAGTTGGAAATAAAACGGGTATTGTAGAGTTTTGATTGAAAAATCGTTTAAGAACATAAAAAATATTTATATCCTACCAAATTTCATATGGTTTGCGGCAAAACGATAATAAACTTTAGCTTCAATGATTAAAACACACACAAAAAAATTGTTTGGAGAGGACATTTTAAGAATTATCGAAGATTCTTTGCAATTGAAGTGATATTCCAATTTTGAAACATTGAAGTTTATAATTTCTTCTTTTAAAAGAAATATGCCTCAGGTTGTTGAAATTTTGTAATGATTAACAGTATTTAAAGTGTTTGAATAAACGTACCTACACTACCTATTTAGTTATAGAGAAGGTATTTTAATAATAATTCGACATAATCCTATCATAAATAATACTGTAACATATGTGCTTCAATAATTTGAAAATGATATTGTTGAAATAGGTATATCTTAATTGATTAGGTAAACTGAACTAAGTACCTAGTTACGTACCTAGATGCTTAGTACATCAAAAGTAAACCTAAATACCTAAGCAAAAGGTAGGATCGAATATATAGTTAGATAAATTATATCGAATATTTATTTGTAGGTTTACTTATATCTATTAATAAAATAGTTTAATTAATAATAATCGATTATAAAATATTTTTGTGAATTGGCTTGATAATAGTACCTATGAAGCGCATTTACCTAATTTATAGATAGTGTTTTTTTTCGGCTCATCGGCTGAACATATGATCGGTTTCGTAATAAAATTGTACGCACGGATTCAGTGAGCTTCATAACAATCATAATACGGTTAGTGTTATTCATAAATATATGTTTATTGAATTGTTTTATAATATATTTTATGTATTTAATTCATTGATTGTTTATAAATAATTCTCTTTACTCAAGTTTGGTAACTAGTTTCAACTTTCAATTAGAATTATGTGAGTTGTTAACTTGTTAGTGATAGATCATAGAATTATTAATTACCTACCATTTCATATTGTATCTATTATTTATTAATAATCAATATTCGGTTAATTAGTAGCTATAAATATAATTACATTATTATAATTTGATGTTGAATAACAATACTATTACATACATACGGTAGCATACCTAACATTTTATATTCTTAGGTCCATGATTCAATATGTGGCACAGAAAACAATAAATAGTGTGTTGCTACTAACTATATATATTTCTTTGTTATAATATTCATAGTGACCTTTGCGGTTGTGTCGAGTAAAATTTGGATTACTACACATTACACAATTCCATATTTGAAAGTGTGGTCAAAGTCGCTAGCCATTTTGAGAAATTAAATGGAAAAAATTAAAAATGTCCCATATTCTGCACACTGGACTACAGTTACACTGGAAACTTTCTTGCCATACTAAGAAACGTGGGTTAAGTCATTGACAATTCCATATTTCATAGTGTGGCAAGGGCAGGAAAGTAAATGTACCTACCTAGGTCGCCACATTTAACTGATTTTAAACTATATATTTTACAGTCTGCAGAAACTGGTAAAGTGTTTGTAGAGATCTCTTAGTCTCAATCTATTCATAGCAAAATTAATGTAAATATAGGGATTTATTCAGAAGTGTTTGTAGCAAAATTAATTAAGTATAGGAATTAATTCAGAAGTGTTTGTAGCAAAATTAATGTAAATATAGAAATTAATTCAAAATTGTTCGCAGAGAATATCTCAAATATCTCCCATATTGTGCAGACTGGGATATTTTCCTTCTTGGTGAAGATTTGGCAGTTTTAAATATTATTATGTTTCATGTCTGATGCATGTGCATTCCTTATCATCTTATGGCTATTTTATTAGTGATTTAACAGTTAATTACAGTTTTTCAACTAATTTCATCCTTCCAAAGTGGCCAATATTTTGGCGACTTTGTGCCTACTTTCAAATATGGATTATATGGGAACTTGACAGTTGACATGACTGAAAATCTTAGTTGCATGTACAATTTATATCCTGAATATTGACCCCACTAATTTTACACTCCAAATTGCCCAGGTAATGAAGCATGTCGAAACTCGCCATTTTAATGGCGAGTTTGTGATAGTTATTTTGTGCCCTTCAATTGCAAATGAAGAGAAATATCTATTTTTTATCTTCTATGTAATGTTATTTTATAGAAAATTTATAAAAAATTGATTATTTTGCAGAGAAATTTGATGATTCTTTTAGAGACAAATTGAGAGTATATGAGTCATACTATTTTACTTGTGCTGAAATTGCAATATTCAGATTGAGTCTTGATTTTTCCTTCAATTCGACATTGTAAGCTGTAGCTGCTAACATTGGTAGGTATCAGACAAATTATTTAGAGACCATTTTTTTGCTTATTTTCTATTTAAAACTCTCCATAACCACAAATTTCAGTCAGACAAAATTTATGCCAATGGTTCACAAAAATTCAACTCAAAAGTCAATTTTGACTTTTTTTTTGGTGATGATCTCACCAAACTTAACATGACATAAGAATATAGATCATGTTCCAGAGGCAGGAAAATTGTAATCAAAATTCTTAGTCAAGCCAATTTGGCTCATTTTAGAAGATTTCAAGCCAAAATTAACATGGGAATATAGGAATTAATTTAAAATTTAAGCTAATTAGACATATCAGAGTTTTGACATTTTGAAAAATAAGCCAATTAATTGGCTTTAACTGACATACTCTGTAGACTGTAACATGGAATATAGAAAATAATTAATTTAAAACTAATCCAAGTATTCACAAAGTCGCCAATATATTGACAAATTTTGAGGGGTGAAATAAGGTGAAAAACTATAATTAACTGTTAAATGGTAATAAAATAGACATAAGAGGTACATGCATCAGACATAAAACAATGATATTTTCAACTGTAAATTCTTCTCTAAACCAAAGATATACTTCAAAATGAGTCAAATGTGGTGACCTAGGTCCATTTTCCATCAAACTGACGACTTTCCTGCCACACTATAAAGCAAGGTAACTGATTACTCGGGTATATCTGAGATTTGGCTCTAATTATGTAAGTAAATTAATTGGCTTAAAAATGACATACTCTGAAGTATAGCTTGAAAATTAGTCTGATATCCACATTTTGAAGTTTAGACAAAGTCAGCAGGCTTATTATGCCAGAATAATTTCGTTAACAAAAATTCAAGTGAAATTACTTTTTGGCAATTATTAGGGTGAAATAAAAAATGTAAAAATTGTCTCAAAGGATACACTTGTTTCATTATTTAATGTTTATTTTGAGGAACCAAATTCACCCACAATTTCTATTTATTTTTTAACTATCCAAAATGTGGAAACTGATTCAGAAAACTTGGAGACCAAGTGATTTTGTCATTAGACTGGAGACTTTCCTGTCATACTCAGAAACATGTAATATGATTATTGTGATAATGTTAACCAGTTGGGTAATTGATTGGAGTTCTCACATTTTACATAAAATTTGCCCATGTTTGACCAGACTGCAGAAATTGGTAAAATATTCTCCAAGAAATCCTCTAATTCAGGTTATCTGATTTTTCTCTCTGCAAAATATGTGCAAGGAATAATTTAAGTCCAGGATTCAGTGAAATTATCAGGATAATGAGAACTCAAACAAAGTAGTCTCTAAGCATACATAAGATTAGAAATGGAATTTTTTTATCTGGAAGCCTTAAGATTTAATACGTGCTTATTAATTTTTATAAATGTGGCGACTTGTGATGAACAAATATCAAATCCACTGCGAAGAACAGAGAAAGTTTTCAATTTAAAATTAATATGTTAACCGCCATCAGAGGTTTGCCACTAGTGCCATGACTTTGCTGCGGTGCCACAGTTATTGGTTTACTCCTCTTACACTACATTACAAGTTGATAAGATATTTTGTTCTCCGATGGCCAAATGGCGTTCTGATCGGGCGATACCTCCAGCAGCCCCACATGTTCCAATGGTGCTACATGCAGAATAATGCATTTACGTATACAGGTACCACTGTATACAACCTTATTACTAAATAACGACACAGATAGACATATTACGAAATGATAATAAGAGCGAGTTACGTCCCGTTATTATAAAATTGTAACTCTGAAACATTAAATTTTTAATGAGACTTGGTGAAGAGAAATCTGTTCATTCTGTACGATGAAAGTTCAAAGTAGCAAATGAATTAAAAATACTAAAATTCAACCAAAACTTATTTTTCATTCAGTATAGATGAGTAATTAGTTTGATACCTTGATTTATATAATTATGTTGCATTGAATAAACAATACTTTTAAGCATTGTGGAATATTTTTGGTAGTAGGGTAATTTCTGATTTATCAGATGGTTCTACATTATCAGGCGCATGAAAAAAAATATAATAATCATAATTTAAAATTCATTTTATTTCATTATTTCATTTCAATATATGCTAAGCAGAGCTCTCAAAACCATTTTCCTTCATTCTAACTCATAGAAAATGAAAGGTTAAAGAAATTACAAATAATTACTCACAGAGTCATGTCCCGCTGTTATTACTGATTTTATAAAAGCTGAATGTAAAAAATTGGGGCCTCCCTTTATAAAAAACCTTTTGATGATATTTTTAAGTATTTTGAACCAAAAAATTGGTGTACTTCTTCTAAGAAGGTTTTACAGATCATTATACTTGAAATACCATATCACTGAATTGATAGCATGTTATACTCATGTCATTTTTAAGTCTTTTGGTTGGGTCAGAGATATGAAGATGCTCATAGTAGGATAATGATTATTCAATAATATGCATTAACAGTATTTAGCCAAAAATAACATTCCAGATATTATTTATAGAGAAGTAAAAAATTGATATGACATAAATATGTGTTGAATGAAATTTTAGCAAATTCTGACGTAGCTAACAACTCCTTTCATATGATTAACAGTTGAGAAAAGTATAATTATTTGTGGGTTTTACATTTTGTTGAATGAATCATGATCTGTGATTTTTTATAACTAGATTAGGAAGATAGCTTCAGAAGAAAGTATTTTTGGTATCTATTTCGAGAAATCGGATTGGTTAGACAATGTTTACAAATGCTCCCAGCCTCCCACTCCTCCGAATTGTTTGTATGTAGGTAGAAGTAAATGTCTAAATATTCAATTTCCATGGAGAACAAATTTGAAATGTAAGTCAGTGCAGCGCTCAATTCTAGCTAGATGTTTGGTGATTCACGAAGAACAAGAGGAGAAGTATTATATATGCAAGGAATTGTGGAGGAACATTACTCTTTGATTATTAAACTAACATTTAAATATTTAAGACTCATACTTCATAGCTAAAGGTTCGACAAAGTGAATTGCATTTGGTGCCATTCACTTTGTTGAACCTTTAGCCATTGTAAAATGTTATTTTGTAATATTGTAAAATATTGTAAAGTACTTTTCTAACATGAAATCATTATGCTTTTACATGCATCCTGGTAGTTATTTTACTTTCTACTATCTAATCAACAACATGATTGCTCTAAGAATAATTAAGAAAAAATGTGAAATAGTAACAATTTCCACAAAAATTCATAATGTTTCATAATTTTTAATAAGAAAATAGCATAGCTAAATATAATTTTTTACAAAGTCTTAAATGCTTCAGGGCAACTCAAAAATACCCAGAAATGGCATGCAAATAGGTATGCTATGATCTTTTATAATGTAGCCATAGACTAATTATAACTATGCCATATAAAGATTGTGAAAAAATTCTGAAAACCCCATTTTTGGTGTCAGGTCTGTCAGTTTTAATCTATAATATTGTCAGGCCAAGTAAACAAAAAAGTGAAAGTCTATTAGTTTACAGCCTTCAGACTAACAGTACACTGACATTGGTAATGGAGTGTGTTATAGCACCTACACAACACAAGTATTAACACATAATATCTGGTTAACACATAATAATCTTGTTAATACATAATAATCTTGTTAATACATAATAATCTTGTTAATACATAATAATCTTGTTAACACATAATAATCTTGTTAATACATAATAATCTTGTTAACACATAATAATCTTGTTAATACATAATAATCTTGTTAATACATAATAATCTTGTTAATACATAATAATCTTGTTAACACATAATAATCTTGTTAATACATAATAATCTTGTTAACACATAATAATCTTGTTAACACATAATAATCTTGTTAACACATAATAATCTTGTTAACACATAATATCTTGTTAACACATAATAATCTTGTTAACACATAATATCTTGTTAACACATAATATCTTGTTAACACATAATATCTTGTTAACACATAATAATCTTGTTAATACATAATAATCTTGTTAATACATAATAATCTTGTTAATACATAATAATCTTGTTAACACATATCTTGTTAACACATAATATCTTGTTAACACATAATATCTTGTTAACACATAGTATCTTGTTAACACATAATATCTTGTTAACACATAATATCTTGTTAACACATAATATCTTGTTAACACATAATATCTTGTTAACACATAATATCTTGTTAACACATAATATCTTGTTAACACATAATATCTTGTTAACACATAATATCTTGTTAACACATAATATCTTGTTAAGACATAATATCTTGTTAACACGTAATATCTTGTTAACACGTAATATCTTGTTAACACGTAATATCTTGTTAACACATAATATCTTGTTAACACATAATATCTTGTTAACACATAATATCTTGTTAACACGTAATATCTTGTTAACACGTAATATCTTGTTAACACGTAATATCTTGTTAACACGTAATATCTTGTTAACACGTAATATCTTGTTAACACGTAATATCTTGTTAACACGTAATATCTTGTTAACACGTAATATCTTGTTAACACGTAATATCTTGTTAACACGTAATATCTTGTTAACACGTAATATCTTGTTAACACGTAATATCTTGTTAACACGTAATATCTTGTTAACACGTAATATCTTGTTAACACGTAATATCTTGTTAACACGTAATATCTTGTTAACACGTAATATCTTGTTAACACGTAATATCTTGTTAACTCGGTTAATAAATATAACAGATAATGAATGGACAGCTAATATAGTAGACCAAACAGATTAACAAAAATGTTTTAAGTTTCAACTACATGCATCCAACGGATGGTCAAATTAAACCAATGAATAATAAATCATGAACACAAGAAAAATAACTAAATCATAAAGTAAAATTATAATTTCAATAAATTTGAGAAAACAAAATGATAAATTTAATGAAGAAAAATGTAGATTTCATTTGAATCATAATAATAAAAAAAAATTACACGGATAATAATTAATGCGACATGCTACCAAAAATCAATGTTGTGAAAAATTATTGCAAATATTATTAACCTTCATTTTACTGGTTAATTTCTATAACAATTACTTAAAATAAATAAATTATTAATTAATAATCAGTAAATTTAGTTATCTGAAGAGGCAAGAAGAAGATACAAACAAAAATGAAACTGAAAAATAATATCTATAATTTGATATTAGAATAATTGAGGATTGCTTGGACTAAGAAAAAGATAATATGAGAGTAATGGTAATTATGCCACCCAATACTTCATTTTAAAAGTAGATTAATATTTAATTCACAATATAAATAATTTTTTCCACAAGAAAAAATCATCTTATTTCAAAGATTCATTTCAAACTTCTCCCATACATTAGATACGAGTACTGAGGGAAATACTCGTATCAAATACCTCCATATCAAAAAAACAATATAAATGGAGCTGTAAGGCCCAATAAGCCTGATTGCTTTTGTTTCAGTTAAATTATTGTTCACAGAGAAAATGTTGTGATATTTCCCATATTCTGCAGACTGGAAACTGCTGGAATAATTATTAAAGTTATCCTGATTCAGAACTTTGTTTCATCTATTTTATCTAATGAAATGTAACTGTATATTTTATAACAAGAATATAGTATTGGTTCAAAATAATTATTCTGAAGAAATCATAAAATAATTTATTCTTGAGAATTGGATTTTGGTGTGTGTTTTCCATTTCCAATATTAGATTTGAGTTATTTTTACTTCTATTACTCTCAATATGGTAAAATGTATTAATAATATGCAATTGTACATTAATTTGAAGAAATAACACAAAAGATTCTCAGTTTCAAATTGTGTTTTTGAAGTATATTGAGAAAAATGCGATCAATATTTTAAATATTAACTGGATATTATTAGATTTTTTCAATATGCAGAGAGTTAGGCTGAAACCAGATACATTATAACAACTGATTCTTGAGTTATTTAAGTATAATGTTACGATATTATCATTCTAAAGTGTAAAACATCTTTAATTATGCATTCATACCCAAATCAAAGTAATTAAAGTACATTTATAAAATTAAATGGTATAATTTGAAAATAAGCATATCTCTGAAAATCTACAAATATATAGTCAGACATTCAACCCTTTCCCAATAGTCTGTGATGTACACGACTGGTGGGAAATATTGTCCCATCACAAGTTTGATATAAACACTATATCAATAGATTAAAATAAGATACAAATACATAATATTATTTAAAAAACTTTATTTTTACTCATAATGAACTCAGAAAAAAATAGGCGCAAAAAGGTTAAACTGTAAAATGAAAAATTTGTAATGCAATACTAAAAATGAAAATGGTACTGACATTAATGTGTGTTTGCTAAAGAAATATCTACAATTAGCATCCTGATACAAAGATTCCTGCTCTATATCCAACTCTTATTACAAATGTGGTGTGATATGAGAAAGTATCTATAGAACTATTTTAAATATTTTTCTATTCTCTTCTAACCACAAAAATATCATTTATACATAAGTAGCTACTTAATCAAGATCTCAACATTCATCTGGTGATTGAAAATGTACCCTGTGATAAATTCACTTAATATACTGCGCTTCTTGCTTTAAATTTAGTTATAGCTAATTACTAGACTGAGAGGAAATTAATTGGTAGCAACTGAACACATTATACAGTAGTGGAAAAATGATTATGGATTTTTCAAAATAATTTTTCTTGTATAAATGGTTAATTAAACCAATTTTGTTGCTTGTAATTGGATTTATTTTAATATACTGATATAGTGATACGTCTTGATCATCCATAAACACTTAGTTTGACAACATTTAGCATCTGTAAGTACTTAAACGGTTGTTTCCCCATTACCCTCACTTTCTCCTATTCCGCATCTTTTTTTTCTCTAGTCCCCTTATTTTTCAAAAAATCTACACATCACTTTCTCTTTCCTCATTCCCCATCTCTTTTTCTCCAATTCCCCATCTCTTTTTCTCCAATTCCCCATCACTTTTTCCACATCCCCCATCAATTTTTCCTATTCCCATCACATTTTGATTTTTTTTATAAATTGATGATGTATTTATAAAAAATTGACGATATTCTAAGTGATGGAAAATGGGAAAAAGTGGTAACTACACAAACTAAAAGGTAAATTAAACGACGGTAAAAAGAGGTGCATGGGTCATGGGGTGGAGGATTTTTTACCTCCTCCCCATTCAAATAAGGAATTGAAATGATTTTTTATTTCGTTGAAAAGGGGAAAATGTGATGGGAATGGGAAATTGAAAAAAAAGTGATGGGGAATGAGGAGAAAGTGACTTGAAATTTTTGAAAAATTATAGTGAGTGTAGAGAAAAAAAGATGGGGATTTGGAAAAAGTGAGGGTAATGGGGAAATTCCCATTGAAGCACTTACAGATGCTAAATGTTGTCAAACTAAGTGTTTGTGGATGATCAAGACGTATCAGTATATTAAAATAAATCCGATTGCAATCAATAAAATTGGTTTAATTAACATTTTTGTATACAAAATTTCAATTTTGAAAAATCCATAATAATTATTCCAGTAGTGTATGTCTTTTATGAGACTTCCTATTGCTTAAAATATTTCATCTCTTGCAAAGGTATGGTAACTAAACTGATAATGATTATCAAGAAAATCTTTCTTGAATATTAACTAATTAGTTAAAGCTAAGAATAGCAAAGGCTTGAAGAGTCAAAAACATATATGCTTTCTTATAAGAGTAAAAAGCATATGTAATATTAGTTTAAAGTTTATCTAAGCAATCTTCAATAATGATGGTTCGTCTTACAGAACTTCTAGAATGTTAGCCTATTAGTGGATACAGCTTGAAATTGAGAAAAAAGATCTTACTAAAGATTTAGAACATCAAGAATATGAATGTAGCTAAATCAATTATATATTAGAAATTAGTTCACCATCAAGATAGTAGCATTCAATTCAAATTTGAGCATGAAAATATTTTCCAAATTTATTTGAAGGCCATCTTTGAAGTAACTTCAATTATAGCTCTAGGTGCTAGTCATTCTAGTCTTATATTTCTATCACTTTATTTGAAGTTTAAACATTTGACAATTATGTGTCTGATGACAGATTTGAATTCTCTAATCATAATATATTAGGAATAATATTAGCAGAAATGATAACACTCCATCGTGAAGAGCATACATACCATCATATTAAGCAAACTAAGACAACTAAATTATATGATAAAAATGAACACTTACACATATAATGCAATAACGAAACTAAGGCAACTAAATTAATAATTATAAATCCTATTACTAATGGTGATAAGAATGGAGGGTTTTCTTTTTCAAGTCACTACACTCCTTGAACATTTCATTTTCTATGAGTTAGAATAAAGGAAAATTCTTTTGAGGGTTCAACTAAGCTATTCACTATACAGTAGTAGTATAGTATTGAAGTGTTTGTTGCCAGAATCAGTTGATCTGTAATAATATATTCAAAGTAGCAAATTAATAAAAAATTTATTATTAAAGTATACATAACTTTTTTCACTCAGTGTAGATGAGCAATTAGTATGATGCTTTGATTTATATAGTTGTGACATGGAACGAACAGAAATTGTATGCTCTTTCAATTTTTTTGTGGCAGTAGGATTAGCTCCCAAGTTATTGTTTCATTCTTCATTTTCAGATACATAAGGAATAAAATATAATTATAATTATCTACTTCTATTGTAATTGGTAACATGAGACTTGCAGATGAAATTTAAGTCAAATGATAATTATTATGTATGGATTTTTATGAATCCAAAAATATGGAATGGTCCAATAACACTAACTCTGACTTTATGTTTGAATAATTGAAAGTTTCACTAAAATTAACATTACCAAATTCTTTTATATTTAATTTAATTATCAATATCTTGTTTAGTAGTAGTTTGTATGTACCTAGTCACTGTTAAAAAAATGTTATTAAAAACTAATTTCTGAACCGAACGCTTCAAGTATATAATATAATCTGAGCAATAATATTTATGATTATTATAGTTACCGTGAAATAAACGCCATAGAAAAGTTCTCTATTTTCTATATATCCGTGCTGTAATAACTTAGAGATATGCCTCACAATTTATTAGTACAAATTTTAAAAAATCAAGGTGTAATAAAATCTTGTTTGGATAAATATAATGCAGTAGTTATATGAAAGCAACTAAATTATTAAAGACTGATGAAAATGTATATTTATAATATAATGCAGTTATCAAACTAAGAAAACTTAATTTTAAATGAAAGATTGTGATGAATATATATAAATTAATGAATTTGATGCAGTAATCATATTGGGGGAATTCAAATAAAAGTGATTGATATAAATGAATATAATCATACTGTGTCAGCTAAATTGGAAATGAAGGATAAAAATGCCTATTTAAAAGACTAATGCAAGTAATTTAGCAATGCACCTATATATTTATGTATAACTAATTACAGTAAACAGTAGAAAGAAAAAGTATTGCTCTACAATACATTTCATTTCTGAGTAGCTTCTGCATACGAGACTGTATGATGATTCATGTTCTTGAGATTAACTATATATAATAACCTTTCGAGAAGAGGACCACAATATATATAAAAATTTATAAAGATAAAAAAATGACATATTTTGATTTTTCTTTTTGAGAACTTTTTTAAACTTATTGAAAGTTATTCAAAAAATATACGTTTATGTATCACAAATTAAATTTTTTAACATAGAAAGGATAAATTCTTAGTAACTGAAATTGCAAAATGATAAAATAACATTTGATTAGGAAAAATCATAATAAAAATTCATAAAATTTTACTTTCAGAGCAAAATTTTTATGGATTCATCCATCAAAGAAAAATATAGAATGGATATGAAATCCTTGGAATTTCTTTTATTGTTTCATAATAAATTGATTGAATTGAACTAAATCATTTATAACAACTCTTGATGATAAAATCCTCATTGATTAGTTTAAATACCTGTGAATGCATACATAGATTGCGTTTAAAAAAAACTGTTGATATCAATCGGGCGATAGGAATTTTTTTTCACCTGGCCCACTTTTTTAACCTTTTATTAATTTTTAATATTATGCAATACTTCAATGAACTTGTAACAATAATCAGTGTTATAGAGTGTAAACTTCAAAGACTATATAATTGAAGTTATTACTTTAAATGCTAAAAATATGGAAATGGGATAAAATTTGTACAAGTGGTTCAGACAAAGAAATAAAACAACTTGCAATTTTTATTACGTTATTATAATGACATTTTTATTAGTGTAATTTTCATTACGCATTTGTAAAATGTCTAACAAAATTTCTGAGATAGCACGTAATCTTACATTGGAGTTAAAATTCTGAGCCAAATATGTAAATATGGGATGTTTCTTTCGATTTTTTTTTTTATATATTGAAAATTTTGTTCGATGCATTTTCTTAAGTTTTATTACTTTGTTGTAACTACAGTTTTTACTCTTATCAACATATTATTAATATTCGAGATGTAATTAACTTGAATGGTGTCAAGTCTTGACAGTCTGTAGGCAATAACCAGCTCATTAGTATTAAGTGCATCAAAGTTATTAACTTAAAAGATTAGAAATGAATTACCTTGAAAAATATAGGCTTGGTGACAAAATTTTCATGTCTATAATTTTTCTTATAGACAAATTTTACTCCATCCACATTAGAACCAAGTTAAATTACTTATATGTGCTCTCTATTATGAAATGATACCACCCCTTTCTGACTGTTTATTGTTGCTAAAATTGATTGATTTAAATCACTTTAATAGTAGCTACTTCATAACATATGAAGTAGCTTACTACATACCTCTAAAAATATGTTAATCAAAACAATTCAAAAAATAAATTTGTCAGAAATTATGGCCATGAATTTTTTCTTCCAAATCAAAATGAATTTATCAAATTTATTGTCTAGAAATTTCATCAAACTATGATAAATATTTTAACGGGAAATCTAGTTCTGGAAAGTTACATCATGTAGAAACAAAATGTTAGTAGATGATGAATTGTCATTAGTTACAAAAGATATTCCAATGAAAATATAGACTGATAAAAAATAATATAGTGGCATCATCTAAATGTTATTATTAATATATTAATTTTAATTAGTTGGAAACTATACTAACTTGGGCAAGTGTGTTTCGATACCAAACTAAATAATTTCCTATGAATCTTCATGAATTAATATAGAACATAACAGATATATACCTAAAAAATCACACTAGCCAAAAATTCCCACTTGCCTAAAAAAGATCATTTTGAGGAACTTCAAATGGGCTTGATCAAATCTCATGCTTACATTAAATTAGAATATAGCTTATTATTTAAATGTTTGAAATAGTAGATAATTCTTATTCATTTTTAGTGATTTGCCTGTCGTTGAAATGACTTTACTGATTGTTTTCATGAGTTTAATCTAATTTACTAGAATGATCTATAATCACTTGTCTGTGAGAGTGTACTGTAGCTACTTTGGTTGCACTGTTGCTTCTTAAAAATTTCTACCTAATATTTAATATTTTAACTCTAATCTAATTTCGAATTACACAATTATTAATGTTTACTCAAAAATAGAGGGAAAGATCCATGAAAAAGGTAGCTCTTAATTGCTTATGTTTTTTTTTATCTATTTTTTTTTCAACGTAATGAGGTTCAAATTTTATAAACTGAATTCTGGTAAGATACTCGAATGTTTCTGTACTATAATTGAAATTTTATATGAAATCTAAATAGGACCTAGCTATTTGACTTCTTATCATTATTCATGTAAATAATATACAAAAAACCTGAACATGAAATCCTTGATCTATGTAGGTATTACACATATTGTATTTTTATATGTTGACAATTTGTTTCTGACCAGGGTATCCACTACATAGCTGATCTAATCATTATTTTTCAGAGCAATACAATTCTGAACTACTCTCTCTTGATGTTAAAGGGATTTAAATGTAGAAAGAATTATCAAACAGAGATATATAAACATCTTTTTATATAATTAGTTCACAACTAGAGTAGGTGGAAATATAATTGTATCTATTTCACTGTTTAGTTTGAGATGATCATCAAGATGTCAATGTAAACAAACTAGTACAGTACCTGTTGTTCATTAAATGAGAGTTCAATTAATATAATGGGTCTAGGATTATATTTAAATGCATACATATATATACAATATATTTAATTTATCAAAATTATATTTTTTACTCCCAAGAGTCAAAACTTTTTCATTTCAAAACTTCTCTAATTTTAATATGACCCCATTTCAATGATACTGCAGCAAATTATTAGTTTCCCTTTTCTATTACTGTTTCTTTGATTTTTCTCTCATTTACACCAACTTTATGAAGCGCTGTTGATAGAATGACTGTTTAACCCATTTTGTGACACACGAACAGACAGACAGACGTGACTCTTATTATAGTATAGATTAGAATGTTTTCTATTATTTGATAGCTACTTGTTCAATCTGATGTGGAATATGTAAAATTTAAAGAGCACTAGATAAAATTAGTTTCAAATTTGTGTATTACTCAAATCTAATATCCATTGTAGAGTTGGTTACTAAAGGGGAATTATTAGTGACGATAAAACATCTGGCTACTAAAATACATTCATTGTGCAGAATAAACTGGTATCTACTCAATGAATCTATTTTTAGTGGTTTATGTAGAAGTCATCAAAGGTTATAATAAAAATAATGTCAATTGAAAAAAATTGATTCAGTGAATAGTAATTGAAAAATATACATATGGTTATTGCTCCATCATATCCTAATTCTTATATAAATATCATATCTAAATATGATCTTATTCTGATGTTTGATTTTCTTTTTCAGATCAACTAGCTATCAGTGAACATCTCACTGCACTGGACCTATCTACTCATCCTGATTGATTCCCTACCCCAAAGTGAGTGTTAGAGAATGGTTTCATTTAAAAGATTTAATTTAATTGTTTAACATGTGTCCTGCAATGTGACCCACTGGTGTGTCACATTTTTTTTTTAGTATAGAAGATCTTAAGCTTTTTCTCTACAACTAATATTTCTTTTAGAGGTGAATATTATATCATAAAAAAGGATATAGTGCATAAAATATGGAAAAGTCTACTATTGTAAATTAATATTTTTCTGTCCAAATTAAACTGAAATTATGACAGTTATAGCTATTGCATGAAATGTATTAAACATGACAAAATTGGAGGCATCTACCTGGAAACAATATTGTAAGATTTATATTGTTTCTATGGTTAAAGTTCATCCCTAATATTTTTCAAAGATTTGGATACTGTATTTTAAATATTAATGATATTTAAAATACAATAGCAATTACCAAACACAAAATGAATACCAGACACAAAATGAATACCAGACACAAAATGAATACCAGACACAAAATGAATACCAGACACAAAATGAATACCAGACACAAAATGAATACCAGACACAAAATGAATACCAGACACAAAATGAATACCAGACACAAAATGAATACCAGACACAAAATGAATACCAGACACAAAATGAATACCAGACACAAAATGAATACCAGACACAAAATGAATACCAGACACAAAATGAACACCAGACACAAAATGAACACCAGACACAAAATGAACACCAGACACAAAATGAACACCAGACACAAAATGAACACCAGACACAAAATGAACACCAGACACAAAATGAACACCAGACACAAAATGAACACCAGACACAAAATGAACACCTGACACAAAATGAACACCAGACACAAAATGAACACCAGACACAAAATGAACACCTGACACAAAATGAACACCTGACACAAAATGAATACCAGACACAAAATGAATACCTGACACAAAATGAATACCTGACACAAAATGAATACCTGACACAAAATGAACACCTGACACAAAATGAACACCTGACACAAAATGAACACCTGACACAAAATGAACACCAGACACAAAATGAACACCAGACACAAAATGAACACCAGACACAAAATGAACACCAGACAAAAAAATTCAATAGGTTTTAGATCGGTAGTTAGTGTTTTGAATGGTTGACGGACACTTGCCCAAATAACACTTCAACGAATGACAATTTGTGAATGGACATTTTGAACGAAAGCAAAAAAAAAGATAGTAACATTATTCAATTTAATGAAATGTAATAAATTTATGTAATATAATGACCAATGATAACAAATTCAAAAGTATAAAAATTGATGAGCAATATATGTTTTTAATTTGTAGTATGAATACATGTATACTTGACCACAAAATTTTATTTTATTTTTTAAAAAGTAACTTCCTCAATTCCAAAGAATTATACAATAATAAATAAATTAAATTGAGGCTTCATTTCATAATAAGGATACACTAAATAGATAAGTTCTTAATTGTCAGTCGGCTAAAGGTCCTTTGGCCAATAATGGTTTCAGTTAAGTAGCTACTGTTTTTTTTTTCTGAAGAAAACTAAAGATACAGGTACTGAAAAATATTTGTAATATAAATCTCAATGATAATTGTTCCCATACCATAATTATGTATATTAATCCTTTATATTCTGACAGCTACTCCAGATGCCAAATTCAATTTTTTTGCATTAGAACTAATTAAAAAATATAAACTTTTTTATTAAATTTGTACTGCTTGATCAAATGGGTAGATAAATAACTACTATTTTGATGGTAAATATATATTGAAAGTGAAAAGTAATTTAAATATAGATTTCCAAAACAATATTTAATATAGCCTGATAACTAGATTGCCTGAAAATCATGTAAACAGATTTGGAATGATGGAATGAGATCATAGAGATATTAGGCTTAAATTTTGATGCATTTTCATATGTTGATCAATTTCTATTTGTGAAATATTTTCTGTTTTTAATTTAATTCTCAAAGAAGCTCTCACTGACTTTTTTGGCAAATGTTCTTATTGAGAATGAATGACTTTGATTTATAATTTTGTTTTATTTATACCAACTAGAAATTTTCTAATTGTTTTATCATTTCAGGGCATCATGAATGAAATTAACATCCACCACTTATTTGATGAAGACTCGAATGACCAGGCACTTGATTTTGAAGGATTCACAGACAGGGATAATGACAATGTCAATGCCATTCAAGTTCAAGTACATGTGGTGAAGGAGGAGATTCTTCCAAATGAAGATGGCTCGTTTAATTCAGGAGGAAAACTCACTGGCATTGTCAACTGTCCCCTTTCTGGTCTCATCCACTTGAAGAAACAGCCAGAGCAGCTGAATAATCTTGAAATAGACCTTCTTCAGTCAAGTCATGGCTTGAACTTGTGCATTAGCAACCCACGTTCAGTGTCTGCGGAATTCTTCGAAAACGAATTGGAGACGAGCTTTGATTCAAGAAAAAGGAGGAAGATAAAACCAAAACTCAGTGGGAATGATTTTGTTAGCAACACTGACACTTTGATCAAGGGAATGGTATCTAAAACCTTAGGAACATATAACAAGGCATCAGATTCAACTCTAAATTCTGCATCTGAATACTCTCCCAACAAACGAATGAACCGTAAATGCATGTCAGATAGTTTGAATTTCTCTCCACCAAATTCTGAAGTCTTTAAAGAATATTCTAAACCTAATCCATATAGTGAATCCAGCATTTCTAAGAGACGTGCAGAACAAAATGGTGAAAACAGCATCTCGATGTCTCCTAATTGTAGGAATTTGAGCACCTTGCTTTTTAGCGATTCCGGTAGTCCTTTCAAAGGTTTTGAGAATAGCTGCAAAGAAGAATTTGCTATGAAGCCTAAGAAACGAAAGTATAACTCAACTAAAAGGAATCTCAAGAAAAAAAGACAAGTGTTTATTTCTTCAGAGCTGTGTGGGGTTGCTCTCACAGATGAAAGACTACAGCAACTCGCACTTAACCAAAAACAATCACATTATCATGGTACTTACGTACAACAGTCGAAATTAAAAAAAATCCTTGAAAACCTCTTGAAAGAAAAAGATATGTCTGAGTTTGAGGAATTTGATTTGCCTCACTATATGCAAATGATAGATCAGTCACCAAATAGTAGAAAATTTGGACCATTTAAATCTGCTCAATATGAGGCCAGTAAAAGTAGTTCCTACAGAAAGAAGAATATCAAGTTATTAAATAAGTTTAGTGAGCAGCAGACAGGGAAATCTGATGTATCAGCTGAAACTACTCCATATTTATCAGATTACTCCCAGGTTGCTGCAAGCAGTATGGTAAATAAAAAGAAAAAAACGAATAATAAAAGGGGTAGAAAGAAACTAAGTAGTGATGATCGTGAATTCAAACCTGCAACTTATTTGGCACTGCCAACTGATGGTTATCCCTGTAATACTCTGCTATCTGAAAAACCTAGTAGAAAAAGAAAACTCATCTCATTTGAGGAGAATGATGAGGAGGGAAGTGATGAAGATTTCTTTAATGCCAGCAAAACATCTTCCATAAATAGCACGATAAACTCTGTGTTAAAAAAGACTCTTTCTCCCCAAAAGACCAATTCCGCTACCAATGAAATCTGTTCGGATGATGAAGATTTTCTTCCGGCAGAGGTTATGCATCTAGAAAGGCAGCTGAAAAGGGAGGAGCAAAGAGTCAAGCAGAAGATGGATGAGTTATCTGCTAATAAAGAACTCAATAACAACCTCAGGGATTATTTAATTAAAGCTAAGGTTAAGCTTCACCTGAAACAACAAATGAAAAATGACAGAGTTTCAGTCACCACTGATGATGATCCTGAGTCTCAATCTTCAGTTGAATCAGAAAATGTTAATTCTTTGAAAGACGCTTCTAATGAAACCTTCGGAGCTGATAAAGACCCTTCATCTGAAATGTTAAATGGAAGCAAATCTCCGATAGAAAAAAATAAAACTCTTCGTAAATTCAGACTTGAGAAAACCCCCGACATAACCAAACTTTTGAGTTATGAACCAAGTCCGAATTTAAATTTAAGTGAACCTAGTGATAATACCAATGGAGAAGAAGAAGTAGCTACAGAATCTCTCGACTCTGAAAGGTTGAACAATGAAACAGTTATTGATAAAGCACAAAGATTTAGCTCTATATTCCAAGTACAGAGATGTATACCAGTTGAGAAAAAACCTCCCACCCCCGTACACATTCTCTGCCAACAGATAGACGAGTATCAGCGAAAGAGACACCGTACCAATAACGGCTCTGTTATTTCAAAGCTGTTGAACAAGTACAGAGCTATCAATTCCAACAGTAACCTATCCATGTTGCAGAGCAGACTGTTGAACAAATAGCTACTGTTGAACTAATAGCTACTGTTGAACTAATAGCTACTGTTGAACTAATAGCTACTGTTGAACAAATAGCTACTTTATCGTCATTTTATGGTTAAATATTTTAATATGTGATCCAAAGACTAAGTTTAGTGTCCAGTATTTAGGAGAATTTTGATAACTTTTCTTTCAAACAATCTTAGTTTCTTTTTATATTTCTATAGCTAGCTACTGCCTGTATTTTGTACCTATTTGTTCACATCAATTTCCCCTTCTATAATTCAATAGCTAGCTACTTACTTAATTCTTTCCATCATTTGTGGTAATGCATAATATTTCACAAATTAACTATTGTGTTTCAATCATCACCAAAATGTTTCTAAAATAAAGGGTAAGTTGCGAGTTATCGGACGGTTCCACATTTCCGATGAATTAAAAACAAATACATTATAATTTAACTCTTGCATGTTTCATTAATAGCAATATAAAAAATATGGATGATCGAAAATGTGGAACTGTCCAATAACTCAGAACTTGCCCTAGTCTGTAATTATTGGTACAAATTATATTGTAAATATTTTATAATAAATATTAATTGTGTACCTATATTTTCTCTATATCCATTCAATAAATGCCTTTATTATTACATTAACCTTCTACAAATTTTCTCTCTATAATCACCCCCAGGGGCTCTGTCCATAGTGAAAGAGAAGGGGAGTTGCGTCCCTTGGGTCCCGAACTGTTGTAATTTGGATTATGATTTAACTTCTCTGTTTAAAAATGACTATTGAAGTAGCTTTTCTGCATCCATGAGCTTGTCACAATATGATGATAGGTGAATTGGTTCATGAAGTAGCTTTTCTGCATCAATGAGCAATTGAGCATTGTCACTGACTGTGGTATGTGACTTTGTTCATGAGCCACATTCCTTTCTGACTGCTTCTTCTAGTCCCTTGTATTTAATTTCCTTTTGACGTCAGTGATATGGCCTTTGGTTCCGAAACAGACGTTAAACCCCTACTAAATTAAATATTTTTTAGACATAGCTAATTATAATTAATTAATGCTGCAGTAAATTAATCATTGCTGCAGTAAATTAATCATTGCTACAGTAAATTAATCATTGCTGCAGTAAATTAATCATTGCTACAGTAAATTAATCATTGCTGCAGTAAATTAATCATTGCTACAGTAAATTAATCATTGCTACAGTAAATTAATCATTGCTACAGTAAATTAATCATTGTTGCTGTAAATTAATCATTGCTACAGTAAATTAATCATTGCTGCAGTAAATTAATCATTGCTACAGTAAATTAATCATTGCTACAGTAAATTAATCATTGCTACAGTAAATTAATCATTGTTGCTGTAAATTAATCATTGCTACAGTAAATTAATCATTGCTGCAGTAAATTAATCATTGCTACAGTAAATTAATCATTGCTGCAGTAAATTAATCATTGCTGCAGTAAATTAATCATTGCTGCAGTAAATTAATCATTGTTGCTGTAAATTAATCATTGCTACAGTAAATTAATCATTGCTACAGTAAATTAATCATTGTTGCTGTAAATTAATCATTGCTACAGTAAATTAATCATTGTTGCTGTAAATTAATCATTGCTACAGTAAATTAATCATTGCTACAGTAAATTAATCATTGCTACAGTAAATTAATCATTGTTGCTGTAAATTAATCATTGCTACAGTAAATTAATCATTGCTGCAGTAAATTAATCATTGCTACAGTAAATTAATCATTGCTGCAGTAAATTAATCATTGCTACAGTAAATTAATCATTGCTACAGTAAATTAATCATTGCTGCAGTAAATTAATCATTGCTGCAGTAAATTAATCATTGCTACAGTAAATTAATCATTGCTACAGTAAATTAATCATTGTTGCTGTAAATTAATCATTGCTACAGTAAATTAATCATTGCTGCATTAAATTAATCATTGCTGCAGTAAATTAATCATTGCTGCAGTAAATTAATCATTGCTGCAATAAATTAATCATTGTTGCTGTAAATTAATCATTGCTGCAATAAATTAATCATTGCTGCAATAAATTAATCATTGTTGCTGTAAATTAATCATTGCTGCAATAAATTAATCATTGCTGCAGTAAATTAATCATTACTGCAATAAATTAATCATTTTTACATTAAATTAATCATTCAGAAAAGGATTTAAAAAAATTGACCTGTTTAATATAATAATTTATTGTAAATAAATAAGTTACAGTCAAATTTTGACTCAGAGACATAGAAATGTGCACGTAAGAATAATGTTCAAGAACATATTTAGCAAATAAAACAGTGGGCTAATTTCCGAGTTATTGGACGGTTCCACATTTTCGATCATATAAGAGGAAATTATAGTTATTATAATTTAACTTGTTGTATCAGTTGGTATCCATGATACATGCATGTATCATGGATACCATTTAAAAAAAAACTAGTTAAATTATTATATAATAATTTTTAATATGATTGGAAATGTGTAACCGTCTGAAAACTTAGTTTTAGAAGTGGTGAATTGATTGGAAATTATTGAGTGACTAGTGTACTTTCCCGTTAAGAATAACGGGTCCTCATCAATACTAATTTATTACCCGTTATTAGGTTATTTTTAATTAATTCAATTAAAATTAAATTTTCTGCATAGTCTAATTTATTTTATAGATAAAATACATTTGAAAATTGAATAAAAACAGGGGAATTTAAATATCAAGTCAATATATTCCCGTGCGTACCATAGTTACATTCTTCATGTTTAATAGGGGAGGATGGTCATCAATGGGACAAAAAACACAGAAAGATTGATATTTCATTTACTATGGGCAAAGTATGAAGAATAAAAAATCCATATGTAATATAGATATTCCTTTATAAAATGAACCTAACTCGAATGCTATCACATATTTTGTTGACTAGAAAAAAATTAAATAAAAAACAAAAAAAATTGTCCCATTGTATAACAGCACTGGTGAACAATGGGACATGCCCTGGTGAACGATGGGACAGTTTATCAAACTTGTATATTGTTGAGGTTATGGTCAATTTTCATGTTCGAATTATCTCTTTATGTTGTCCCACACTTAGTTGGTTCATATAAAATCAGTTTAATGTCCTCTAGCTTTACCGAAGCCATGTCAGGAACATTTGTAAAATTAAGCTCATTGCACTTGAATCTTCGCCTAACATCAATATTTCGTAATTATCTTTTTCATGCTTTTGGCCAACAGAATACGGTTTAGAAGTGGCATGGAATTCTACAAGTGCATAAATCTTCATTTCCAACCTTTTCAGTAGAGATTTAAGTTCTTCAGACGAATGGATCAGTTAGATTAAGAGTTCTATACCAGACCAAGAACAATAGTTCACAGGCCATCTACGGTGGATACTTTATGAAGTGATTTCGAAGGTCTTATATCCTTAGTGGCACCAACAAAAAGCTCCTCTTTCTCTGGTGTATCCGATGCAACCATGCTGCGTCTTTTTCTTTTATTAGTGAAATTTGTTTTCTATGCAGTGCTTTGTGATGAACTCAGATTGCTAAAGCCCTTGAACATGGTCGAAAGTCCCGCTTCAGCTGGAAGTTCTGTTTCTACAAGAAGCCCTGAAGCTACAGTTCACGTTATTGTATCAAAACTAGATATTTATTGATTCATATGGAGTAACTAGACAGTTTGGTTGACAATAGGGCACTGTCCCATTGTTAACCAAATTTTCTGTCCCAATGATCACCATGACGCCATTTTGAAAACATATGAGTATAGTGGCTCAACTACAACAGTAGTTTACATATTACTTAATATTATGTCAAAAGGCCGTAAGCATTATATGTTAAATTAACAGATTTATATCAATTGAAACAAAGTACGAAAAATTGAGTTTTCCCACCTCTATAACATGTTTTCGCTTTTAAGCAGAGCTGACTGCACCCCAACCGCTGAATGCAATGCGAGTGAATGCACTGAAGTGTGCCTAATTTACCACTAAGATTTTGTTACAAATTACCCTCAAATAAAAAAGTTATTCAGCATGTCCCATTGTTCCGAGTGTCCCATTGATGGCCATCCTCCCCTGCCCGTATATAGTGTAAAAGCGGACACCAAATAAATAAACAAACGAGGGAAATTATTAGTATAGAATAATTTATAATGCTCGTAAGCTAGATAAATTTTATGTAGTTACTTATTTAACACAATATAATTATGGTAAACCATTCAGCTATTTCCTTGATAGTAGATTGTGTAAGTTACGAATTATCGGTAAGTTCCACATCTCCGGTCATATAAGAAAAGTTATATAATAATAACGAGTTAGATTATATATTTTTTAAATGTTCGGAAATGTGGAACGAGTCGATAATTCTTAACTTACCTGTCTTCTACCCCTGAGTTGGTTTGTATTATCGACATGAATTTCTCCTCGAGTCGTTTGGTCAGTTTGGCCGTGAGGAGATTGGTCTGTGGAGGAAAATTAGGTACAATATTAAGGCACGTATTTGGGTGAACAAATAACTAGGGTTGTGACAATATGCTTTATAAATCATAGATCCTGGAAATATTATAGACGGAGAGAATTAAAGAGTAGCTATTGAATGGTTTTACACCAGCGGTACACAGGACAGAAACGGGAGCATTCGGACACTTTTGGGGAAAAATGAATAACTCTTAAACTAATTCGAATTTAACTATATAAATATTTCTGTATGTAGATAAATCATTTTACTTCATTTTTATTAAGACTGTTTTACATTTTAAACCTCCATTCGAAAGTTATAAGACAAAATGTAAGAGAGGTTCAAGTGTCCGAATGCTCCTTCCTAGAGGGAGACTTCGGACAAGATGGGAGGATGATTCGGACACCATAAAAATGGTTTAAGCATTGGAAAAATGGATAATTAAACGATAGGATTGAATTTGGATCTACTAATTTAACCGAAATAAACCATAATGACTTGTTATTCACAGTAAGAATTCATCGTATTTTAAATTTTATCATAATAATATTGTAATGATTGAACATTTTCTCCAACAAAATATAGATAGCCCATGAGTAATCACTGTGAAATTATCCTTATATTTAAAAACTTAATATATCAAAAACAAATGGTATAACTATATCCTTTCATTTTAGGTATAACTATTTCCTTTTTTTTTTTTTTTAATTCACCAAAATTAGTAAATTACATCTTGAATATTTCATCGAACGTTTAAAGTACAGTCCGTAAGTGTATATCTTGCTACACCTCCAATTTCAGCAGCTTTTCTGACAGATAAACCTCTTTGGAATTCATCAAATGTTTTTTGAATACCTTTATTACAGACTATCAGTTTTCCTTTTATAGTGAAAAAGCATGAATACGATCGCCATACTGTCAAATAAAGACACTAATATTAAAAGTTGCAACTAATCTTATAAACGAATGCTATGTCAACTAAAATAATTAACTTCAAGTTCAGAATGTCCTTTTTAATCAGATTACTTCAATAAATTGTAATGGTGGACAGAATCGGATACAGAGGGAAGGTTCGGACAATGTCCGAACCAACCTAAACAGAAGTGTCCGAACCTTTTCAAATGACACTTCAAAATTAAAACATCACAATTTTTTTATTTCATTCTTATTATTTTTTTAACACACCAAACATAACATAAAATATTGATATAATAATTCATACCTTTGAGATTGAGAATCAGTTTCGTATTCATATAGTCCACACACGATCCAATTGAATCACGAAAATTTACATCAATATTGAAAAACAGTGAATTACACCTCGGGGGCGACACACTGCATCTCCGCACTGGATCTTTCAAATAGCTGACGGTTAACACGTCGCACACGTTAAGTTGCAATAGGAGGTTGTTCCAACAATTATAAACGAGTTGTCCGAGAACCGGGAATGCTCCCGGTTCTCCCTTAAAGTTTTCGATACCATTCCATTTCGTCTGTGATATTTTTAAGATCTATGATTTGTAAAGCATACTGGCTCAACCCTACTAATGAAAGAATCTGACATTTCTGATTACACCCACTTCCCGACAACTGCCCTGTTTGCCTAGCTAGTGCTTGCTTCACCTTCTGTTTCTGTAGCACCTCTATCAGCTGACACTGTTTTCTCTGAAGTAACTCCATCTGCTGAATGCGTTTGGAATGAGTTGTTAGTTTTTGCTGAGTCAGCTCTTCTTGGTGTCTCCTGCTCTCTTCCTCGGCCTGAGAATGACGTCACATTCGAAAGGTTAATTTCTTAAGGGCCGTACACACGTAGGGTTTTTTAAGTCTTTCCACCAGACTTTTTGCTAAGCTCCTCCTACTTTTTCTACGAGAATATAAGAAAAAGCGATGTATTTGTTTTTGATTTCAGTTGGTATCCATGATACCTGCAGGTATCATGGATACCAACTGAAATAAATAATAATTATATCGTTTTTTCTTATATTCTTGTGGAAAAAGTAGGAGGAGCTTAGCAAAAAGTCTGGTGGAAAGAGTTAAAAAACCCTACGTGTGTACGGCCCTTTGAATAGAAATATTATTTTGTTGAGATGCACCATTAGTGTATCAGTAAAAATGATCACTTAATAAACATATTTATGTTGGTGCTGTAATTATTTTTAATTACTGGAAAATATAATATTGTGGACTAATAGATGTTAATTGAAAATAATTATGTACAAAATCCTTATATGAATTGAGAGTTATTGCAATATCTTATAACTATTTTCATCTCTCAACCCTGATGATGAATAGATATATTTCTATTTGAAAGTTCGATTCTCAGAAAATACCTTTAGTGTTCAGTTTAAATTACCCACATTGAAATCCCGTTTACTATAAATCTTTTCAAGCCAATGCACCTTTAGCTGTGCAGACAGCTCCTCATTCCTCCTCACGGTCTCTAATAGCTTCTGCTGCAGTCTCTTCACTTTAGTGCCATCGTCTGTTTTGATGCTCTTCTTCTTCTTTGCATCGGATAAATCCTGGAATGAAAGGAAAAATGAAATCATGTGTACATTTGTTACAAATTCATTACTAGCATACTCTTGTTAGCTACATGTTTAATATTTTTGATGTTGTGGTTCTTAAATGATTGCCCTGTTCTGCTCTATTTGGGAAGCTGTGGATTTTGGGAATTTTAGCACGTTCCCGCATATTGACCCACCGGTGAGTCAATACGCATTTTAACATGCAAATAATAAATAGTTCCGTAATTATTCATCAATGGATCAGCATATTTATTGAATCACAAGTCTAGAATCGTATATACAAAAGGAAACTATCCAGAGCTTTCATCACGATGTATCACACAGAACCCTTTAAATAAACCTGAAAATTCTTCCGCTCTGACGTCACATTTCTGTTATTGGGATACGCGTGGAACGTGTTAAGGGAATATAATTCTGTTATAACCAATGTACGAAAGAGAAATAGGTGTATGAAATGGTCTTTCCAAAAATAACAAAGTAAGTAGTTTTCAATTATATTTGACATTGTGTCACTTAGGTAGAGTTTAATGAATATAGAGAGTCAAATGTGGCGAAACTTTTGCGCCACTTTTGTTGGTTTTAGTCTCCTTACTCGATCGTTATATGGATTGATATTTCCTTGCATTAAATTCAACTCTATTAATTTCAACTAGGTGTATAATATGGCCACTAGGTTTTTTCTTCAAATATGAATTCTGTTCATCAAAAATACTTAGTCAATATGCACATATATGTATTAATTAAAGCAATCGCATTATAGGTTATAGCTTTGGGTTAGGTAATTCATCCAATTTCTTTGTAACACCAAATTAATAATTTCAAATAAATACAGAGATTGTTTGTAATTATCATAAATGATTTCGCCTTAATATCTTTGTGTCTCTTCATATATAGTTCAAACATTTCTTACTCACTATTCTAAGTGTTTTGTTCTCCTCTCTGATTCTTTCTAGTTCTTCTCTGCTTCCTATACTTCTCCTCTCCATTATTCTGTGTTCTTTCTTAGCCGCAGATAGCGCAGTGTTCAATGTCCGCACAGTACATTCCGCCTTCTGTAACTTGATGCGATTGGCTTGTCTCTCTTGCTCCTTGAAACAACAATTAGAATTTAGTTAAACATCTATTAGGTAAGACTGAAAACTTATTTTAAAATTGATATGATTCTGCATTTTTTTGAGAAACACTAACCAAGTATTGATTGGTTTTCTTCAAGTTGTCCAGCATTTCCTCTAGCATTGCCGTTTTCTTCTTGAAGCTGATTATTCTTTTCTTGGTGGCCCGATCCATGAACTCGTCAAAAATTGAACCTTCTGATTCGCTTTCCACCTCAATATCACTTTTTTCAGCATTTTCACTGAAGACATCGTCTGTTCTTTCTTCACACCCATTAACTGTTTCGGTATTGTACAACTCACTAATACCATTTCCATTATCGGTAAATATTTCAATTGATTTACATAATTCAACTGTTTGTCTTGTCTTTGGGCTAGTTTCTGTATCATCTGACCTTGAAATTGAATCATTCGATTGATCATAAGTGAAATTGTTCCCTTTTTCATTTTGCATATGTGCATGTGTGCTGTCAATATTATGAACAGTTTCATGTTTGTTTAATTTCATAGTTATATTAGCATTTTCATTGAATGATGAATCTTCATGATAATTGTTTGACTCCAATCCCAAATATGTGTTTGACGTTACAACATTAGGTTTCTCAGAATTATTTAGGTTGTTGTCGTCGTTCAAGATGACTTTACTGCATTTGCCAGCAGTTGAATCACTTATGCCTAATTCTTCGGTTACACCTTTCTCGTTACTGTTTAGCTTTTCAGATCGATAAATTCTATTATTTACTACGTTCTTTACCATATAGGTACTCCAATCACCATCATCACCGATGTATGCGCACCTATCTAAACTAGGCAAACTTTCATCAGAATCCGGGTTACCTAATTCTTCCTGTATGGTCGCTAACCTAATAACCGTTGGCTTATGATGCATAACATTCACATCATCATTTATCAGTTCTAAATCCTCTATCATTAACTCTTCAATACGTTTAACATTCTTTTCTCCTGATTTTGTTGCAAACCTTTCATGATGTATTACATCAATGTTACCTGTAACTTCCATTATCTTCATGTTATTGGTCAAAGAGTACGTATTATCGCTCTCAATAACCTCTTGTTCTTGATTATGAACATTTTCCAATTTATCTGACTGTTTCGTTGCTATATTTAATTTTGGATTTTTTGGTTCTGACTTTATTTTCAATTCTTTATTGTTAAAATTTGTTGAAGAGTTCACTTCTGTGTTCATTAGACAGTTTTCTCGTTTATATCTTCCTGTTGTTTTTCTTCTAGATAAAACATTCGAACTCATCACACCTTGTATATCTTTACTATTATGTTATATAACTTACTAAATCAATTCATTTAAATGAAATTGATGAAAAAATTTGGAATATATCGTTAATATCTACTTAATACTCTTATCGAGCAATTAAAACCATATAAAAACTATGAATTCAACCAACATCACTCGTCATCACAATCTAATTTTTCTCGGCGTGGATGTTACATGACGCTGTGACCATGGCAACCATCATTCCCAAAAATCGACCTTCGTCTCTCATCTGCAATGATTGCAATTAACGTTGTTCTGTTGTTTACGTAAAAAAATATAATTCAATTATCAGCAATGAATTGTTAATATATAGCCAAATATTTTTAAATCAAAATTTAACAACATCGTTAGGTTAGCAATATTACATGGCTTACCTTTTTTAATCCTTTTGTTTTTCATTAACCCTTTTTCATGGTCGGGCTGTTTCGGTTCTAATTTCAGTAATATATATTTTTCATTTCCACATCGGTATGAAGTATTTAAATCAGAAGAAGTGTAAATCCTAACCGCTTTCGTTAATGCATTTCATAATTCAATTTCTCATTGAGGTGACATAGTTTATGAATGTTTTGTAGGAAAAAAAACTAGAGATGTCGAGTTAATTGTTCTTTTCATTTATTTTCTTCGAAAGTTCGACATGTATTTCGATTTTTGGTTGATAACCAAAGCAACGGGTGCAAAGTAAAATAAACTAGAAAAGTAGTCTGACTTTTAAGTAGTTGCTTGTTTATAAAAAAAAAATTATTGGCAAAAACGTGAAATAACAAAGTTAAGAGCGAGCAACAATTTTATCATACGATTCATACAGAATATACGTTAAATTATGCTTCTTCAAGATCATGTCCTGTGCTTTTAGCGAATCTGCGACTTCGGATAATGACCGAAGTCGTCAGAGCCAAGATTATATACACAGTATGCCTTGGTCAGAGTACTTCAGCGTTTAAACAAGTTTTATTTTTAATGCGACTAGCTACAGCTTTCGGAAATTTTTGTGTTTAATTCTCGTACTTTCGATTGCTATTACTGTTTTCCCATGCGTTTTGGAATTATATGATTATATTTAATATAAATTTGTTTATATAATGGCTTGAATTGGTTGTTACTGTGTACAATTTTTATGTTCAATAAAATTGTATATTCTTGAGTAGTTATTTAAAGAATATTCTCATCATCTTGTGCAGTGAAAATGATAACCAAAGTAACGCCGCGTCTATTGATTAATAGGCACCTGGGCACACAGACTCAGGTACACAGAATATTGAATGAGAAGAAGCTCAGATCGAACGTGTACTCAGTCTTAAAAATTCAACCAATCACGTCCATTGATCGCTGACGTCACTATAAACGCTCTCTCGAAAATAGTTTGAACATGCATTCTACCTCAGCAGCAGGTAACTATAGCTCTCTGAGATACCCTAAGGGTGATTATCAAGGTTCTTTTATGTTCTCTCCTGTTGAATCTTCTGATGTCGAACTTGCAATTTTGTCTCTGAAAAATAAACCTACGAGTCTCTTTTCAGTACCTGCATCGGTGTTGAAGGCAATCAGTTTCATAATATCGCCGGTACTTGCATGCATTATTAATAGGTCTATCTCTTCTGGTGTGTTTCCCAGTCATCTAAAGATTGCAAGAGTTGTCCCAATTTTTAAGAGTGGTGTGAAATCTGTAATGTGCAATTACCGACCAATTTCTATACTGCCTATTTATAGTAAGATTTTTGAGAAAGTTATATATAAACAGGTTTATTCTTATCTAGATAGGTTCTCCATACTGTCCCCTGATCAATTTGGCTTCAGGTCTGGAAAATCTACAATGCAAGCCATGCTCCACTTTTTGAATTTCATTTACCCTACTCTTGACTCTAATTGCAACTTACTGTCTATTTTTCTTGACTTCTCTAAAGCTTTCGACTGTGTAGACCATTCTTTGCTGCTATCCAAATTGAACTATTATGGTTTCAGGGGTCATATCTGACTGATCGTAAGCAGTTTGTCTCAGTTGGTAATTCATCGTCTGGTTGCATATCTGTGAAGCATGGTGTTCCACAAGGCAGTGTATTGGGGCCTCTCCTGTTCATTATTTTCATTAACGATTTTCCAAATTCATCTGAAATATTTAAGTTCACTTTATTTGCAGATGATAGTACATTATCATTCGGGCTGGACCCTCGCGATGCTCTCTCAAATTCATTAACCGTTAATTCTGAGCTGGTAAAAATTTATCACTGGCTAATTGGTAACAAGATAAAAATGAATGTCGAAAAAACCAAATATATTATTTTTTCATATAGACGACAAATTCACTTTCCAAATATTTCTATTGGCGAAGGTGAGATTCTGCGTGCAAAAAACATCAAATTCCTTGGTGTAATTGTAGACGAGAATTTAACATTTGAGGATCATACTGCGCATGTATTGTCTAAAATATTTAGGTAGCTAGGACTTTTAAATAAACTAAAATTCTTCTTATCCCCAAATATAATGCGCACATTGTTTGTATCTTTGATTGAGCCTTATCTATCTTACTGTGTTGCTGTATGGGGAGGAACTTCTGATTGTTACTTAAAGGGAATTATTAAAGCTCAGAAATTTGCTGTCAGATCTATATATAATCTTCCATTCAATGAGCATACATCTAACTATTTCAAGCAGTCGCAAATTCTGAAGTTATCTGATATGTATGAATTTCGAGTACTCCTAGTTATATACTGTGCTACTTACAATAATACTGATCGATCTCTCTTCAATAATCTACCATGTCATTCTGATATCCATTCGCATAACACTAGAAACTCAAATAACTTGATTGTTCCTCACTTTAATAAAACTAAATCATTCATGTGTATTTCACTAGTTGGTCCTAGGTCATGGAATATGTTGCCAGACAATGTAAAGATATTTAATTCGGTCTCAATTTTTAAGAAGAAACTAAAGGCGTACTTGATTGACCGGTACTAGGGTGAATGTATGCAATGACGTTTAATTCTTGGATTGTGTTGTGGCATAGGTATAGTGACTTTACTTTATTTTTTGTTTCTTTGTGGTACTCTATACTATTTAATCGTAGTATAGTTGTAGCATCATAAATTTTTGAAATTCTGCATCAATGATTTTATTTCATTGTATTTAGGTATATTTTTTGATTAGGTTTTTTTTTTTGATTTATATTGTTCTGAAATGACTGTAAAAATTTAGACGTAGTTAGTGTTTTTTTTTTCAAATTTTTATATAGGTTGCCCTTAAAGCCTTCACTGAGCTTATTGGGGCCGTGAATACTATTGTTATAATGGGGTGTTCTGTATTACTGTATCATTTATTTATTTTACTGTGTTCATGAATAAATTGTTTCATTGTTTCATTATCTTTGCTGGGAGCCATATCTTCCTACCAAATTATGTACACGATAATCTATATTCTATAGCCCAGCTACTAGGCAATAATAAACTAATCTTCTTTGCAACAAACACAAACTGACACCATTTCGGTTGTAATAAGCATTCAAAATAATGGACTCAAACAGAACTGGTGAAACGAAGCCTCTGATTGGCTGAGTGGCTCAGTCTTAACTCTTAATGACGTCACTGTAAACGGCACTCAAGAGTAATATTAAGGGATACACTTTTTCTATTCAATGTTCTTTGCTCAGGTAGGTATGCTAGGTCTCCAAATAAGGGTGGGTAACCGTGGGGATCCTTGAAGAAAAAAATCAAGATAAACATGTTTCTTATTTTGTAAATATTATTATTTATTTCATATAGCATACCCATGAAATAATGCCAATTAAATTTTGTTTTTTATGAAATTGTCAGGCTAAACGGTTCAACTAGTTCTGTTGACCATTAGCTTTATGATGGCTTTTCATCCACCTCTTTGAAAAGAAGAAGATTCAGGTAGGTGTTTAATTTTTCCAGAACCTTACCTCAAAAAACATAGTTTAGACCACAATATTGATCAGGCAGAATAGACCACAATATTAATTAGGCATACAATACATATATAGTATATTAGCCTTGATGTAACCACCTCGTTCTGACAATATCGTCAGAGCGAAAAATCACTCTAATACCCATACATAGTACCTAACCGTAGAATAAGACTTCACTAAACAAACACTGGAAGAAGAAGACTCAATCTATTGACCTCTGAAAACTATCGGTTACTATTCATGGGTCAAACCTTATTGCAGTTTATTTCTGATACAATATCAAATACCTATATGTAGGTACCAATAAAGGGGAGTGTGCCCCCTGCCACTAATACATACCTGACAGGCTGCTAGGTTATTAAAAAATCATGAAGCGTGCAGTACTACAAACTGGCGGATATAAAAAAAACTACATTGCATTTTCATATCAAAAATCTAAGAGTGTTGAACTATTAGGAAGTTCCCAAAATTATCAATGTACTAATAAACTCACAAAGTGGCGATTTGATGAAACAAATATCTATGTACTTATCGAAATATTGTAATAAAACAGTACTAGTTAAGGAAGCTTTTTAAACTTATTTTCCATGCCAAACTTTTCTGTATATTTGAAAATCTTTGGGTCATGAGTAGCTTAAGAAGAATTAATTTAAGCAGATAACTAGCTAGTTGATTGCTGTACCTTGGCCAAGTCCCAACTAACCCTACTATTTCTCACTAGGCCTGTCTAGTTAAAACTAAATGCATCGATTCATAAAGGTAAGAGATGATTATAAAAAGATTGATGTAGGAGGAAGAAGCAATGTCTGACTCGAAGTAGGTAGGTAATCACTATCCCAATCTGTAAACTATGGGAATGTCTGCCTCCTGAAGAGTGAGAAATATGGTGGAAGATTTTCTAATCAATTTCTGTTTACAATATTGCTTGACTGTGACAGTGTCACAGTTTGGAGAATTTCAGGAAGAAATCTGAGGAGCTGCAAAGACCAAGAGTGATCAGTGATGGATACTGGATAGGGAGGAGGATGAGACAGAGTGGAGGGGAATGATGCTGAGGAGTTGGAGACTGGTTAGGAAACGAAGGATGATTGACATGAAGGAATGAACACAGAACAAACTAGATAATGTGCACTCGGTAGAGTGCATACCTTCGCTGCTGCTTTGACCTGTTCTCTCCCAAAATCTAATAAACTGTTAACTAGATAATGACCAATTGTTCCAAGTTTTTTGCAATATGGTTCAATACTTTTTGAGTTATAAATGACCAAGACCTTGACCTTTTTCTGGGTTGCTCCCAAAATTCTACCAGAAAGTCACTGGACATTGACCAATCATTTCACCAAACTTCAAGCAATATGGTTGAACACTCTTTCAGTTATGCGAATAACAAGATGATGAAAAATAAATGCCGGGTAAAATATGACCTTCCGCAAATTTGCGAAGTAAAAAGGGAGGATGAACTGAAGACTAAAAGTGGAATATGAATCTTTTTTGCACTAAGAAGATTGCAGACCTAGCAGGGAAGGGGCATCTGCAGATAAAACACATTGGACATCACATAAACTTGGTAGCTACCTCATAACTTGGTAAAGTTTTTTGCACACTTATACTTATTCCAATAAACTATTGGCTAACATAGTGAATAAAATAAAATTGCAGACTTCAATGTTCTATCACCTTATGTATGTAATTATTATTAGCGTTTGATTATTGACAGATCTAATATCAACATATAAAGTAATATTGGTGCTTTAATGTGGCATGTGCAATAGAGAAAGATTGCTTCACTGTAAATAGTTAAAAAAATTTTTTTTTCCAATTTATGGAGAAGTTATTGTCTTTTCTGTTTGATATTTTAGTTCCACTAAAATCCTATGTAAATTTCAATTCCATTTTATGCTCATTAATGAATGTGATTTGAGAGTTTAGTTTTTAGCTAATTGCTGTCTTACTACATCTTAGTTTAAGTTTACTTTCAATGAATCATGTTTCTTCAGATTAGAATGAATTGAATTTTGAAAATATGTCCCTAAAGTTTCCTACTGGCATAATTCACCCAGTTTACATTTGCTGCTAAGGTGTTTGCTAAGTTCTTTGCCATTAATGCTATTACAAAGTAGCTACTGAAGTGAATTATTTGTTTCCTTATAATAAGCCAATCTGCAGAATATGGAAATTATTTGTATAGCTTTTCTCTATGGAAAAGGCTTAAATAATTCCAATATGTTGCATTATATTTCTATATGTTAAATTACATTCCTATATGGTACATCACACTCCTAAATGTTTATTTAATTTCGCCAAGAACAGATATGATATCTCTACAAACACTTCAACTGTCAGTTTTTGCATTGTGGGCTATTAAGATAATCTGAACTCTTGATAAGTTATCTAGTCACAACTTAGTTATAATATTCCCAATATGATTAGAGATTGGATTTTAATTTAGAGTAGCTTATTGAGTTTTATATTCTAACATAAATTAAAAAATGGATCTATCCTCTTGATATAACAATTCAGGCAAAAAAATATGTTCTTTTTGTTGTTTAATTTGAGAAAAATTTCCTCTTGTTCTCTAATTTGGAACAGTTACATGGTAACATGTGTGTACAATATTTTAATATAGCTAATGTATATTTGATATAAAAATATCAATACTTGAAACTGCTTCTTTTATGTATCTAGGTAAAAATGAGATAGCTAGCTATGAACTGTTCTTTTGAGATTGAATCTAAATCATTTGTGATCATAAAACAAACAATAGAATGAATTAAAGTTTTTTATTTAGAGTGATAATTAGAGCTGATGCAATGTTCTGTTTCTGTGCTATGTGAAGTATATGTCATCCATTTTTATTTAGCTCTTTGAATCTGCTTATTCTTCATAAACATTAGTGTAGTAGATTGCATTACTTTAATCATCCTAATAGCAATTAAGACTCAAGATATTTCATATGCATGATTCAATTAACTTACTATTCCTTTTTCCAGGTGTCTTTTGTTTTCCTCATGATTATAACTGCAACTTATTTGCTAAGAAAATTTACGAACCAAGGTAGCTACAGTGTGACTCAATTTTCTAAAACTCTCACAGCACTTCACTCCTGTGCTACTCAGGTAAATTTTTTTTTACCTCTTAGAATAGGAATGTATATGTAGGTTCTACTACACATTCTGTTTCATTTAGAGTCTGACAAAAATTTTACAGCTTGCATAGAAACTCCAAATTAACATTTTTTCAGGAATAACAAATGTCTAAAATGATTCGTTATAGAGATACTAATGTCCTGGTATAGCTATATAGAGGATATCTTGTAAAACAAACATTGTTTCTCGAACACCTGAATTATCATAACTGTTACTTTTAGAGATTAGACTATTGACTTTCAAAGTATTAAAAGGACTCCTTCCTAGATATTCACTAGTACTTACATTCCTAACATATGGTTAGTAATGAAAAATTTAACATAACAAATCTTAGTACCTATTATAATATTACTAAATTTAATTGCCTGTTATGTTTAACTTTCCACTAATAACCATTTGTTAGGAATGCCAGTACTCGTGAATATCTAGATAAGTACCTAGTCTTTTCAATATTTAAAAGTCAGTATCTTGAAAAATAAGCAGCATACATATTTAGGTCATTAATAATGTGACACATTATTTGTCTCTTGATAATTTGGTGTTGCCATATGATGCTATCTCTAAAAGAATTATAGTAAAAATATGAATAAGTCTAGGGAGTATGCTATCATTTTTTCAGCATCATGGTGATTTTAATTTTTGGAAGAACATTTATTGCTTGGATTCAGCCATACTCTTTAACCTGGGATAAAGTAGTCAATGTTGTCAAAAAAATTAATTTAGGAAGAATATCTAAATTTAACAGAAAAAAACTAATGCTAGCAAACAAGTTATTTAATTAATGTTAGCAGAAAAGCAATTTATGAAAAGGCGCCTAATTTTAGCAGAAAAGCTTTTTATAAAAATGTAGCTAATGTCGGCAAAGTAGCAATTCATGAAAAAGTAGCTTTTGTTAGCAGAAATCAATTTATTATAAATTACTTATCAGTAAATCTTTTTATACAAAGAAGCTAATGGTAGCAGAAAAGCTATTTATGAAAAATTATACATATAATTTATGGAAAATTAGCTAGAGCTTGCAAATTAGCAAATCATGAAAAAGTACCTAATGTTGACAAAGAAGGAATTTATGGAGAAGTAGAACAGCCATATAGGAAAAAGTAGCTGTTGTCAGCAAAAAGGAAATTTATGCCTAGTTAAATGTTAGTAGCTTAAAACCAATTTGTGGAAAAGTAACTGATGTTAGCAGAATAGTGATTCATGAAAAAGTAGCTAATATTAGCAGTAAACCAATTTATGAAAAAGAATTATTGTTACAGAATAGTGATTCATGAAAATGTAGATAATGTTAGTAGAAAAGTTATGTACGAAAAAGTACCAAAGTTTTCTTCATCGGTGATGGATTCAAAATTAACTAAGTTTCATTAACATCTGAAAATTGTTTTGATGCACTGATTATCAATCCTTTAAAATTATAGATTGATCTAACCTCAGCACCAGCACACGGTTACCTCTCGTAGCTCAGTTGCCGACCTAATGCATGGAATGTATTTTCACTGTCCCCTTTTTTACTGGAACTTTTTCTCTTCAATTCTCTTTAAATCATGTAGTTGTGGATATAGACAACTTGTAAATACCTACAGTAATATTATACTTCTATTACACTAAATACATAGCTACTAAAATAGCTTGTTAATAAGTACCTAGCATGATGAAATCACTTGACTTCCTGCTTCATAATTTTTTTCTTTTTTAATTAGATTTTTTTATGTGTACATTTTTTTCTCAAGACTATATATAATGATTTTCCAGTGTAATCGCCATATCACTACTATACATTATTTTAACATAAAGTTACTGTTTATATAATATGATGAAGTGTTTCATCAGAACCATAATTCGTGGCTAAGTAGCTATGATTTATTTCTATCAGGTCCAATCCTACTCTTCCAAAATGTCGACTGAATTTTGTGCCGCCTATGTCACGGTACCCAACATGGAAGTTGCCAAGAAAATATCCAGGTATCTAAATCTAGGTATTTTTTAATTGAATAGATTAATTTTTTAATTGAAAATTATTGATTTCTATCCACCAAATATCAATTGTTTAACATTATTTGCTTGGTTGAGTAATTTTATATATTTTTTTACTGCTTTAACTAATTTTTTGTGATAACTATATTCAATAATCATTCTAATTTTATTTAAAGAAATCTTAGTATGCGATAGACTATTTAATTATATTTTTTCCTCAGGGGTATAGTTTCAAACAAACTAGCAGCGTGTGTCAATGTCATCCCCGGAGTAACTTCTATGTGAGTATTATTCTATAGCTAAATTTTGGATATAGTCGCCGATTAATAAGTTTTATTTTATAATGAAGCTACTTATTTATAATTATATTTAGGACCCATGTAGCTACCTACTTCGTTTTAGCCCATGCATGTTAAAATGGTGTATTTTATTTATCCAATAACCTGATTATAGTAATTAGCTATAAGCTCATTCAAATTATGTAATACTTGAAACTCAAATATATAAAGAATAAACTGTTCCCAATCAATATTTAACATTTTGAGAAAGCATTTTTTTTCTTAGCTACTTAGCAGGTAGTATCAGATAGCTACAATGAATATTTTTAACCTGAGGCTTTTAAATGCTAAGGAAAATATGCTTATAATATTAAATAATACTCTGTGATAGCTACCTCAAGCTTTCCTAAAAGATTTAACAATTTTAATTCCTTATTTTTATAGATATGAATGGGAGGGTAAAATAGAAGAGGATAGTGAACTCATTCTGGTGAGAATTTTTGAGAGTTTTAATTCATTGCATATAAATTAATTGGAGAGTTTGAGAAGATTCTAAATGTTTCTTTGATGTAACAAGCAGATATTTATTCCTAATTCCCTTAAACTGATTTTGATTCTTAATATAGTGACCTTTTAAAACTAAAATTAGTTAGTGAGTACAATTAAGATATGATATGTTGATATAAATCTATTGATTGATAAATAAATCTGTTGAAAGATGATCAAGACACGCTGTTCAAGAACTGAAGAGTTGACGGAATTTGTAAAGAGCAACCACCCGTACGATGTGTGCGAAGTTATCACAACTCCAGTAAGTCTCTGTGCATCAAATTTGATTTTACATCAAAAATTAGATATTCTTACTCATTGTAACATTGATATAAATAACTATCATCTAATTTAAAAAAAATTCAGATATTTTTCCTAATTGAGCAGGATGGATAATTTAATTAGTCATGTTCTTTACATGGTGATGGGAGAACGTGAAAAAAATAGTTGCTAATCTACTCAATACCTACAGAAAAAATTCCTTATTCTTATTCCTAAAGGATTTAAATAGTATTTAGTAATGATTAGAATTGCTTCTTATGCCAATCACAGTTTTGTGCACCTTAGAACTAACGACTGACTCTTTTCAGATCACTGGTGGTAATCCTGCATATCTTAGTTGGTTGGGAGATGTTGTTAAGAATGAGTAGAGTTTCATGGATCTGCTGGCTAGTGATGAAGAAAGAATACAGATCGACTCTTCAACTAATGTCAAGATGTGATATTTAAAAAAAAACTTTAATAAAATTATTACCTATTTCTGTCTCATCATTACTAACTATGTCAGTCTATGACATAGTTATACCGTTAGGTATTTCACCAGAAAGGATTTTTTTTACCTGAAATTGAAGGAAATAAATTTCTGCAATTTTCTGTTACACATTTATTCAAAGTTCTGATAAGAATGATCAATAATATTTTTAATACAAGGGCAAAGAACTCAAATTTAAACAATCTAATTTGAGTCGAATAATGAGAATGCTTAGTAGGGAGAATTTTCTCAGAACAACTAATATTAACTGACAACCAGTTGTTATAACTAATGAGAATAATATAGTAGAATGTAAGTACAATTATTTACATTATTAGTCTCTTGAGAACAACTGAAAGAGTCTCTTTCTGAATCCTAATCTTCTATGTGTTAGTTGAACAGATCTATTAGGGGCCGTACACACGCAGAGTTTTTTAAGTCTTTCCACTAGACTTTTTGCTAAGCTCCTCCTACTTTTTCCACGAGAATTTCGAATTTTATAAGAAAAAACTATATAATTTATTTTAATTGGTTTCCATGATACCTGAAGATCATGGATACCAATTAAAATAAATTATATCGTTTTTTCCTTGTATTCTTGTGGAAAAAGTAGGAGGAGCTTAGCCAAAAGTCTGGTGGAAAGACTTAAAAAAATTCCTACGTGTGTACAGCCCTTTAGTTACAATTATATGGCACATTTTTCACTGGTGTGGTTAGTTTAGAGTAAAATAACACTCGATTATTTTGTCTTTGCTTCCACTTTCTAGTTTAAAATTCTTGAACTTAGATTATCTTACATCTGATGAGTATTATAAGGCACAGGCATCAAAGTAGTAAAACAACTACCGAAATAATGCAATAAATTGAGTCATGATCATATGAATGGAATCAATGGGAGAATGTGATCCCATCAATTTAGTCTAATTTTAAAATACCTAGTTCAGTTTGATCTAATTTGAAAATACTTAGTTCAAATTCACTAGTTTGATCTAATTTGAAAATACCTAGTTTAAATTCACTAGTTTGATCTAGTTTGAAAATACCTAGTTTAAATTCACTAGTTTGATCTAATTTGAAGCTAGTACAGTTTGATCTAATTTGAAAATAGTTCAGTTTGTTTTTATTCAAAGATATCAGTGATTTTTAAGCTAACTGAATAGTCACGACATAATTAAACTGCTCACGAACGTATTGCATGGTGCACTACCACAAGATTTCTATAGTAACAGTGTCACTGAAATAAGATGTCATGACTTTTTGAAGTAGCTACATTGATCGAATGTAGCTACTCTTGTTCATCTTCCTATTTGTAGCTCTTAATTTTTTCCCTTATCTAACTCTGATCTATGTTTTCACTAACTGAAGTATGTTCTGCCAAGACTGATTTTATGAAATCTTCTTCAGGGGCACATAAAAAGCTGTCTACGAGATTTTCTGCTAGAGGGAGCTTGCTGTTCACATCAATGCCATCCAATGGGTGATGAATGGAGTCCTCCAACAAGTTAGTAACGTCTTTGTCGTCAATAGTGGTTTCATTTTGGTCTCTATTTACACAGTCTTCAAAGGTGGAAACTCTTCCATCTTGGTGATGTTCCGATACTCCATTTTGTATTACATCTGTAACGCCATTTTGATTATATACCAAATTCTTTTGTTCAATGCTCAATGGACTGTAATTTTGATAATTGCGACTTCCCAAAAGGGGATCAAATAGTTTTTTCTCATCCCCTTGCTGTTCATCAATTGATTTATCTGTTACTTGATGCTCCATCTTAATTGCGTAGTCGTGATCTAATGATTCATTAGAATATTGAAAACCTTGAATTGATTCGTTCGAATTTCTGATCATTGGATATTCTAGAAGATTTTCAAATTGCATATCGCTTCTCAAAGAAAAGTTATCACAAGTAGTCAAAGTCGGTTCTAACATGTAGGATTCGTCATGTGTAGTTTCGGTTAATGACATACTTTGCTTCTGGGCTTGTTGCGACACCAATGCCTCGTTCTGAGGCAAAGGCAAGTGAACGTGTTGCTCATCGGGCTGACGCTGCATAGCCAAGAGGTCTTGCTTTAGCTTAAAAAAGAAGGCAGAGTGATGTAAGGGGAATGTTGTTTGTTTGGTCTTCCTGTCGCCCCGATGACTTGATTCCCCCCGATTTGATGGACCATCAGACCTTCTCCTTCGTCCGGTTCCTGTTTTATCGGATCCTGAAGTCCGTGATGGCTGTGTTGAGGTTGATGAAGCTGATGGTGAGGGTTGTTTGTCGCCTGCGGGGAAGTCTCTTCCTGTGGGAGATTTGTGTGGTCCTGCTCCTCTGCCAACAAAGGGGGGAAGCTGGGAATCGATCCCCCCAAGTTGGTCAGGCCTCCCAAGCTTATCCCCGGACCTGGGGAAAAATCCCGTATATCTTGAACATAGTAATCATTAACAGTTGTTGGCGGCACAGAGTTAGCTGGAGAGGTTTGTATTGCCGATGGGTAACCATAAACATGCGGAGAATGACTTCCTCCATGGGCGGGAGGATGCGACCCATGAGTGAAGGAGTACGGAGTGTTAGAGCTGCTGGTTAGGATGTTAAGATGTTCGTAGCTAGAGGGGTGGTGGTAGCCCCAGTTGCTGCTCGACGGATCAGAAGGATTGAATGGAATTCCTCCAAGACTTCCAAATCCTCCACCGGACAAACCTAGAAAAATTCATTATTATTATTGTAGAAAGGACCAGCATCTTTCTTTATATATGTAAGCAATAACTATAACGAATTCACTCTAAAATATATTAACTTACTTGGAGAAATGTAGTTTTTCCTCGGTGGTTCCCGTTTCCTCCATTTTGCTCTTCTGTTTTGGAACCATACTTGAACTCTCGACTCAGACAGCACCAACTTTAAGGCCAGCTCCTCTCTTGCAAAAACATCCGGGTAAGGAGCTCTTTCAAATGCTCTCTCCAGTTCTTCAAGCTGGTATGCAGTAAATGTTGTCCTGAAAAATACATCAGTTGTAAAATATCAGCTCTATTGAATATCTTAATTAAATTAAACACAATTACGTATCGCATGCTAGACGAAGAAAAACTATATATTTGTTTCAGAATCTCATTTCAACACTTGTAACGTTCATATTTATCTGGCAATTCGTATCAAATGCGGCTACTCACCTAGTTTTCTTTTTCTTTACTGTTGTTGTTCCATCATTCGATGAGTTTTTCTTCGACTTTCCGTCCGCCTTCTTAGCTGGCGGTGGCCCAGCTTCTGCTGAAACACAAATCAATGTTAAACAAACCGTACCTAAATTGTTTAAAGTGGAGTATATTTTGGTAAGGCAATTCAGATGTGTTATGTCATCTTCTTACCTGTTGAAGTAGACACTACACATCCTTGACCGTTATTTTGTAGGTAAGAGTTGTTAGGAACGTCACAATCCAGTTTTCTTTTTATGGACACAGACTGATGGTGTTCCTCAATGGACGAACTGTTGATGGTGGGTGTTAGGTGTTGTTGATCGTGTAAATGTTGCTGCTGCTGTTCGTGAATGCTGTTCATGGTAGATGATATCAGTTGTTGTTGGGAGTTGTTAGTGATGTTGTTATTAGATTCTAGATGACAAGTGCTGGGTGTTAAGTGGGTGTATTGTTGTTGCTGCTGTTGTTGTTGCTGATCTTGCTTGTTGGTGCGTATGGTGGTTGATACGTGTAGTAGATGATGAGGAGGAGACCCTGCTACCTGGCTCTGATTAGTTTGGTAATGCTGATTAGTTTGGTTGGTGTGGACATGCTGTTGGTGATGGTGGGGATGTTGGTAAGGGGAGGTGCTGCCGTTGAAGCTAGACGGAGTAAGCATGAGATCTGTGGATAGTCCTAACATGAGGTGAATAGAGTGGTACCCTCCTGAAGATGTCTCGTCAGCTCTCTCCTCTCCTTCATTAAGGAAAGTACTCTCGGTTGTTCTAGTTTCTTGTTCTGCTGCTACACTTTCTGCCACGGATTTATTCATCGTGTAGAGATTCTGCAAAAGGAAAACAAGTTGTATTAAGCAAGTAATTGACTTAATTGTTTACATGCAAGAAATATTTATTTGTGGGATATTATGGGATAACCCAGGGAGTAATGATTTTGAATAAATGTCAATATATGTATTATCTGATCGAATGTATTGATTTTATACAAAGAAATCCTTGGTAGGTAGGTACTTATAATGGATTCCTTACAGTTTTTGCGACGCATATTTCGGTCAATATTGTTGTTTAATTTACCAACCGATATGTGGAGTTTGACTTTCAACGAGGTTTTTTAATAGTCAAAATACTACGTGATATTTTTTATGAAACATTGAACAAGTGGTAGGTATTTAACAATAGGTATAACGTGGCTAAATATTGTAAGCAGTGGATTTATCACTAAATTCCTACATATATGACTTCATTTTGTATAACTTCGAGTATGAAAAATTCTTTATTAAGTTAACTATAGGGTGAATAGCTAGAGTTTTTGCAAATAAATAGTCATTTATTGCTGCGTGCTGCAACATAAACTCTGAATAGGAAAACTTAAAGAAATGTGCTGCAATTATTTCTATTTATTCCCTATCTCATTTACACCTTTTTATATTTTTTTGTCATGACAAACTTGAGATGATTTGAGTCTTCAAGAAAGTATATAGGGTAAGTTCCGAATTATCGGTCAGTACCACATCTTCAGTCTTATAAGAAAAAACAATATAAAAATTGTTATTATTGTTAATAACAATTTTTATATTATTTTTTCTCTTTTATGACTGACCGATAATTCGTATTTTATTTTGATTTTATGTGAAAGAAGTTGTTTTGTTTCTGGGAATCTTATAATTTGAAGTCATTATGTAGGTTCACTGCATTTATTTATCGCCACAAATAATTGTTGAAGGATATAACAACAGAAAATTTCACCACTATCAAAGTAGTCCAAAAAATCAATATACGAGTGTTAGTGTATTGGCGCTGTCTTGATTCATTAATTCATTGGCTATTTTTTTTAAACATTCTCTGTTCGAAAAAATCGAATTCATTTTCATTGAATTATTTAGATTTCTTAGGTGGTTTTTATTGCAGTAAATATACAGGGTCTTAAGTCTTGCAAATGTGAATATAATTCTTGATCACCTCTCACTTTTTAGCTACTAATACTCACTTTATTTTAGTTCTACAAATTCACTATAGTCTATAGGTACTACTATCAGACACAAATACTTTTTTGATCTGGACACATGAAAATCCTTATTATGTTTTATAACATTTACCAGCTAGTTATTTCTACACTATTTCACTTAGTTCACATTCACCATTTCCCTTTTTTGTACTCAATAGGTAATGTTCAGGTAGATTATTTAGTTGTGTGCCTCAATTTGATGAAGTCGATTGGTGACCATTGAGCCGTCAATTTACACCGCCAATAACTCCAAATTTTATTTAATTATCTTTATTGGTCACGATTGAGCCAATAAGTCCAATCTGCAGGCTTTTTTAAAGCTAATCGTGCCAATAAAAGCGTTAATCCACCCCAATCAAGGCTACTTAAAACTCCCAATCAACTCACTTAATGAAATTTGTCCTGTTGCCTCCATAGCGCGTCCTGCTACTCAAATACTCTAATTATTTGAACCACGCACTTGCTCTCGCCTCTCCGCACGCCCCGCCCACTGTCCTCACGCCTCCAGCTTCTTAAACCCCCTCCCTCCCACTGTCCTTTCTACCCTCACTCTATTTTATACCCTCGGGTAGGAGTGGGTTGCGAGCCCTCATCCTATGAGCACAGGAACTCTTAAATTAGAACCTAGCTTCCCCTCACAGCTATGCTCTCATTGGCTAGAGCATCAGGGCACCTCTGCTCCCATTGGTCAATGTGTTGTGAAGGCTGTGCTCCCATTGGTGGATGCGTGTGGCCCCCTACTGATAACTCCTGCTGAGGCTCCACCCACTCCAGCTAAGGATGAGTCAGCGCAAAGTCATTTATTTATTCCTATATTATTCTCTGAAAAAAGAAGTTGGTGGAAGATGAACAAGTTAAATAGTTAACATTAACTGAAAATGTACCGAGATGAAACTTTAGATGTAAAATTAATTACTAGCTGGAGCCCGTGGAAATTCCTCGGAAACGGGAAATCAACACACAAAAATCAACATGTCAGTCTGTCAAACAGTTTAATTATGAAGAGTAAATTCAATGTAATAAATTATTATAGTAGCTACAGTTCATTTCATAAATTGAATATTATCAACATACAACCTATTACCTAAACTAAGTTATACCTACTAAAGCTCAACAGTTTGCCTACACATCCACCACCACCACTTCCCCATCTTGACTTCCCCCACCTTCACTTCCTAAACCTTCACTTTTCCCACCTTCACTTCCCCCACCTTCACTTCTCCCACCTTCACTTTTCCCACCATCACTTCCTAAACCTTCACTTTTCCCACCATCACTTCCTCCACATAAACTCCCTCCACCTTCACTTCCCCCACCTTCACTTCTCCCACCTTCACTTCCTCCACCTTCACTTCCTAAACCTTCACTTTTCCCACCATCACTTCCTCCACATAAACTCCCTCCACCTTCACTTCCCCCATCATATTTTTTTTAATTTTAATAATTTCGTTTTTATAAGATTCAATAATAAATCTATAAATAATTTTATTGTAAATCTGTATTTATTGTACAGACTGAACAAACAGACTCAATATTAAATAAATTCAAAGATTATATCAAAAACATGTATTTTTTCTCATAAAATTTCCAATATTCTATCCTTTTCATGAAAAATATTAAATCGTGTCAATGTTAGAGTTTACGTTAGTTGAATATGCGACTACAGGGCAATCTAGTGTGGCTCTCATAGGTAATTCTCTGGCCACTCCTGCTGTAGTAAGTGACATACGCTATCGTATTGGTATATAGATATTGTGTCAGCTTGTATCATTGATACAATTTCCTGTTCATATAAATTCTGGTGACCGGAAATTTAGGCCTCGGAATATTCGGTCTCTGAAATATGAATGACCTCTCAACATAAATGACCGTTAAGTAGTTTGCTGTATTCGCTAGTTTATTGTACTGCACACTTCATGCTTGTCCAATGACCTGGCAGCAGGTTTAAGGGGACGGCACGCCCCCCTATACATCTAATTCATAAGTTTTATTGATACCAGAGACCGAAATCTCCTAGAACCGATATATAGATATATCGAAGTGTATCCTTGTTAAAGCCTTGTAGGTATCATTGATACAATTTGTATCAATATAACTTAATTCCTGTTCATATAAATTCTACCGCAAGCAAGAAGGAATTATTCCTGGGCCACTATATTAGTTGAATCAAATTTGATTTGTTTCGACTCCTATGAATGGTTTGATTTTGCCCCTACCTACGTGGTGAGTTGCAGGTACTACTTAAAAGTAGTTAAACTGACGTGGGTTATAACAAAACAGTCGTTTTGACTCACTCCTAAACTTTAAAAAAGTAGCGCCAACTCTCATAGTAAGTTAATTTATACACCAAATACATTGGATTAACAGTCTTTGTGAGTTACTACAATACACTCTGTCATAGTTGTTTCAACATACTTTGAAATACTCAAAAAAGTAACTTTTAACTCTCATAGTAAGTTGATTCAATCCATAAAATGAATTGAATTAACTAATGTTTGATGACACACCACAACATAGTTGTTTTAACTCACGTGAAAACATGAATAAAGTCCAACCAACTCACGTAATAAATTGATTCAAAGCATTAATTGATGACCCATGTGATATTACCATGCATATGGATTGTACTTTTTTCTCTCCGTGTCAGAAAATATCCAAGGAGAGAAAAAATTATTCCTGGAGAAAATAAGGAAATGTCCCAGGAAAGAAGAAATTATTCCTGGGATAATAAGGAAATATCCCAGGAAAGAAGAAATTATTCCTGGGATAAAAGGAAATGTCACAGGAAAGAAGAAATTATTCCTGGGATAATAAGGAAATGTCACAGGAAAGAAGAAATTATTCCTGGGATAATAAGGAAATGTCCCAGGAAAGAAGAAATTATTCCTGGGATACTAAGGGAATTTATACCAGGTATAATTCATTTTTGCCTGGGTAAATACCTACAGTAATCCTACTCAATTTTCATCACGCGTAGTCTCATTTTTTAATCTAAATGTTAAAAAAGCTGGAATTTTAAATAGAAAAATACATATAACATTCAAAATGAACGCAAGTAGGATAGAAGAGTTAACGAATGAAAGAAAACATACAAATACTGTTAGGAACACCCATCACAATTGAGCAAATTAAGATCAATTGGTGGGTACTACCAGAGAAAAGAGTCACTGTGATGATGTACTATCGGAGAAAAGAGTCACTGTGATGATGTACTATCAGAGAAAAGAGTCACTGTGATGATGTACTATCAGAGAAAAGAGTCACTGTGATGATGTACTATCAGAGAAAAGAGTCACTGTGATGATGTACTATCAGAGAAAAGAGTCACTGTGATGATGTACTATCAGAGAAAAGAGTCACTGTGATGATGTACTATCAGAGAAAAGAGTCACTGTGATGATGTACTATCAGAGAAAAGAGTCACTGTGATGATGCACTATCAGAGAAAAGAGTCACTGTGATGATGTACTATCAGAGAAAAGAGTCACTGTGATGATGTACTATCAGAGAAAGGAGTCACTGTGATGATGTACTATCAGAGAAAGGAGTCACTGTGATGATGTACTATCAGAGAAAAGAGTCACTGTGATGATGTACTATCAGAGAAAAGAATCATTGTGATGATGTACTATCAGAGAAAAGAGTCACTGTGATGATGTACTATCAGAGAAAAGAGTCACTGTGATGATGTACTATCAGAGAAAAGAGTCACTGTGATGATGTACTATCAGAGAAAAGAGTCACTGTGATGATGTACTATCAGAGGAAAGAGTCACTGTGATGATGTACTATCAGAGAAAAGAGTCACTGTGATGATGTACTGTCAGAGAAAAGAGTCACTGTGATGATGTACTATCAGAGAAAAGAGTCACTGTGATGATGTACTATCAGAGAAAAGAGTCACTGTGATGATGTACTATCAGAGAAAAGAGTCACTGTGATGATGTACTATCAGAGAAAAGAGTCACTGTGATGATGCACTATCAGAGAAAAGAGTCACTGTGATGATGTACTATCAGAGAAAAGAGTCACTGTGATGATGTACTATCAGAGAAAGGAGTCACTGTGATGATGTACTATCAGAGAAAGGAGTCACTGTGATGATGTACTATCAGAGAAAAGAGTCACTGTGATGATGTACTATCAGAGAAAAGAGTCACTGTGATGATGTACTATCAGAGAAAAGAGTCACTGTGATGATGTACTATCAGAGAAAAGAGTCACTGTGATGATGTACTATCAGAGAAAAGAGTCACTGTGATGATGTACTATCAGAGAAAAGAGTCACTGTGATGATGTACTATCAGAGAAAAGAGTCACTGTGATGATGTACTATCAGAGGAAAGAGTCACTGTGATGATGTACTATCAGAGAAAAGAGTCACTGTGATGATGTACTGTCAGAGAAAAGAGTCACTGTGATGATGTACTATCAGAGAAAAGAGTCACTGTGATGATGTACTATCAGAGATAAGAGTCACTGTGATGATGTACTATCAGAGAAAAGAGTCACTGTGATGATGTACTATCAGAGAAACGAGTCACTGTGATGATGTACTATCAGAGAAAAGAGTCACTGTGATGATGTACTATCAGAGAAAAGAGTCACTGTGATGGTGTACTATCAGAGAAAAGAGTCCACTGTGATGGTGTACTATCAGAGAAAAGAGTCACTGTGATGATGTACTATCAGAGAAAAGAGTCACTGTGATGATGTACTATCAGAGAAAAGAGTCACTGTGATGATGTACTATCAGAGAAAAGAGTCACTGTGATGATGTACTATGAGAAAAGAGTCACTGTGATGATGTACTATCAGAGAAAAGAGTCACTGTGATGATGTACTATCAGAGAAAAGAGTCACTGTGATGATGTACTATCAGAGAAAAGAGTCACTGTGATGATGTACTATCAGAGAAAAGAGTCACTGTGATGATGTACTATCAGAGATAAGAGTCACTGTGATGATGTACTATCAGAGAAAAGAGTCACTGTGATGATGTACTATCAGAGAAAAGAGTCACTGTGATGATGTACTATCAGAGAAAAGAGTCACTGTGATGATGTACTATCAGAGAAAAGAGTCACTGTGATGATGTACTATCAGAGAAAAGAGTCACTGTGATGATGTACTATCAGAGAAAAGAGTCACTGTGATGATGTACTATCAGAGAAAAGAGTCACTGTGATGATGTACTATCAGAGAAAAGAGTCACTGTGATGAAGAAGATAGTACACTCTTTTATTTGATTTCAAATTTGAATTTTATAAACAAACGTTGCGTTTTCGGCCTCTCTTTAAGATTTTAAATGTTTCTTGAAGTATATAAACGTTTGTATGATAAGTTTATGTAATTTTATACCTTTACACGAATATTAAATGGATTTTATTATACCTATACTACCTAGTTAACAATCAAAACAAATGGTGTACATTCTTTTTCTTATGACTGAAAATTAGGAAGTCGGAAGTAAAATGGGAGCCGGAAAATTCGACTAACCTAATTCGACTAAAGCTTAATTCGACTAATACTATTCGACTTGATTAAGAAATTTCGACTAAAGCTTAATTCGACTAAAATAATTCGACTAAAGCTTAATTCGACTAATACAATTCGACCAAAGCTTAATTCGACTAAAACAATTCGACTAAAACAATTCGACTAAAGCTTAATTCGACTAAAGCTTAATTCGTCTAAAACAATTCGACTAAAGCTTAGTTCGACTAACCCAATTCGACTAAAGCTTAATTCGACTAAAACAATTCGACTAAAGCTTAATTCGACTAAAACAATTCGACTAAAGCTTAATTCGACTAAAGCTTAATTCGACTAACCCAATTCGACTAAAGCTTAATTCAACTAAAACAATTCGACTAAAGCTTAATTCGACTAAAACAATTCGACTAAAGCTTAATTCGACTAAAGCTTAATTCGACTAACCCAATTCGACTAAAGCTTAATTCGACTAAAACAATTCGACTAAAGCTTAATTCGACTAAAACAATTCGACTAAAGCTTAATTCGACTAAAACAATTCGACAAAACAATTCGACTTAAGCTTAATTCGACTAAAACAATTCGACTAAAGCTTAATTCGACTAAAGCTTAATTCGACTAACCCAATTCGACTAAAGCTTAATTCGACTAAAACAATTCGACTAAAGCTTAATTCGACTAAAACAATTCGACTAAAGCTTAATTCGACTAAAACAATTCGACTAAAGCTTAATTCGACTAACACAATTCGACTAAAGCTTAATTCGACTAAAACAATTCGACTAAAGCTTAATTCGACTAAAGCTTAATTCGACTAAAGCTTAATTCGACTAACACAATTCGACTAAAGCTTAATTCGACTAAAACAATTCGACTAAAGCTTAATTCGACTAAAACAATTCGACTAACCCAATTCGACTAAAACAATTCGACTAAAACAATTCGACTTACCCAATTCGACTAAAGCTTAATTCGACTAAAACAATTCGACTAACCCAATTCGACTAAAACAATTCGACTTACCCAATTCGACTAAAGCTTAATTCGACTAAAACAATTCGACTAACCCAATTCGACTAAAACTTAATTCGACTAAAACAATTCGACTAACCCAATTCGACTAAAGCTTAATTCGACTAAAACAATTCGACTAAAGCTTAATTCGACTAAAACAATTCGACTAACCCAATTCGACTAAAGCTTAATTCGACTAAAACAATTCGACTAAAGCTTAATTCGACTAAAACAATTCGACTAAAGCTTAATTCGACTAAAACAATTCGACTAACCCAATTCGACTAAAGCTTAATTCGACTAAAACAATTCGACTAACCCGATTCGACTAAAGCTTAATTCGACTAAAACAATTCGACTAAAGCTTAATTCGACTAAAACAATTCGACTAAAGCTTAATTCGACTAAAAAAAATCGACTAAAACAATTTGACTTACCCAATTCGACTAAAACAATTCGACTTACCCAATTCGACTAAAACAATTCGACTTACCCAATTCGACTAAAACAATTCGACTTACCCAATTCGACTAAAGCTTAATTCGACTAAAACAATTCGACTAAAGCTTAGTTCGACTAAAACAATTCGACTTACCCAATTCGACTAAAACAATTCGACTTACCCAATTCGACTAAAGCTTAATTCGACTAAAACAATTCGACTAAAGCTTAGTTCGACTAAAACAATTCGACTAAAGCTTAGTTCGACTAAAACAATTCGACTTACCCAATTCGACTAAAACAATTCGACTTACCCAATTCGACTAAAGCTTAATTCGACTAAAACAATTCGACTAAAGCTTAGTTCGACTAAAACAATTCGACTTACCCAATTCGACTAAAACAATTCGACTTACCCAATTCGACTAAAACAATTCGACTTACCCAATTTGACTAAAACAATTCGACTTACCCAATTCGACTAAAACAATTCGACTTACCCAATTCGACTAAAGCTTAATTCGACTAAAACAATTCGACTAAAGCTTAGTTCGACTAAAACAATTCGACTAACCCAATTCGACTAAAAATTAATTCTACTAAAGCTCAATTCAACTAAATTAGTTCGACTAATATACAATTCGACTAAATCTACACTACACAGATTAAAAGAAAATCGTTCGTACCACTTTTATTCGCTTTATTGCTAGACAAATCTAAACAACCGTACAGAAGTCTCTTGCTGCGTTTAAATTGTGCTCGATAGCAACATCATCTCTCTCTCTCTAATGTAGCACAGAAGGTAGTTGATTAATTTTAAGATACCTGAATTGGCAGGCCAGCTCGAAGAAATGCTCGCAAGCCACCACAATTTATGGAATTATTATAATACTGTTCTACAAGTGTTGCTAAAAACTAACAACTCAGTGGAAGCATGGCATAGAAGTTTTGAATCGTAAGTCGTTTGTCATCATCCAAATATTTGGAAATTCGTAGGATTCTTAAGAAAAGAACAGAACCTTATTGAAATTTTGATGTAACAATATTTGGCTCGATCAGAACCTAATATTCAGAAGAAGAAGTACCGTGATTCTGCGAAACGATTGCACCGGCTTGTTTCAAATTTTGACGTAAATGATATAATAGAATACCTTCGTGGTATATTGCATATAATTTATCCTTTTAGAATAATCATGATTTGTTATTGATTTTATTCAAAGATTTAAACGAGTTACGTTTATGAATTAAAAAGTTTCCGATAAAATTGTATCAATCCCTTAGTCTAATTGTTTTAGTCATATTAAGTTTAGTCAAATTGTGTATTAGTCGAACTAATTTAGTTGAACTGACATTTAGTGTAATTGCTTTAGTCAAATTGAGATTTAGTATAATTGCTTTAGTCGAATTGACCTAGACACAAGTAAAGTAGGTTTTGTAGAGTTTTGACTATAAAAAACTTTAAAAACATATAAAATTGAAAAAATAGGCTATCAAATTTGATGGGGTTTGCAGCAAAATGATAAGAAACATTAGCCTCATTTATTAAAAGCAATATAAAAATTTGCGTTGAGGAGACCTTTAAGAGCGAACACCAAATAAATGAATGCACGACGGGTATTGTTAGGATAGACAGAATCCAACCAAACACCCTATAGCAAGTATGAGGGCAGAACATACCTAGGGTCTTTCCCCTCGCTCCAAGGCATTCCACCACACTCTATGAGGGTACCCTCTGATTGAAAGGAGAGGGTATACAATAATTACCACCAGTAGATGGGACAGTGGACCTACTTCACGTTATCGGGCAACTAGGGTGAGTTATCAACTGGTTCCAGTTTAACAGGCAGGCCCCGCTCTTATGAACAGAACCATGACTCTCTATTAGAAACTAATGTTTATAATAGCGGGGTAAGATTCAAGTCATTTATAAATGTAACTCCTTAAGCATCTAATTTTCTATAAGGTACAATGAAAGAACATTGTCTTTAGAGTTAAATTACGTGTGTTTTAACAGTGTTGCAGTGATTATTGTCAGAATCAATTAATTTTTATCCGATTACTATGTTTACGTACTGTAAACATAGTAATCGGACAATTCGTCGCCTGGACAATTTATCGCCGGGTAATTCGTCCCCGGACAATTCGTCGCCGATTGAAAATACATAAAAGAGATATAATTTAGCTATGATATAATTATACCTAACTTTTGAAAATTACAAATAAAACTAGTAAATATAAAATTACATTTTTATCATAATAAATTTTTTACTGAACTGGTTATTATCGCAAATATAAAGAAAAATCAAATTAAAAGGTAACATTTCAAATGCTCATGTAGAGAGTATAGAAAAACTAACTATTATCTAACATTGCTATATTACAGAAAATAAAATGTTAAAATTCCTGTATAAAATAACTGAATCGACTCACGGACGGAGGCGGCTCGTATTATAGTATAGATAAAACGTAAATTATTGAGAGCCTGAGGTAATTATTTTAATTTTTTATAATCACAAACGTAACTCGACCCAAAATTATTAAATTACTTTAAAATAATTTGTTATTATTGAATAGTTTAAGTTTAGTGTTAAAGTAGAGAAACGATTGAAATTTATTGAACAGTTTTCCTCCGTACCATTATTCTATTTCATAATTCGATCGATTAATAATACATTATTCTGTTAAAGTACATGTTTTGTAACATTAGAGTGTGTTAATATCCCCTTTACGAAAATTTGTCGACGAAACGTCTTGTCGACGAAAATTAAGTCCTGTCGACGAAACGTCTTGTTGACGAAATGTCTGTCAAGCAAATTATAAGGTAAAAGTGCATTGTAGTGAATGGTACCAACCACTTATTTTGCTGAAAAGAAAATTATCTCCCTTTAACCCTAGTAACCTAGCCTTTAAAAATTTGCTCACTAACCAAGGGACTTTTCGATATTTAGTCTTTATAAAAACCTTCATCTTATATTTACACATCCATTGATATACGCAAAAGGATAGTTACTAATTTAAAATGAAATTAACAAGCAAAGATGATAAATAAATATTTCTTAGATTTTTTAACTATTTGCTTAAAAGCCATTTCCATCACCCATCAATAGAATCCTTATAACATTCACAAAAATGAATAAAACTTTATGAAAATTTATATTGAAGAAGGATACAACAATGAAAATCAGGCCAGAAAGAAACATGTACCTTTAATAGTTTTTGAAATATACTGATTTAAAGTTGTATTTCGGGTTTATTGAGACACCCTGTATATTTGAATAAATGCTCATAATATGAGTATCTTTCCTTTTATAACATTCTTTTTTGTATAATCATATGTAACTATGTTGAAAAGAAAAAGTCATGGAAAGACAGCTTCCAAATCGGTTTCAAAATAAAATTATTAATATTTTTTCATGAGGACTGGCGCGGGTGGACCAGTCCCTAGATTACCAGGGTTAAGTGAATGCACTTCCACCAATTAAAATTATAATTATATTATAAATTATATCTTTTTTATTTTCAATCGATGACGAATTGTATCCAGGGGACGAATTGTCCAGGGGACTAATTGCCCAGGTGACGAATTTCCCAGGTGACGAATTGTGTCCAGGTGACGAATTGCGTCCAGGTGACAAATTGTGTCCAGGTGACGAATTGCGTCCAGGTGACAAATTGTGTCCAGGTGACAAATTGTGTCCAGGTGACAAATTGCGTCCAGGGGACGAATTGTGTCCAGGTGACAATTGTGTCCAGGTGACGAATTGCGTCCAGGTGACAAATTGTGTCCAGGTGACAAATTGCGTCCAGGGGACGAATTGTGTCCAGGTGACGAATTGTATCCAGGTGACGAATAGTGTCCAGGTGACGAATTGTGTGCAGGTGACGAATTGTGTATAGACGACGAATTGTCCAGGTGACGTAATTGTGTCCAGACGACGAATTGTCCGGCGATGAATTGTCCAGGTGACGAATTGTACGGCGATGAATTGTTCCAGGCGACAAATTGTCCGGCGATGACTTGTCCAGGTGACGAATTGTCCAGCGATGAATTGTCCAAGTGACGAATTGTCCGGCGACGAATTATCCAGGCGATGAATTGTCCGGGGACAAATTGTCCAGGCGTCGAATTGCCCCGACAACGTATAAGAATAATATAACACGTTGAAAAGTCAAATTATATATTTTAAAAAGGTGGAACTTCCGATGACTCGAAACTTACTCTAGTGTAACTCATTTATGTCATACACGTATAATAGCTTCAATTAGGTTTTCTCTTAGTGAATATATGAGTGTGGTTCTAGTGACGTCATACGTGTCTTCTGACTTCCGGCTCTATAACTGGTAGTTGATTGTTGTTTTCGATGTTACTCCTAAATGAGAAAATTTCCTCAAAATTCATAACAAGTTTTCAACAAAATCTTGGGAAAAATTTACCAAAATCTAGAATAAATCTGTAAATATTTAATTTGTGTTTTTGTTTTTTGCAATTTTCGTCTCTCATTTGTGACTTAGCTTTAAAACGATCAAATTTCCTCTGAATCGGTATTTCCCGTTTAGTCGGTATTTGCCACTAAATCGGTATTGTCCCTTAATTTGGTATTTTCCTTAAAATTCGTTAAAGGTTACCGCCAAGCACATTTTTTTATTACTTTTAATCAATGAGGCTAATGTTTCTTATTATTTTTCTGCAAACTCCATGTAATTTAATTGATAGCATACTTTTACTTTTATATGCTTTTAAATATTTATATAATCAAAACTCTACAATACCTATTTCACTTCCGACTTACGTACTAATTTTCAGTCTGAAGAAAAAGAATGTTCACCTTTTGTTTTGAAGGTCAACCAGGTATTAGGTTTAATAAATCCATTTAATATTCGTGTAAAGGTATACAATCGAATAAAATTATTATAGAAACGTTTATATACTTAATAATACTTTAGTAAACAATTATTATCTTAAACGAATACCGAAAACGCATGTTTTGTTTATAAAATTCATATTTACAATCAAAACAAAGAGTGTACAATCTTCTTCTTGAGCATCAGGTTAGTAATCTGCTCAATTGTTGCACACAGAGTATTAAATAACTTTAAAAACAAATAATAAAATATATACTGAACCGAATTGTATGCGGTTTGCAGAATAATGATCCTAGACCTTAGTTCTATAATATTATGTAAAAATAAATAAATGCCGGGTAAAATATAACTTTCTGCAAATTTGCGAAGATAATAATGAGCTCATTTTTTCCATAAAGACTATAGAGGACCTTTAAATAAAAAACACTTCCGTTTGTTTGAGTATATAAATTAATTGACTCATAATAATACAGCCAATATGGTATATCATTTCATTAACATTTTATCTAGTTTTTTTTTTTCAATGAATCTCAGGTGTTCATTTATTTACCTATATTGTGAATTGGAATACATTTGTTGTGGGGTAATAAAACGACTATTTTTTATAGTATATTTATACAGTAATATATGTACCTATATAATCAACGTTCATTCATCTTTTTTTATAGCATTAATAGTTATGAAAATGTTTCCTCGCCCCTTTAAGATTATACACTTTTATGAAAATATCACTATTTTAATGTAATTATTTGAAATATAACTTCTCCATAAAATATAAATATATTTATAACAATATGGATTTAGGTATAATAAATTATAGGTATCTATTGCTTCAAGTTTTCATTACCACTGCTGAAAACAAGAAAAAAACTATAATCAGTGGAGAAAACCGACAACCAGCGTAAAAATATTATTTTTTCCATTGAATGAAAATGATAACCAGTGGAGAAAAATGACAAACAACGGGAAAATATTATGTTTACCATTGAATGAAAATGATAACCAGAGGAGAAAAACTATAACCAGTGGAGAAAAACGGTAACCAGTGGAGAAAAACAATAACCAGTGGAGAAAAACGGCAACCAGCGGAGGTAAAGGTTTACCAGCAGAGGAGAATTATTACTAGCGGAGACAAACCATAACCAGCGAATAGATTTAGTGTTTTCGAGAGTATGCTGGCACCCTTATAAAGAGAGGAGGGAGAGAAGTGAGGGAAATGTGAGTGAAGTGAGGGAATAGTGAGTGCAGTGAGGGAATAGTGAGTGCAGTGAGGGAATAGTAAGTGCAGTGAGAGAATAGTGAGTGCAGTGAGAGGATAGTGAGTGCAGTGAGGGAATAGTGAGTGCAGTGAGAGAATAGTGAGTGCAGTGAGGGAATAGTGAGTGCAGTGAGAGAATAGTGAGTGCAGTGAGGGAATAGTGAGTGCAGTGAGGGAATAGTGAGTGCAGTGAGGGAATAGTGAGTGCAGTGAGGGAATAGTGAGTGCAGTGAGGGAATAGTGAGTGCAGTGAGGGAATAGTGAGTGCAGTGAGGGAATAGTAAGTGCAGTGAGAAAATAGTGAGTGCAGTGAGAGGATAGTGAGTGCAGTGAGGGAATAGTGAGGGAATAGTGAGTGCAGTGAGGGAATAGTGAGTGCAGTGAGGGAATAGTGAGTGCAGTGAGGGAATAGTGAGTGCAGTGAGAGAATAGTGAGTGCAGTGAGAGAATAGTGAGTGCAGTGAGAGAATAGTGAGTGCAGTGAGGGAATAGTGAGTGCAGTGAGGGAATAGTGAGTGCAGTGAGGGAATAGTAAGTGCAGTGAGGGAATAGTGAGTGCAGTGAGGGAATAGTGAGTGCAGTGAGGGAATAGTGAGTGCAGTGAGGGAATAGAATAGTGAGTGCAGTGAGGGAATAGTGAGTGTAGTGAGTGCAGTGAGTGAATAGTGAGTGCAGTAAGGGAATAGTGAGTGCAGTGAGAGAATAGTGAGTGCAGTAAGGGAATAGTGAGTGCAGTGAGAGAATAGTAAGTGCAGTGAGGGAATAGTGAGTGCAGTGAGGGAATAGTGAGTACAGTGAGGAAATAGTGAGTGCAGTGAGAGAATAGTAAGTGCAGTGAGGGAATAGTGAGTGCAGTGAGGGAATAGTGAGTGCAGTGAGGAAATAGTGAGTGCAGTGAGAGAATAGTAAGTGCAGTGAGGGAATAGTGAGTGCAGTGAGGGAATAGTGAGTGCAGTGAGGGAATAGTGAGTGCAGTGAGGGAATAGTGAGTGCAGTGAGAGAATAGTGAGTGCAGTGAGAGAATAGTGAGTGCAGTGAGAGAATAGTGAGTGCAGTGAGTGATTAGGGAGTGCAGTGAGTGAGTGAATAGTGAGTGCAGTGAGTGAGTAGTGAGTGTATAGTTCCTAGCTTCCCTCTAATTAGAGTTGATGAGTTCAATTGACTCTCTCTTCCCATTGGTCCGTTCATTTGTCTCATCTGTCACCTGATTGGTCCACTGGTTAGTACTCTGCATGACGTCATTATTGACTTATTTTGGTAGGAATAACACTGTGGGACTTATTTTGGTAGAAATAACACTGTGTGACTTATTTTGGTAGGAATAACACTGTGTGACTTATTTTGGTAGGAATAACACTGTGTGACTTATTTTGGTAGGAATAACACTGTGTGACTTATTTTGGTAGGAATAACACTGTGGGACTTATTTTGGTAGAAATAACACTGTGTGACTCATTTTGGTAGGAATAACACTGTGTGACTTATTTTGGTAGGAATAACACTATGTGACTTATTTTGGTAGGAATAACACTGTGTGACTTATTTTGGTAGGAATAACACTGTGGGACTTATTTTGGTAGGAATAACACTGTGTGACTTATTTTGGTAGGAATAACACTGTCTGACTTATTATGATAGGAATAACACTGACTGACTTATTTTGGTAGGAATAACACTGTGTGACTTATTTCGGTAGGAATAACACTGTGTGACTTATTTTGGTAGGAATAACACTGTGTGACTTATTTTGGTAGGAATAACACTGTGTGACTTATTTTGGTAGGAATAACACTGTGTGACTTATTTTGGTAGGAATAACACTGTGTGACTTATTTTGGTAGGAATAACACTATGTGACTTATTTTGGTAGGAATAACACTGTTTGACTTATTTTGGTAGGAATAACACTGTGTAACTTATTTTGGTAGGAATAACACTGTGTGGCTCTATTTTGGTAGGAATAACACTATGTGACTTTATTTTGGTAAGAATATCACTATGTGACTTTATTTTGGTAAGAATAACACTATATGACTCTATTTTGGTAGGAATAACACTATATGACTCTATTTTGGTAGGAATAACATTATATAACTCTATTTTGGTAGGAATAACACTATATGACTCTATTTTGGTAGGAATAACACTATATGACTCTATTTTTGGTAGGAATAACACTATATGACTCTATTTTGGTAGGAATAACACTATATAACTCTATTTTGGTAGGAATAACACTATATGACTCTATTTTGGTAGGAATAACACTATATGACTCTTTTTTGGTAAGAATAACACTATATGACTATTTTGGTAAGAATAACACTATATGACTATTTTGGTAGGAATAACACTATATGACTATATTTTGGTAGGAATAACACTATATGACTCTTTTTTGGTAGGAATAACACTATATGACTATTTTTGTAGGAATAACACTATATGACTCTATGTTGGTAAGAATAACACTATATGACTATTTTGGTAGGAATAACACTATATGACTATATTTTGGTAGGAATAACACTATATGACTCTTTTTTGGTAGGAATAACACTATATGACTCTATTTTGGTAGGAATAACACTATATGACTCTATTTTTGGTAGGAATAACACTATATGACTCTATTTTGGTAGGAATAACACTATATGACTCTTTTTTGGTAAGAATAACACTATATGACTATTTTGGTAAGAATAACACTATATGACTATTTTGGTAGGAATAACACTATATGACTATATTTTGGTAGGAATAACACTATATGACTCTTTTTTGGTAGGAATAACACTATATGACTATTTTTGTAGGAATAACACTATATGACTCTATGTTGGTAAGAATAACACTATATGACTATTTTGGTAGGAATAACACTATATGACTATATTTTGGTAGGAATAACACTATATGACTCTTTTTTGGTAGGAACAACACTATATGACTATTTTTGTAGGAATAACACTACTAGCAGTTAGTTACTTTTATTCTCTACTGTACCTACATTACTTTATTGTTAATAAAAACAATTGCTTCTTATTAATATGTCTAAATAGGAATTTCATTAATGCCTAATGTAGGTAGAGTTGCCATGTATTACATTAAATAATTATTATGAAAATAATATCACCAATGAAAAGTAGCGGTACAGAAAAAAGATATTTGACAATGAAAATATACCAAAATAATTATAACTTTAATTTTCAAAGATTACCTACCTTGGTAATAAGAAAGAAATTGAATGTAAAGTTCTATAGAATATCTTATAGAACGGCCCTATGCATTCATTCTGCAGTATAATATATCATACATCAATATTAGTAGGTAATATAATAATTAATAACTGTAGTTATTTGCATATAGCTATAGCCTATCTATAGGTGTGGTAAATTTCAAGTTGTTGGACTGTTCCACAGAATAATCTTACTAGTAAAAAATATATGGGTACCTAATTGAAAGGTAAAATGTTAAATTTTTCTTATATGCTCGAAATGTGGAAAAGTACGATAACTCGTACCATACTCTTCACTGTCTACAGTCTACACTGTCTGTAGAGTTTCTTTCTCAGTTACCTACACTGTCTGTAGAGTTTCTTTCTCAGTTACCTACAATGTCTGAAGAGTTTCTTTCTCAGTTACCTACACTGTCTGTAGAGTTTCTTTCTCAGTTACCTACACTGTCTGTAGAGTTTCTTTCTCAGTTACCTACAATGTCTGAAGAGTTTTCTTTCTCAGTTACCTACAATGTCTGTAGAGTTTCTTTCTCAGTTACCTACACTGTCTGTAGAGTTTCTTTCTCAGTTACCTACACTGTCTGTAGAGTTTCTTTCTCAGTTACCTACACTGTCTGTAGAGTTTCTTTCTCAGTTACCTACACTGTCTGTAGAGTTTCTTTCTCAGTTACCTACACTGTCTGAAGAGTTTCTTTCTCAGTTACTTACACTGTCTGTAGAGTTTCTTTCTCAGTTACCTACAATGTCTGTAGAGTTTCTTTCTCAGTTACCTACACTGTCTGTAGAGTTTCTTTCTCAGTTACCTACAATGTCTGAAGAGTTTTCTTTCTCAGTTACCTACACTGTCTGTAGAGTTTCTTTCTCAGTTACCTACACTGTCTGTAGAGTTTCTTTCTCAGTTACCTACACTGTCTGTAGAGTTTCTTTCTCAGTTACATGTCATACAGACTTCAGCCATTATCAAAACAAAGCGGATTGCCTTCGTTACTATTTTTCGATCAATATGTTAATTTAATGGGATTATTTAGGCATTTATGTGCGATTCATTGTCTAATATTTACCATGAATGATTACTCTAATTTTTGTTTATATAATATTAGTCAAAATATTGTATAATTTAACAATTTGTCTCATTTTCTTACTGACTATAGACACGTCATTCATAAACAATGAAAATGTTGTACTCCAATTCTGAGGATGTTAAATTATTCTCGAAATACCTAATCATTTTTAAAATGTTTGGTATTAAATATGTTTTATTTTTTTCCATTGACCAGCGAATTATTTTGTTTACAATGGGTGAATTAGGTATCAATTATCCAGACTGTGTCTGACAATCTGACTGACGGTCACTGACCCAGAATCCAGATGCAGATAAGATTGCAATTTGCATCCAGTGATCCAGAGGGAGAGCAGAAACCCAGTCTGCAAAAGATGCATGAAGTTGTGAAGCCAGACTGTATTTCATGGTAAATTCCACCAACATGTCTGATGTTGGTGGAAATTTCCCCTACTTGAATATAATATTCTAGCTAAGTCTGTGGATTTTTACTTTTTAGCTAGGTATTTATAAGTTATTCCTATGTTACCATTAATTTTCAGTGGATAAATTGGGAAAATGTTGGTGGATCAGCCAAATTATTGGAAATTCTTGGTTGGATTTTTTCAGTATTTTGAAAAAGTCAGTGGGATTTTTTGCACCAAATACAGACTGTTTGTGAAGTTTATCTGGCGACTGGTGAGTCTGTAAAGCATACACAATCAGTCTCCGGATATTTAATTTTTAAGGTAATTTGTCTCTGAAGATTTACAAATTTCTCTCCAAAATGTCCAAAAATCTCAATATTCTCTCCACTAATTACATGTAAGCCACTCTGCAGAATATGAGACATTTTTAACATTTTCTGTGCGAACAATCCTTAATTTCCTCCTATATTTACATGTATTTTGCTGAGAAAAGAAGTCAAAATAGAGAATTTCTTGGAGAACGCTTTACCAGTTCCTGCAGTCTGGCATGTAAGCATAGGAATTTATTAGGAAATTGTCGCCGGATAATTCAGCCTAGTTCAAGAGTATGTACCAAGTCGCCGATTAATTGTCGACTTAAAATTTTTGAAAATAAGTATCTTTCACATATATAGACGACTAATGAGCACTTAAATTAGATTTAAAATTAAAATTGGTGACTCATAATCATAAACGGCCAGTTTGCAGAATATGGAACATTTTTCAAAGACTCTCTGCGGGAGATTTTGATTGAATTTTTAGAAATTGGAGATCTCTGCGGGAGATCTTGAATTAATTCCTATGTGACCATTAATTTAGCTGCGGGAGATTCTGAATCTGCTACTGAGAGTCAGAGAGTAGCTCTCTCTCAAATTAAAGTCTCTGCGGGAGAAGAGACACATTCTGCAGACTGGATAAACGGCAGAACGGCCAGAACCGCACATTGCGCATCATTGTTGAAATGTAAACCAAGCAGCTATTTTGTTTTGATATGGCATGATCTAAAATTCAAATTGTATATTAGTTTTCTGTTTTCGGTGTTCTTTTGTTATGAATGATGTGGTCACTACTTGTCATTTTAATTTGATGCTCTCTTGACTAATTATCGGAAAAAAAAACAAATGAATAACTATGAAAGAAAGTATGCCTCTCTCAGGCTCTCTGTGATTGGCTGGTATCAGTTGTATGCCTCTCTCTCTGATTGGCTGATACGCTCTCAATTAATTTAGGTAGTTATAATAATATAGGTATATTGACGACTGTCGACTTTCAAAATTGGAATTAAATTATGATGACTGGCGAATGCATTACTAATTTTTGTTGACTTATTTTTGAAAAAAAGATATATTGGCGACTCAATGAACATTCTCTGAAACTAGGTAATTCAGGAGACTAATTTCAAAGCCTCAACAGTCGACGGATAAACTTCACAACTTCATGCATCTTTTCATTCTTTTGCAGACTGGGGTGAGGCCTTAGAATAAATCTCCTGAATTATTTGGCGACAATTTCTATGTTTACATTATACATGTAATTATTGGAGAGTATTTTGGAGATTTTTGGCCCTTTTGGAGAGAAATTTGTAAATATTTGGAGATAATTGCCCCGAAAATTAAATATCTGGAGACTGATTGTGCATGCTTTGCAGACTGGCATCATTGCAGGAACTGGTCCAGTCTGTATTTGGTGCACAAAGTTCCACTGACTTTTTGAAAAAGCTGAAAAAAATCCACCATAAATTTTCAGTAATTTGGCTGATCCACCAACATTTTGCCCATTTTTCCACAAAAAATAAATGGTAACATCGGAATAAATAGCTAAGAATCAACTGACATTGCCAGAATATTATTTTCACAAATTTCACTGAAGAAAAATTCCACCGACAAGTCGGTGGAATTTACTATGAAACCATTCTGCAAAATTAATGGTAACATAGGAATTAATTCAAAATCTCCCGCAGCTAAATTAATGGTAACATAGGAATTAATTCAAGATCTCCCACAGAGATCTCCAATTTCTAAAATTAAGTCAAAAACTCCCGCAGAGAGTCTTGGGGAAAATGTTCCATATTCTGCAGACTGGCTATGAAATACAGTCTGGGAACTGGTGAACTGTTCTCCAAGAAATGATGAAATCCTCCATTTTGGTTTCTGTTCTCAGTATGTAAATGTAAATATAGGAGGAAATTAAGGATTGTTGCGCATAAAAATATGAAAATGTTAAAAAATGATTGACAAGTCTCTGGTCTCAGTATAGTCGACTCGTAGACCAGTCCCAGACTATATTTCATAGTAAATTCCATTGACTTGTCGGTGTAATTTTTCTGCATTGAAAATAATATTCTGGCAAAGTCTGTGGATTTTTAGCTATTTAATCCTGTTATCATTAATTTTTGGTGGAAAAATGAGTAAAATGTTGGTGGATCTGCCAAATTACTGGAAATTTATGGTGGATTTTCTCAGCTTATTCAAAAAGTCAGTGGGATTTTGTGCACCAAATACAGACTGGGACCAGTCTGCAAAGAGTGTCAAATCTGTCTTCAGGATTTTAATTGGAGGGGAATATGTCTCCAAAGATTTTTAAATCTGTCTCCAAAATGACCAGAATTTTCTAAAATGTCTCCAATATTTAGCTAGCCTACATGTAATTTTGTAATTCTGTCAAACTGTATTTCATGGTGAATTCCACCAACTTGTTGACATAATGTAATTTAAAAAAAAATAAAATTCTGGCAAAGGCTGTGGATTTTTAGCTAGGTATTCAATAAATTTATTCTTATGTTTAGTATGTTACCATCCATTAAATTTTGGTGGAAAAATTGGGAAAATGCTTGTGGATCAGCCCCAGACTATATATCATGGTAAATTAATTGGATAATATACCTAGGTAGTTTGTAACCAAGGGGCCAGGTCCTTAAGATGCATAAAATATATAACTATGTAGGAAGTTGAGGTACCTAGCATTTAGCAAACTGTAAAACTATTAACTACCTAACTGACTAATAGGCTGACATGGTAACTATGCCTACCCATAGTAATAATACCTACCAATGTGCCGGTAATACCTACAGTAACCTACTCCCTCCTCCTCTCCATCCCAGTCTACCTTAAATTAGCTAGTGCGTTCATAGTAACTGTGTTTGATTTCCATTCAGCATAAATCTAATTATTAAACTGGTAAAATCATAATACAAGATTGCAATGATTGCATCATGAATGCATCTTTGTTGGAATGTAAGCAAAGGCTATATATTTCCCGCCATTTTGACTGGAGACTGAACGAGGGAGCTCCCTCTCCAGTCAATATGGCGCGATATATATCAGTTTTGTGTTCATGTAAACAAAGATGTGTTCATGATACAATCATTGCAATCTTGTGTTATGGATGCTGCCAGTTTAATTAGATGCTCTCTGACTAATTATCGAAAATAAATATTGAATACTTATGAAAGTCTTTGGAATTTACTATCAATATTTTAAATTTAAAATGTAAATATGGGAATAATTAGTTAATTCTCTGCATATTATATGAAAATTAATTATAATTTCTGATGAAATTGATGGAGTATGTGGAAGTGAAGTTCACGCAGAATAAAACTCAAAATATGTAACAGAGAGATTGATCCAAGAGAAGACAGTAGATTTTCCAGCATGGTGCTGGAGACACAAATGGAGAGTTTATGAGCCATACTATTTTATTTGGCTACCAGTTTGCAAACTGCCTGTCTGTATTTGGTGCATAAAATCCCACTGACTTCTTCAGAAAGCTATAAAAATCCACCAACAACTTATTTAGCCACTAAAATTTAATGGTAGCTAATATAAGAAAAAATTGTTAAAAATCCATCGACTGTGCTAGAATATTATTTGCAAAGGAGAAAAATCAAAAATACAGACTGGTCATTGTTATAGAATGATAGAGTAGGTCAAATTATCAGTTGAAGCTAATTCTAAATGATCAAAAATCAGATGTATGTAATTGACTTAATTTTTTTAATTAATTCCTATGCTCCTATGTTAAATTGTTAATTTTGGCTTGAAATCTTTAAAAATGAGATAAAATTGTCTTGGTTCAAAAGTCAAAAGGTTTGTGAAATTTTTTTGCTCAAAAATATGCTTGCAATTTGCCAGCCTCTAAAACATGGCAGATATATGTAATTGGCTTCAAATCTTCCCATGTTAATTTCAATAGTTTTATTCAAATAATAATACATTTTGGCTTAATATTCATAGTTGAGCCAAATTGGCTTGGCTCTGCAGAATGATTGTGAAATTTTGACTCAAAATTAGCTTGCAGTTTGCCAGTCTCTGAAACATGGGTATTGCTGACCTCTCACCATAAATTATCTTTGAATAAATAAAAATCGCCACAAATACCCAAGGTATTAATTAATCGCCATTGAGTAGTTGTTTTGAGAACTTGAGACTTCAGTTAATATTAAAAGATAAATTCTAAATGCCTTACAGTGGGACGCCAGTCTGTTGAATATGGAACATTTTTAACAATTTCTCGGCAAACAATCCTTAATTTCCTTCTACTAATATTTATATTATATATTTTATTTATATGTATTTTTCTGAGAACAGAAGTCAAATTAGAGGATTTATTGGAAAACAGTTTACCAGTTCCTGCAATCTGGCTTGCAGGCTTTGTTGATTTAAATATTTAATTTTCCATAAAAAAATGAATACATAAATAGTTCAGAATATGACTGTAATCCAGTCTGTAAAGGACAGCAGGATTTGAAGGATGAGGATTAACCCTGCGTCCTTGTCACATAGCTATCTAACAATGAAATGAAACTAGGTTTTATCTTTCCTGTTTTCTTTAGATATGCTATTTTTGATGACTAAGTATCTAAAATTTTCAGTAGCTATAAAAAAGTTTGAAAAAACATAAATTTTTGTTTTTGAACTGTTATACAGAACAAGAAATTGTTGAATCGTAGAAGGCCATACGGCCTTGCTCCCTTAATGCATTTCATGATTCAGTGATTTTCAAACTCCAGAAATTGTAAATTGAGCAGCAGATTCATAATGTAAATTAATGGTAACATAGAAACTTATTAAAATTCTCCCTTAACTGAATTAATCATAAATGAATGAGAACATAGGAATTAATTCCAAGATCTGCCTCAGACTTCAGAGATCTCTTATTTTTTAAATTGGGCTCAGATTTATCTCTGAGAGTCTTGGAAAAATATGTATTTGCTAAAAAAAGGCCCCAAGGAGTGAGCTCTATTCTGAAGTTGTCTGTGGTGAATAGAAGTGGGGTGTGTCCCATGGGCCCTGAACTGTTGTAATTTGGATTATATATGTATTTTTTTTCGTTTTTACCAAGTTCATCATTTTTTAACACTACTAGCAGTTTTGGAAGATAGCGCTAGGGTTATGCTCTTCAACTAAGACTTTATGAGGTCTTAGATTTCTGTGTTAGGTAGCTGGTAGGATTGTGGCTTCATTTACTCTCAGCCACCAGTGCTTGTGCGTCTCTCTTTTCTCGAATTTAGTTTCTTAAATTTTATTTGCAGACTCTACTGAAATGGTGCTATCATTTTCATCTTAGTTGCTAACTTGCTATAGCTGATCTCACTAGTGAATAGAAAAGTTTGTGCCATCTCCTGTGATATGGAAGAATTGGTTCCAAGTTTAGTCGACAACCACAGGGATTTTGCCGAGAGTGAAGATATCGAGTCATTCTGTAATGGAAGCAGAGAGCTGTTCAACAGCAGTGAGTTTTGAATTCTTAGAGCTACATTCATTTCATATTTATCAATTCTTTTATGCTAATTTAATCACCTGCAATTCAATGAAGCAATCTTTTTGAGTATTCATTTAAAGGTGTGTTTGTCTCATCTAATACAACAAAACTCTTCTATAGTGAATGTAGAGTCCTGAATAAGTTCAATACCCTGTAAAGTGTACACATTTTTTTAACTTGCATAAAATAGCAATCGGTTTCTGAAAATGAATGGCTATTTTATGGCAAACTAAACAAAATGTGTTCACTGTACAGGATATTTATCTTATTCAAGACTATACATTCTCTATAGAGAATTTCTACTGTAGCTACACTTTTACATCTTCTTGATACATTTCTTTTTTAATGTTCCAAAGATGCATCTAAATGATCTAATTGATACTATTTTTCTTGTAACAGAAGTAGCAGAAATCTTATCAGCTGTGCAGAACAGAACGGAGCAGGATGAGAGTAAATCTACCTCCATTATAGAACTTATTCTCAAATACAAATCTGGAGACTCTCAACCCACCAAAATAGAAGAGATACACTCAGATCTTGAGGAGGACCATGAGGTAGACTCGTGCATGGATGAGGATGAGGCACCCGAAATGGAAGTGAGTTAATCAAAAATGGGTGAACGTTATGAGGCAATTGGTATTCTTAATTTATATTAACATGTGCTTCATATATTTTGCTCAGTTGCTCAGATATTGTCCAATATAGCTAGCTACCTTTGGAAATCAAATCATATCTACTTTAGTGACACGCGCATAAAAATTATATGAAAGTATATATAATTGGATACATGTGTACCACTGAGTTTGCTTTGTGATTAATTGTTAAAATTATTATTTGAAATTAAAAAAAAAATCACCATTCTTATTTTGTTTTAGGATCCTGATCTGACCAAAATAGAGAGTATGGAAGAGGATGACAAAGCAGTCATCACGACTCCCACATTCACAAAGACAATGGTGCCATGTCCTTATTGTAAGTACGAGACCAGTGACACAGAAGATCACATTAAACATGTAATATCTCATGAGGAACATAAGGGCGGCTTCAGCTGTCCTTTGTGTGACTATCAGAGCATCCGTAGACAACATTACAAACAGCATCTCTGCAAACATACTGGACAGGTATTTGGGACTCTTTCTTGAATTCATGTGTTGTTCAGTAATCTTGTTTTGTCATACAAATAAACCAAAAATATACAATATGTATGCACTTCCATGGCCTATCTATTGATACGATTGGTATTTTCTATTTTTTTTTCAGGATAAATTGAAGTGTCCACACTGTGAATTTTCCACAATATGGAAGCGGAGGTTTAAAGAGCATGTGGACAGGCATACGGAGGGAGAGAGATGGAGGTGCTCCATATGCCAATACAAAACCTCCTCCAGCTCTAGTTACAAATTCCATCTTGATAAGCATATAGGTCTGAACAGCAAGCTGTCCTGCGACTATTGTGATTACACAACCTCTAGAAAACAGCACTTTAAGCAACACATGGCAACTCACACAGGCAAGGGGTTGCTACAGTGCGATGAGTGTGATTTTTCAACAGTTTGGAAGTCACGGTACAAGGAGCACATGCTCAAACACAAGGAAAATAATGACCATGGTAGATCTGCAGTGGTGCTCACATGTCCTCTCTGTGACTTCAAGACAAATCGCAAATATGTCATACGGCAACACCTTGTGAGACACACTGAGGGAAAACAGGGATTGTTCTCGTGTACAAAATGTTCATTCACCACAAAGAAGCCTAAGGAATTCAGAATCCATTTATCCCAGCATACTGGACTAGAGAAATTTCAGTGTGATCAATGCTCATATTCAACCTACTGGCGCAACAGTTACAAGCATCACCAGGCTAAGCACACGGGTAAAGGCATGCTGACCTGTCCACACTGTGACTACAAGACTTCATACAAGCAGTACTTGAAACAACACATAGCAGCACACACTGGCAGTGGTGAGCTGAAGTGTACTCAGTGTTCCTTCACAACTCCTTTCAGCGATACTCTACGCCAGCACATTGCATGTAAACACACGCAACGTGAGATGATGTATTGCCCACTGTGCGATCACACGGACACGTCAAAGCCAAGCTTCAAGGCGCACCTCAACGATCACGAATCAGAGGAGAGCGAAGCTCTCTTATGTTCTGTGTGTGACTATTCAACAGACTGCAAGGACAAGTTCTATCTCCACGCTGTTCGTCACACCAAAGACAACATGTATTCGTGCACTAAATGTGACTACTCAACGAGTCGCAAGCAGTACCTCGAAGCGCACATGAACAGACACACGGAAGGACATGAGTACCTGTGCAAGGCGTGTCCCTACATCACAGTCATCAAAAGGGACTACATGAGACACATGAACTCTCACGATGAGCGAAACAAGCAATTGGAGGCTCTCAATAAAACTGAAGAGAAGGAAGAAGCAATGACTCTCAATAAAACCCAGTTCTCCATTTTGCTCCAGAATATGCTTGAAATTATGAAAGCTAGAGAGAACACTTGAGCTAATTAGATGACAGTGTACAAATGTGTTAATATAGTTTAGTCGTGTGTGTTGGCATTAGGTAGCTACTTTGAAATATCTCGAAAACTAGCATCAATGCAGTCAATTTGTCCAATCTTTGTAAATAATTGAATAGCTGGTCCTGAAATGCAGTTCGTTGCTCTAAAGGCCCATACACACTCAGGGTTTTTTACGTCTTCCCACCAGACATTTTGCTAAGCTCCTCCTACTTTTTCTACGAGACTTTTGAATCATATAAGAAAAGACACAATGTAATATATAACAATTATATCGTTTTTCTTGAATGATTGAAAAGTCTCATAGAAAAAGTAGGAAGAGCTTAGCAAAAAGTCTTGTGGAAAGACGTAAAAAAGCCTGCGTGTGTACGGCCCTTAACAGATATTATTTTAAACGGCACACTTTATATTGTGTATGTCCTCTCGTTGGGCATTTTCATCCGTCTTTTATTTGTTATTAAGAAATGGATATTTTTATTCTGAAATAATGGATGCCAAACTTTCAACGAATTCGTGTCACTTTTAGTCATTATTTTACAGGGTAGCTGTGCTTATTTTTATTTTAAACATTCCTTTTTATTTTAGTTATTTTTAAGTACTTAAAAAGAGTAATTTGGTTGTGATTTCTAAGATTCCTATTTACTTTTATGTGATATTCTTAAGGAAATAGGTTCTTTATATTTTCTTTGCTTAATTTAAATATCCTGCCTGACGAGACCATTAAAAAAAGTTGATGTATTTATATTATATCATTAATATTTGCTGTACCTATCTTCTTTCTTGTTATTATTGCTAATATTTACAGAAGCTAATTCTATATTTTTGTTATATTGTTTATATTTTTCAGTAGCTAACTCTAGTCAGTGATATAGTCAACGATAAGGCTGAAGCAGACGAAAAACTCCTAAAATTAGATATCTCTATTTTTGTTATTGTCGCTAATATTTTTTGTAGCTAGCTATCTAATTTTGTTATTCTCGCTTTATGTCACTTATATTTCATTTATTATCTCTATTTTTGTTAGTATCTCTATTTTTGTTATTATCTTTATTTTTGTTATCGCTTATATATTTAAGTAACTGTCTCTATTTTTGTTATTGCTAATATTTTAGTAGCTATCTATATTTAGTTATTGCTTTTATTTTAAGTAGCTATCTCTGTTTAATGATGGATTACAGCAGGATTATTTATTTTCCACTGAACTGGGTTAGAGTTTCAAACAGTTGAAGAAATGTTCGCGTCAAGTTCGCTATCGTTCCATTGCGTGTTCTTTTACCAGATGCAAACTGATGTTCTTTCATTACTACTTTAGTAAACTGCTTAGTCATTCCATAGCCTCGCCACTTTTTGTAACTGTTTCAGAAGTTTCAATCCATGTTGTTAGATACTGTTATTGGTGTACGTGCACATGTACAGGGAGCTAGAAAATTCACCCGTCCCTCGTTTCCTTGAAGATTTTTGTCGAAGGTAAGCAAGGAAGAGTTCTGTCTACTCTTTTGTACGCAAGTTTCATTTTCATCTTCTTTATAGCTATTCCACTTCTTTAAAGGTTGTGAACTTTGTTGAAAATGGTCTTGCGTGAATTTGGAGAATCTAAATTATTTTTAAATATACAAAAGGTATATCTTTAGCCATAATTTTAAAACTCTGAAAATATGTAGCTTGATCTGGAGTTATAAAGTATTATAGCTAAAACTTTTCTATTTATTCAAAATTGACTTTTGAAACCTGACAGTAAGTTTCGATTTAGTGTATGGCTTCACATCTTGATCATGTAGCTAAGAAAAGTATTATATTATAATCATTAAAATAAGAGTTAAATTATAATAATATTATTTTTTTCTTACATGATCAAAATTTGGAACCGTCCAAAAAGTCTAAAATTACCCTGTGTTAATATATTAGAATTAAATCCTACAATAAGAAATATTTGATAGTTTATAAAAAGTGTTTGATTCTTTTCTTCATTTACAATTGACTTCATCTAACCTTACCTACTTGTTATTTATTCTCACAAGGGACGGTGTATTTTTTGCTCCCTCTACTTCATATTGTTAGTGTGGTATTGCATTCCCCAAACTAGAGTCCGATATTGTTAGATAATAGGTATTGTAGCCAGTAATTACTCAATGTATTGTCCATTATTCAGTCACTATAAGTAGGCATGTGCGTGTGATACATAGTCATAGTGACCATAAGTAGTCCTGTATGTGATAAGCGTGTGTATATGTACATAATGAAACATACGTATACTGAGGATCAATATTAAGTACTTAATAATATGAGGGTACATACCTTCATCAAAAAATGGGCGGAGCACATTCCACTAATGGGCGGAGCATCTCCTGATGGGAGTAGCATATCTGTGCCTATACTCTGGCCTGCTCTTATTTAAGATTGTTTATGTTTAGCTAATAAATTATTTTGATCACTATAAACTGTTCCAGGTGTTGAATATCTGTACCTAAAGTATCACCAGTTGACTAAGAAGAAGAAAAGAGTCTGTTGCTGTATGAGTGAGTATTGTTAATCTGGTGCCATGTTGCAACTAACTATTGTGTTTACGTATTTTGCAATCTAGAGATAAATTTGATATTGGTATTGCAGTCTTAGATATTTCACTAATAACTTTATTATCATAATTTTTTTTTGTTGGGTAAATAACATTCATCCATTATATGAGCAATAATCTGTATCACAGATACTGCTTAAATTTCTCTGTATCACAGATACTGTTTTCATTTTTCTGTATCACAGATACTGTTTTCATTTCTCTGTATCACAGATACTGTTTTCATTTCTCTGTATCACAGATACTGTTTTCATTTCTCTGTATCACAGATACTGTTTTCATTTCTCTGTATCACAGATACCGTTTTCATTTCTCTGTATCACAGATACTGTTTTCATTTCTCTGTATCACAGATACTGATTCACCCATGACAGTACATGTTTTAATAAGATAGAATAATTATTTTTACATTGGGAGAATTGTAGGTGAAGGATTCAAGTTCTCATTTCCTTGTACATAAAAGTCCATATTGATGTTCTTTCCCAAACTAAATGTGATAGATAAATGTCGTCTGCTAGTCAGTTTTCGATACTTTAATTTTATTCTTATTTTGTCACTGAACTTAATTAAATAACTGGATGTAGCTAAGTTCGTTTCCATTACTAACCTTCGAAATGTAGCTTTGTAATTGTTGGGTCTTTGGCAGAATAATTCTCCATGTTATGAATTTATTCCTTCTCTCTATGCTTTATTATAACGGATGACTATGGATCTGTGACTTGAAGAAGGAAACTTTATTGGATAAATTTCTCAAAAAGCTGTAGAGAATATGTTGGAGCTCTACATTGTAGAATTACTTTTCTCTCACACGAACTTAGATGTTAACTTCTCACAGAAAAGTTGTGAAAATGAAACGGTTCAACATTTGGGCTTTGAACCCAAAATTAAATAAACCTCAGTATGGTTAAAAAGATCTGAATATAAAAAATTACATTTTCTTATCTAATCCAGGTCTACTGCATGGTAAGTTTATATTAGAATATTTCTATAAATTTGGTCTTCTACGTGTAATCCTTTCTAAAATTTCACTGCAGTTGATTCTTCTAAAGTAGCTTTTCTGCATTCATAATCTCAAACTGTTAGTACATGACTTTGTAACCTCCTTCCTACGGACAGCTTCTTCTTGAACTAATAGTTAGGAACAGCATGAACTCTATTTGTTTCGTAGTGTTGCTTAAAGGCCGTACACACATAGGTACTTTTATATCTTTTGACCAGATTTTTTGCGAAGCTCCTCCTACTTTTCCCACGAGAATAGTATGCTTAGCAAAAAGTCTGGTGGAAAGACTTTAAAAACCTACGTGTGTACGGCCCTTCACTCAGTATGAAATGAGAGATGCCTAATTACAGTATAATTTATTTATAAACAAATGGGATTCTTTTGAACAGATGATACAATATTTGACACACAAGTGAGGAGCGTTGTAGTGCGCTTTAATTTTCTCTAAGTACAACGTACCGAAAATGAGAGACACAATCAGAGGGTTTCACCTACTGTAGGGTAAAACGTTAATTACATATATATACACATTTAGGGAAAGGATGTAAGCGTAGGAAAGAAAGAGAACACATTAATGAGAGTGTAAAATATTGAGTAAAGACTGTAGCTACCTTAGGTTTTTTCTTCCCAATCACATAAGTGATTAGGGTAAGTTTCTGATTATCAGACTGTTTCACATTACCGACACTAGAATGAAATAATAATTATTAATTGGTATCCATAATATTTGCAGGTATCATGATTACCAAATAAAATGTTATTTTATTGTTTTTCTTAAATGGTCGAAAATGTGGAATTGTTTAATAATTCCGAACTTTCCCTAGCCTAATTTCATTGCACTTTAAAAAGAACTAAATATTAAAAATCATATAAATTTGATCATTCAAAGAAATAAATAAACACTTATTTGTACTTAAAAGTAACACAGATAAATAAGACAGATCTTCTAATGGTGAGATTTTGAAAAGATTAATAAGATATATACTTTAAAAAGATACATCATTTAAAATGGCATCCTGAAAAAATTGCTTGAAGCTACAATTATCGACAACAAATGGCAGAGTAGATAACCTTATAACCTACCAAAGGGTGAAGGTTAACCTTCTTGGGGAAAAGGTGATTTTGATCATTAGAACAGGAAACACAGTTAAAGGTTAGTCACTAGGGTTGTGACAATATGCTTTATAGATCTTAAGAATATCACAGACTAAATGAAATGGTATCGAATACTATATACCGCCTCTCTATGATAACAAAGCATAGTGTCCCAACCCTAGTAATAATTATGCAATGTAAAAGTATTACTGCTTTTTTGCAACTACTTAAAGTAAACCTTAGCACTAATCATTAAAAAGATCACATTAAAATAAGAGAATGTTCGTATTAGAGATCTAATGCAGTGAGTTGAAATGAGAATCTGTGAATTGCAATATTTTGAGTCAAAAAAAAATGGAACACTTAGATATTACTTAATAATAATTAGCACTGGTATCAACACCACACTAACTAAATTAATCTAGAGCTATTAAATAGTATAGTTAATCACATATCCATATATTAGTTCATACAAGTAATGTAACTAACAAGTGCTACAGGTAATTTAAAATGGAATAAGCATTGCTATCATTCTAATTGAACTGATTTCTAGGGTAGACAATTACTGCCAAAAACTGCCCTAACTTTTCATAGGGTAGATAAAAACTGCCCTAACTTTTACTAGAGTAGACGATTTCTGCCAAGAGCTGCCCTAATTTTTCTAGGGTAGACCTTTCCTGCCAAGAGCTGCCCTAAATTTTCTAGGGTAGACCTTTCCTGCCAAGAGCTGCCCTAAATTTTCTAGGTTAGACAAATCCTGCCAAGAGCTGCCCTAACTATTCCTAGGGTAGACAATTCCTGCCAAGAGCTGCCCTAACTATTCCTAGGGTAGACAATTCCTGCCAAGAGCTGCTCTAACGTTCCTCAATATTAGCCAAAGCTGCCTCTATCTTAAATAATTAAAGCCGCACAAGGAAATAGTTACCATTTCTACCTCTTACGTTAAACTATCCTAACGCTACAAATCCTCTAGAGCTAGTGAGCAGAATCAAAATTTATGTCACAATCTTGATAAAAGGAACAAGTTTCTATTTATATTAAATAAACAGAGTGTACCAGAGTAAATTACAAGGGATTTGAGAGAGGAAGACTGTAAATGAAATAGCTTGAGTGTTTTGTGACTGAGCAAAACATTCTCGTACTGACTGTTTAATAAAATGTAGTCTTATTTTCATCAGCGTTGACCATAAATAGTACCTACCTTCTAAACTTTAAACTATGAATGTACAAACGCACTAACACTACTGTACACAATAATACTGCTGAGGCTCACAATATCATTATTGTACATCACTATTGTCAGATCTGCCTGTACTATGGAAACTCGTAGCGTTCAGGAAACTGAAAAAAAAACATCTAGCTACCTATACAACCTGAATATGTTCTAAAATACAAGTCATTCCAAAATATGTACCAATTCTAAAAGCAGCTCAGGTAGTTACGAAGCTGTCGGTACCTAACGATTATCACGGTAAATTAATTTAAAAAGCTCTCCTCTAATATTAAATAGACAAAATCTCGGTTTACCACAAATAATTTAGTAAAACATTAGAAGAGAGTAGGTTCTAAACAATCTAATATAGCTTATAGGGGGTGTATAATAAATTATTTTAAGACTTAATATTGTCATACACTGGCATCAGTAATTTAAAACTTACTCATTTACCATTTCTTTACATTTTATCATTTCTTCCTTTTCTCGGCTTTCTCCGCTAGTTTCTCAGCTTTCTTCATGAGTCGCTCTTTTTCTTTCTTCTCCTTCTCCAGTTGCTTTTTCTCTTTCTCAACTTGCGTACGAAGCTCTTTAACCTGAAGAAAAAAATGTTTGAACACAATGTCCAAAGTCTAGATAGCTACCATTTCAAAGAACCTTAATTTTACCTTCTTCTTGATTTTGTTCCTATCGTCAACGTTCTCCACCAGATTCTTGAGGTCTTTGGCATCTATGTTCAGCAGACGGATGCCATTCACTGCAGACAGAGCGAAAGACTGAACACAGCTACCCAGACCGTTAATTACCAACCACTCTGTCACCTGACATGGATAGGACTTGGGTTATATTCTAGTATCGGCAAGCTTAGGAATAATACAGGGATGACCCAGTAAGATTAATCAGTTACACGTAATTTCAGAATATTACTGAAGCTAGGTTGCGTGTCTTATATTTCCATATTTTTATGTGAATATTACATATATTTGCATAAATTTTAAAGCATTTATCCAGGTATATTAGAAGTTATGCCTGGTAACGTTAAGCGTGAACAGATTGTAGCCCGGAGCACTTGAATCCTGAAACAGGTCAAGATGCGTCCCAATGTTGTTTACAATTCATAAATCACCGTGAGTAGTCAGTGGAGTGACAATCTTCAGTAAATCAATTCTATGGAGAAAAGTGTCAATTTGCACCCAAAGTGTTATTTCTGTAGCAAAAATGAGAATTCACCAAAATGCGCAAAGTAGCTACCAGAATGAATGGGATGCGAAACAGATAGGTATCACCAAATTCAAAAATACAGAGGCTAATTAAGGAGGACCTAAAGTTAACTCCATATCAAAAAAGCTCTTGACAGATATTATCAGAGGCCTCCATGATGAAACGGCTGGACAGAAGCAAGCTGATGTTGCAGAGCTTTAAGCGATCTGCAGTCACAGTTGTGATTTTTCCAACGAGAATATGTGCATGGTTGAAACCGTCTCCAAGACTCACAATGATGGGGGTTTAAGCACTTTGCTTTGGGGCCTTGTCAGTAAATGTCAAGAGCCATTTGAGACACAAGAAGTCTGCTCCCTTTATTGAATGGGCTGCTGCCGAATCGAATGGAACCAAATCCCTTTTGGGCGTAATCAATGAAGGAGTCAAAATCAGTAGTCACACTTATTTGAATAGGTAGTCGGAAAAATCCTTCCTTCGATCTCCTAATCTATGGAAACAATTTCATCCGACACACGCCGCAAATATGACAACCTAGACCTTGCGGACTCTGATCATACGAAGTCCTGACATCAATCCTATGGACTTTGTAATTTGACAAGTTTCAGTTCTTATTGCAATATGGACTCTTCGTATACAGCCGAATATTCTGCTTGGGCCAAAATGAACAAACAATTCTGCTTCAGTAACAATTCCCGTTGAGAAAATAGTAAAAGCAAACGGCAGCCACTTGGAAATGTTACTTCAGCTCTGATTATACTTTAATTCATTCAAATCAAAGCATTTTCTTATTGAAGTTTCATATTAAATTTTTTTCTATGGGTAAATATTTTAGGGTTGGTAGTTTAAAATTGGTTATGAAATGTGCTACAAGATATCACTGCAAACTTAGTGAGGTGAGACAGTCATTGGTTATTGAGGTGGAAAAAAAAAACACTGAAACGGAACCTAGAGTGTGAAGTTACTAGTGCGGAGATATTAATAATATAATGCCTAACCATTTTCTATACACACGGTAGATATCTTTAACAATTATCAAACATTTACATTGTGCGAGATATAAAGTGCAGTAAGTGTGTTCTAGTGACATGTCACAAGGGGTTCTAGGTTCGCCGCACAACACTTTCACCAAAAAATGACAATTATTTACCTAATTAAGGTATAATTATTTAATTATTTCGTAGTTTAGTTTACATTTTTTCACTATCAAACCTGGCCGGGGGGATGGGGACGGAGGACCCAACCCCCACTGGATCGCTATATTTACCTTAGGTGGACAACATTTCTTTATATTCACAACGTATAGTGTTTTTTTAAATTTTTGGCGAAAATGTCATGCGGCGAAAGGTCCTGTCACCGTCACAAGGTGTGTATTATTTTATAGTGATGACACAACTGCCTACCATTACGTCACTGCAAGTAGCACTAAAGAAGAGAAACAATTAGTGACTAAGTAGCTACCATCTAACATAGAAATCAAGATTGGGAAAAACGAACCATTGACTTTCATGTTGGTTACTAGAGGTGAGCGGGCGTTCCGTGCAACTGTTCCACAAACCTTTATTCGCGGATCCGTTTGGACTGACAAATGGGTTCAGATTCTAACCTACATCAAAAAGATTCGGACTTCCGTGCGTCAGAACGTCTTTATTTTATTCTGAACCTGCATATCCCGTGGAAAAAACTAAAAATGAAGACGACCAAACACGTGGTGATGAACGCAGCACTTTTGATATTTCTCTCCGTCGACATTTTCCTATCTATCCAGGGTTTCCAATTTACGTCTTTTTGAACTAGATCTAAGTTCGTTTCTCAAGCAGTTAGCATCAAGTTTAATAGCTCTAAATCAATATTTATTTTATTTTTAATCAATCATACGGAAACCAAGATAATACACCTACTAAATTAACTGGGGCTGGCCTATCACTATTTACGGATCACTTTTTCACAAATATATTGTTTCAAATTGTGAGTAAAATATAGGTTTAGAAAAGTTCGGAAGGTATCTGAATTAAGGTTCGGTATAACATGAACACATGCTTCGAGTCTTCGAGTAAATGTTCGTTCGCACCGAAATTTTGAAAATCAGGATCCCCCAAAAAAGGTTCGTGTGTCCACCTCTGCTAGTTGGAATAGATACGGTAATTTCCAAGTTATATGACAATTAGACATTTTCGATTAGGTAATATTGAACTTATTTTAATTGATATCCGTGATGCCTCATAGATACAAATTTAAAAAAATTATCATAATTTTCGTTTGAATATGTGGAAAAGAGCTACCGAAAACTTGGAACTCCTCCTATTGCCAGACTAAGTGTGATTGTAGTAATTTAAAAAATATGTATACATCTGTGATTGCTTAGTAGCTATCATTTACTGACTACACTAAAATGCACAGATAGACATGGATGATAAATAACAATCAAAGTCACGACACAATTATCCGAATTCCAATCCAAACACTCTCACCTGATCCACATTCCAATCCACAGATTGCACAGAGTGACAACTGACGTAAGCTCCACCCCCATGAGTAGCTCCTCCCACATGAGAGGCGGGAGGAGGAGGGGCGGAGCGTTTAGCAAGGGGTGGGTGGTAGACCACACCAGGGGCGGGGGTTTGACGAACTGATTCCATGGGGGGCTGAGACAACACCTGTTGGTGTGACTGAGAGTGGGGCAGAGGCTGCTGAGGAGGGTGAGCAACCTGGGCAGCAGTCTGAGGGTGAATAGAAGACTACATATAGACAATTGGGAAGTTACTAACAATAATCTAATTTAAGCCGAAAACATTCATTGTGGCAAATATCTCATTTCCACACTTTGTTCAAAGTCAGGGCAAGTTCTGATTTATTGAACTATTCCACATCTTCCGATTGTCTAAGAAAAGTACATAAGTTGATTTTAGTATGTATCCAAAATAACACCCATTATTTTGGATAGCTACATACTAAAATACCTGCAGGTATCATGGAGACGTAATAAAATAACGAGTTAAATATACAATAGACCATCAAAGTGAAGTGAGCCCTGTTACAACTCAACTCAGCTTATCGGCGAAGAGTTTTTATTCGTTCGTATGAGAATAAAAAGAAGGTTCATTAACATCTGTATAACTGACAATTTACTAAATCTTGCGAGAATTTGAATACCTAATATCTTTATTGAAATTAGTTTTTAGATTAAAAAGTTAAGAGTTATTTAGGACGTTCTTTGTGGTCCATTTGAGAGGCTAAGCAAAAAGTTGCAAGCGAAAGCACCACACAACCACTGGTCATCTGATGTGAAAAAGATCACAGGAAATGTCTTGAATAACCCGTAACTTTTCAATTTAAAAACTAATTTCACTGAGCTTTACATGAATAAATGGGGTTAGATATTAGATATTAAAATATCTAATTAAAATTCTCCAAGAGTTAGTGAATCACTATGGTGGGCTTTTTCTTATATGATTCCAAATGTGGAACAGTTCGATTTCTCGTAGCTCATCAAAGTCAGTCGTAACATACCTGTTTGCGGTGCAGACTCTGTGTGTGTGGGTTGTAGTGCTGCTGCAGGTGCCGTTGGTTGGGATGGTAATTGAGAGGATCGTGTATTATGCTGCCATGCTGCTTAGGCAGGGTGCTGAAACTCTTAGGAGGGGCGGCGGCAGCAGCAGTAGCAGCAGCCTCTGACACGGGCACCACACTCTCCCCCACGTCAATGTGCCTCTTGTTCAGCAGCACCACCCCCCCAGTGGTTGCGGGGGGAGTCATGGGAGCCACTGCACTGGCTACCAGGCTGGAGCTGCCACCTGCAATTAACATTTCTGTAAGTTCATTCAATGATAGGGTATGTTACGAAATATCAGTTGATGACGCATCTTCGGTCATATAGGAAAAAAAAAACTACATTTACTTATAAAAATTAAATATTAGCTAGCAATACGATGTCAAACCAACCGATAATTCGTAACCTCTTTTCAATTGTATTTCTTTTTTCCAACATGTTACAATTTTTCCATCACGTGAATAAATATAATTAAATATTAGCTAACTCGTTATTTCAATTGGTTATGAGATAAAGCATCATATACTATTTCCTCACATGATGGAAAATGTGGTAGCTACTGTTCGATAGTTCTTAACTTACCCAGTTACCCTACAACTAATTATTATTGTATATATGAGTTTAACCACCCACCCTACTGCTAACAAACTGACCAGTAACCACAGACCGCAGTGACTGGAAAGGTGACCACCCTGACAGTACACTAGTTGTGGTATTAGCGGTATTAGCTTCCCTGCCACTGGAGGACCTGAAGACATTCTGTATGGTCCATGACTCGGAGTCAGTGTTGGTGCCTATGGCTATAGAGGTACTGCTCTCTTGGATCTGAATTTGCTGGTCTGCATCCAGTATCATTTGAGAGGTGGAGGAGACGTGGAGAGGCCCACTGATCAGTGGCTTCTTACCTAAGAGGGACATAGACTGAGTAATGGGGGCAAATTTGGAGTAAGTGTGAAATATATAAGGATTCTTCTCTTTCGAGAATTCCTCCATGGTCCTACAAAAATTCGGTTTCGGAACTTTTGGTCAAAGGTATGAATAAAACTTACTTAGATGTATCGGGTAACACCCCTGGCAGGTCATTAAACAATAATGAAATGTGCAGTACAACAAACTAGCGGATACAACCATCTAAGTCGAGAGTACCAAAATAATCATTTCATTCAGAGACTGAAAGTACTGAGAACAAAATTTCCGGCCCCCTTCCTTTGAATAGTAGACAAGGGACTTCAAAAATGAAGAAACTTACCTAGCTGCACATCCGCCTCCATTACGGCTTGTCTCACATCCTCCATGAGACTGGCTGGTGTCCTGACGGGAGGAGGAGGCTGCACTGGACTGGCCTCAGCTCCTCTCTGTGCCAAAATGGTCTTTAGCTGCTGAGCAAGAGTTTCCTTGCCGTCAGCCTGATGGTCCCTGTTTACAGGCAGCACCCTGGCTACGGGAGGAGTCTGCTTGTTCAGTGAGGAGACATCAAAAGGAGCATGCTTGCTCAAAGCGGAGACATCTAGTGAAGTCTGCTTGTTTAGATCAGCTGATGTTTGCTTGTGGTTTGAGGACATGACAGCACTCTCCTCCAAGCTGCTGTCAATGCTGGCCCTCCTGACAGCACTGGGAAGACTTCTATTAGCCAGACCACCTTTATTAGCCAGGTTTGCCTTTGCCTTGCCTGCTGACACGTCCAAGAGAGAATGAGGCGGCACACAGTCGTCTAAACTCTCTTCACTGCTGCGGAGACCCGCTACAAAAAACACAAAGCATCAGTCAATCAATTAATTATCAAACAGTCAGAAAATATTAACGAGTAGATGATTTCAGCCAATGTAATTCTGAGAAAAATTCACATCAAACAGTTACATGTTTAAAATAGTCTATTTCTCCTGAAATTTAGGACTGTCTGAAGCTCTAAATTGATTATTCCACATACCAACCTACCTACAAAAAATGCAAGTTCTTAGGTGCGAAAAAAATAACATCAAATATATAATATGCACGTAGCCTAGATACTTTAATTGATGTAGTCTACATACTTTAATTGATGTAGCCTAGATACTTTAATTGATTTAGCCTAGATACTTTAATTGATTTAGCCTAGATACTTTAATTGATTTAGCCTAGATACTTTAATTGATTTAGCCTAGATACTTTAATTGATTTAGCCTAGATACTTTAATTGATTTAGCCTAGATACTTTAATTGATGTAGCCTAGATACTTTAATTGATGTAGCCTAGATACTTTAATTGATTTAGCCTAGATACTTTAATTGATGTAGCCTAGATACTTTAATTGATGTAGCCTAGATACTTTAATTGATGTAGCCTAGATACTTTAATTGATGTAGCCTAGATACTTTAATTGATGTAGCCTAGATACTCAAGGATTACCTTTGGATGCCTCGGTGTCAGAGAGGAGGAGGTCATCTCCCGAAGGTGTGGGGGAGGAGGGGAGGTGTTTGGTGGGCAGGGGGGGAGGAGTAGAAGAGGTGTGAGGGGGGGAGGAGTCATCAGCAGCTGAGAGGTGAGGTGAGAGAGGTGCTTTGCCGAGAGATGACAACTCTCCCTCTAGTTCTATCACCTGATGGAGGGAAAACAATGTTAAGAAACATGAATAATGGGGTAACTTCAGAGTTATTGAACAGTTCCACATTTTCGATAACATAAGAAAATAAATTTTTAACTCGCTATTGTAAATAGTATCCATGAAGTCTGTAGGTATCATGGATACCAATTAGAATAGAAAGGTATTTATTATTCTTAAATGATTGATAATATAGAACTTTTCAATAACTCAGAACTTACCCAAATAAAGACTGTCTATATAAGTAGATAATTAGTTTCATTTTCAGATAATAGGATAAGTTACGAATTATCGGTGAGTGCTACAACTTCGGTCATATAAGAAAAAACAATATAAAAATTATTATTATTATTAGATAACACTCTTTAACAATAACAATTTTAATATTGTTTTTCTTTTATGTCCGAAGATGCAGCACTGACCCATAATTCGTAACTTACCTTAGTCTTGCTTTCATTGGAAAAATATCATCTTTTGAAACAGAAACAATAAAGCCAGTTTCACTGCCCCTAGACTCTGTTTACCGCCCTACCTTATCTTTGAGCGCCTTGAGCAGAGCGTTGTAGTGCGAGTCCTTCTCCTGCAGTTGTGTGACATGGTACTCCTCCCTGTGAAGGAAGTCTTTCTCCCTCGACTGGTACTCCTTGATTATCTTCTTAGCTTTGTAGTACTTCTTCTCCAGTATGATGTACTGGCCCTGACTCTGCTCTAGCATGTCCTGTAAAGAGGTAATGCATTACTATGGAGTCATTTCTATGAAGGCAGTAGCTAGATTGACTAGAAGGTAGCTAATATAACCATGGTTATAATTTTCGAGATAATACCGTCAGGTAATGTCAAAGAACTGGTTTTGACGCATTACACTAGTATGTTCTTAATCTTTACACTAGAGCTGTAACCGTTCACTATAAACTAATTTAAACAACTTCTCATAAAATAATAATTGTAAATAAATATAGGATTCGTTTCTCAGTAAGTTTTATAATGAGACACTCTTCACCAACCTGATAGTTAGAGCACTGACTCTCCTTCTCCTTAATCTTCTCCTCCGCCTCCTCCACCACCTTGTCAAGCTTCTCCTCCTTCTCCCTGCTCCTACTCAACTCTTCCTGGAGTGATTGGAGGGAGGAGGCAGAGGAGGCGTTCAAGGACTCCTCCAATTTACGTGCAGTCAGTTCAGTCTCCAGTGACACAATCTGAGGGGCAGTAAATAAAAAAAATGAACTCAAAGAAAAATATTCTCTTAAAAAAAAGACTTGCATAAATTCAGACCAATTCAATTGATGATCATTATTGATTATTTGAAAGGATAAAATTATTTTTATTCATTTCTAAAGTTAGATCATTATGGCAGCTAAGTTACGAACTATCGATCAAATTTGAAAAAAATAGCTATACAATTGAACATTTTAATTGGTATCCATGATACCTGCAGGTATCATGAGAGTCAAATATGATACCTGCAGGTATCACGGATACCAACTACAAAATAAATCTCAATCAGCCTTGGTTCCTCACCTTCTCCTTCAGGGTCTTCACCTCCCCCTCGTAGAGAGAGCACTTGTAGAGCACAGACTGCAGCTCGTGTTCCTCAGCAGGTCCTTTGACGCTACTGTCATTGACGCTGTAGTGCTGCATTTGGCTGGCTTGGGAGGCGAGGGTGTCGCACTGGGAGGTGTCCTGAGGGGAGAACGGATTAGTGACATCATCTTGATAAGAGACAACGTTGTTAGGAACAACTAGACTTGAATAAAAACTAAGAATATAGGAAGAGGCATCATGACATGAACAAAGTTAAATACAGTGAAACTCCTGAGTCATGTAGCTATAGCTTCCTTCATAACTCACAGCAACTTTATATCTCTGGTGCACTAGATAGTTTTCTATGATTAAAATCATAGAAAACTATGCTCATTGAGGGATAACTATGACGCAATTTTCGACGTATGTTATTTTCTATAATTTAAACATAGAAAACTACTTCATAACTCAGGGAATTAATAAAATATGTTCACAGCTTGTCGGTGAGTGAAAGTCAGTCCCGTTTAATTCTCAGGAATGCATTAGAGTTATTTTCATCAAAGTTATTATTGAGGATTGCCAGACTCTTGCACTCTAAATAACTACAGTAAAACTCCTGAGTTATGAAGTTTCGAGTTATGAAGGACCTGAATTATGAAGTATTTTCTATGTTTAATTTATAAAAAATGATAGGTAGCTATACGTCAAAAATTTCGTCACAGTTTTCAGATTTTAATCATAGAAAACTATCTAGTGCACCCAAGATATGAAGTGACTGAGTTATGAAGGATTTGATAGTACACAACTGAGGAGTTACACTGCACGCAATTTTTACTGTTGCTACCTACGGGCTAGGTAATTATTACTGTACGTAAGTTTCCTCCACTTGCCTGTTCAGTAGTGGTGAGGTCTTCAGGTGAAGATGCCTCAGGACTCATTTCCTTCCTCTCCTCATCTGCGGCCAGACTCTGCCGTATGAGCATAGCCACCTCACTGTTCTCAGGGTCCTTCTCCCGTCCCACCAGAACATGCACCTCCCCATTGGTGTTTTTGAGCACAGAGGCGGCAAACACCTGCGTCACACCCACCAGAGACTGACCGTCCACCTCCACGATCTGGTCATTCACTTGGATCTTGTGGGCTCTGTCGGTGGCGCCATTGGGGGTGATTGTCTTCACAAAGATTCCTAGTTTCTCCATGCCGGCATCAGCACCGACTCCCATTCCTGTGACAATCAAAAATTATAATGAGATCGATTATAATAAAATTAATTATAATAGCCAAGATTAATTATAATAGGACTTACTAGGATAGCTACTCTTAACTATCATAAGATTACCTAATTTCAATAAGATTAATTATATGGAACTGGTTGACAGTTACAATAATACAATGAGAATTCTTACAACAGAAAGTCAGAATTTTTGGCTTCGGCCATATCGTTGAACAAATCACTGAAGTCAAAACGAAATTAAGTACAAGGGACTGGAAGAAGCAAGAAGCAGTCACAAAGGAAAGTGGCACCATGAACAAAGTCACATACCACAGTCAGAGAAAATAAGAATTGAATTAGCTATAGGAATGAGTAGTCTATTATTTTGTAACTACTTTTCAGTCATTACTCTGCACTAATACTTCGTAGCATGATGTTAAATGGTATTAATGCTATCGATTGATTAATATTATTCCGTACAGATACCTAAAATAATGGCCTATATAACGAGTACAGTTAGTATCGGTACAGTCCTAATTAATTCACATAGACTAATTAGAAGATATTTCCAAAAATATGCTATAGATAATACCTATCCTAAGAAGAGTTGAAACAAACAAAAGCTTAAACCCCGAAATAAATAGCTAAAGGGCCATAAACACGTAGGTTTTTTTAAGTCTTTCCACCAGACTTTTTGCTAAGCTCCTCCTACTTTTTCAATGAGAAGATAAGAAAAAACTATAGCTGAGTTATTATATATTTCAGTTGGTATCTACGATACCTGCAGGTATCATGAGATAAAAAACTTGAGATAAAGAATAATTATGTCGTTTTTTCTTATATTCTCGTGGAAAAAGTAGGAGGAGCTTAGCAAAAAGTCTGGTGGAAAGACTTAAAAAAACCTACGTGTTTACGGCCCTTAAATAAATTTTCACCTCAAAACCACATACCAATAATACTCAGTCCAAGACCCCCAGATCCCTTATGTACAGTCACTGGGAAGACATCCATCTTATCGACTCTCTTCTCCAGCTCATAGACTGCACTGGCAGCCACAGGGTCAACTGCGTCATTGCGCCTGTCGTACTCTGTGACGGAGTGAGTGCTGAACACCTGAGACATCAAGGGAGAGTTGCGAGTCAATATTCAGTGGGTGAACACAGAATGGAGTAATTTAAAAAGGGTTAAGCTACAAGTCATTGTACAGCTCAACATTGTGTATCATGTAAGAAAAATGTATCAAATTGTGATTAGTTATGATTTAGATTATCAGTGTGTTTCACATTTTTGGCCATATAAGAAATAAAATAATAAATTTTAATTGGTAGCTATCCATGATATGATGATTCACGCAAGTATCTTGGATACCAATTAAAATTAAATTATTATTATATTGTTTTTTTCTTATAGCTATGACCGAGGATGTGAAACCAACCGATAATTTATATCATTATTATTATTTAATTTTTTCTCGCATGACCGAAAAGGTGAAACTGTCCGATAACTTTGAACTAACCATACAGATGGGTAACAGGGTAAGTATTAAAGGTCCTCTCGAGGCTCCGGGGAAAAAAATGAGTTTATAACTTAATATTATAGAACTAAGGTCTACGATCATTATTCTGCAAACCGCATACAATTCGGTGCAATATATATATTATAATTTGTTTTTAAAGATTTTTAATACTCTGTGAGCAACAATTGAGCGAATCACTAATCTGATGCTCAAGAAGAAGATTGTACACTCGTTTGTTTTGATTATAAATTTGAATTTTATAAACAAACCATGTGTTTTCGGTCTTTATTTTAAATTATTTTAGATATAAATTGTTTCCTAAAGTATATAAACGTTTCTATTATAAGTTCATTCAATTTTATACCTTTACACGAATATTAAATGGATTTATTAAACCTAATACCTAGTTTACAATCAAAACAAATGGTGTACATTCTTTTTCTTCACGCTGAAAATTTTTTAAATTAGTAAGTCGGAAGTAAAATAGGTTTTGTAGAGTTTTGATTATAAAAATCTTCAAAAGCATATAAAATTAAAGATATGCTAGCTACCAAATTCGATGCGGTTTGCAGCAAAATGATAAACATTAGCCTCGTTGAATAAGGCAATAAAAATATTTGCTTGGAGGGGACCTTTAAGTCATTTCTTCACCTGAATTGGGCCGGATGAGAATTTGATCTTGGTGGGCTTATGGAATGGAATCCCTTGCTTGCATTGCCTCCTCATGAAGTGCTCCAGGAAACTATTGGAGGAGGACTGGTCATCTGTTGACTTCAGAGACACGCTTTTGTTGGAGGCAGAGGAGTTGTCGTCATCATTGTCAGACTCCTTGGCAGTGGCAATGTCGTAGTAAAACTCCTGAAGTTCGTCGTCAAACTCATCCGTGTATTCATCCAAGCCCGGCACTTCAACCCAGAAATGACCATCTTCAAGGTAGTGAACCCCATCTTCTTCCCCTATCTGTGGAATGAAGAGAATTGCATGAGAACCTCAACCTACACAGTGTGTGAATACCTACCCTCCCATTTGTTCTATCAACTCTGTGTCATCACTTCATTCAAAATAAGATAACCTTCAACTAGCTATTAGGTAATTATATCTCTCTTTGGCATGATAATTGTGACATATCACATATGAAGAAGTCAATGACTATGAACTATATGGTAGAGTAGAAGCTATATCAGTTAGAATTCACAGTGAACCCTAATTGAATTACTACTCAGCACATAGAACATAATGAGGCTCCCCTTTGAGTTTGAGTACCTCCTCAACATAACGAGGCTCCTCCCCTCTGAGTTTGAGTACCTCTTCAATGTAACGAGGCTCCACCCCTTTGAGTTTGAGCACCTCCTCAACATAACGAGACTCCTCCCCTTTAAAACATAGCTCTACCTTTCTCTTCAACATCTGCTTTTCCATTGAAATCTTTCACAATATTAATCTTATAATATAAGTTCTTTTTACCTCTGGCACTCTGTTGACAGCCTCCAAATCCCTGTCTTCTAGCACCTCTATAGTGGTGGTGGGGTTGTAGTCGCACTGACTCTTGGCGGAGAAGCCACTGCTCTTGTCGCCTCCTTCTACGGAGGAGTACATTGGAGGCGGGTAGGAGGGAACATCTTCTGTGAAGGAGGAAGTGAACATGGTAGCTAAAATATTCCTTTATCAATCAGCAATTTGTTTTCATTCAGACTCAGTTTGAATGAGAAAATATGATTAATAGAAAAAAAGGCATAAAAGGTATTTACAAACATGTATTGACAATAATCCAATATAGGTAGTTTGAAACGAGATAGTTTTGAGGTGCTACATATTAAGTTTATTCAATTAATATTACAAATACTCTAGAGAAGAAAGTTAGTTTTTTTTTAAAGAAATAAATCAGATTAGAAACAAAAAGCAAATCAAAAGCTTATAGCTGAGGCACAGAAAAATGTATCTAGTTTTTACATGCTCTTTTCAAAGAAGAATATGCTCATGACTGCATAATAGCTACTCACCATCAGTGTTGATACTCTCATGGTAGGATGGAGGGGGCAGTTTGTTGTCAGGCAGTAAATCTTGTGAAAGAAGGTCTCTCACTTCTCTCGCCTCATTGTCAGAGAGTAACCTGAGGAAACGATAACCAGATAGTAGAGCGACAACACGATTAGGGTACCAGATATTAGAGCGAGAAAACAATTGGGGTACCAGATATTAGAGCGAGAAAACAATTAGGGTGCCAGATATTAGAGCGAGAAAACAATTAGGGTACCAGATATTAGAGCGAGAAAACAATTAGGGTACCAGATATTAGAGCGAGAAAACAATTAGGGTACCAGATATTAGAGCAAGAAAACAATTAGGGTACCAGATAATAGAGCGAGAAAACAATTAGGGTACCAGATATTAGAGCGAGAAAACAATTAGGGTACCAGATATTAGAGCGAGAAAACAATTAGGGTACCAGATATTAGAGCAAGAAAACGATTACCAGATATTAGAGCGAGAAAACGATTACCAGATATTAGAGCAAGAAAACGATTACCAGATATTAGAGCAAGAAAACGAGTACCAGATATTAGAGCAAGAAAACAATTACCAGATATTAGAGCGAGAAAACAATTACCAGATATTAGAGCGAGAAAACAATAACCAGATATTAGAGCGAGAAAACGATTACCAGATATTAGAGCGAGAAAATCATTACCAGATATTAGAGCGAGAAAATCATTACCAGATATTAGAGCGAGAAATCCATCACCAGATATTAGAGCGAGAAATCCATCACCAGATATTAGAGCGAGAAAACTATTACCAGATATTAGAACGAGAAAACTATTACCAGATATTAGAACGAGAAAACTATTACCAGATATTAGAACGAGAAAACTATTACCAGATATTAGAACGAAAAAACTATTACCAGATATTAGAACGAAAAAACTATTACCAGATATTAGAACGAAAAAACTATTACCAGATATTAGAACGAAAAAACTATTACCAGATATTAGAACGAGAAAACTATTACCAGATATTAGAACGAAAAAACTATTACCAGATATTAGAACGAAAAAACTATTACCAGATATTAGAACGAGAAAACTATCACCAGATATTAGTGCAAGAAAACGATCACCAGATATTAGAGCAAGAAAACGATCACCAGATATTAGAGCAAGAAAACGATCACCAGATATTAGAGCAAGAAAACGATCACCAGATATTAGAGCAAGAAAACGATCACCAGATATTAGAGCGAGAAAATGATTACCAGATATTAGAGCGAGAAAATGATTACCAGATATTAGAGCGAGAAAACAATTACCAGATATTAGAGCAAGAAAACGATTACCAGATATTAGAGCAAGAAAACGATTACCAGATATTAGAACGGGAAAAGCTAAATTATTACCAGATGTTAGAGCGATAAAAACAAATTGGTATCATGGATAACAATTTTTAAAAAAGTAGATCATTTTTATTAGCAATATCATTTTTTCTTCTAGCTATGACAGAAGATGTGAAACAGACTAATAATTCGTAACTAACCCTACTTTGAAAGTTCCGAGTGAATAAAAAGGTAAAATTGAAGTCTTGACGAAGATTAACAGATTATCATTTATTCATTTACTCGTGTATTAAGAAATTATTTATCAAGTAGATTTACTCACTGTCCTGCATCTTCCCTGATGATGACAGAGGAGCTCATGCTCTCCTCTCCCTCCTCTTGCTCCTCCAGATCGTAAGTGAAGTCAGAGGAGGGGATGGAGGCAGGGTCCACAGAGTGTGGGGGGATGGGAGGAGGCAGAGGAGATGGCTCCTCATCACGACTGTTAGGTGAAGAGGAGCGCTGTCTCGAGATGTAAGGAGAGGAGCCACACATCTGTAAGAGGAGCAAACACTTGTTAGAAGGATAAAAAAAAACCTTGTTAGGAGGAGGAGCAAACACTTTTTACAGGAGGAGCAAACACTTTTTACAGGAGGAGCAAACACTTTTTACAGGAGGAGCAAACACTTTTTCAGGGGGAGCAAGTTAAAATACACAGAGAGGAGCAAGTGAAAAAAAACAGAGAGGAGCAAGTGAAAATATACAGAGAGGAGCAAGTGAAAATATACAGAGAGGAGCAAGTGAAAATATACAGAGAGGAGCAAGTGAAAATATACAGAGAGGAGCAAGTGAAAATATACAGAGAGGAGCAAGTGAAAATATACAGAGAGGATCAAGTGAAAATATACAGAGAGGAGCAAGTGAAAATATACAGAGAGGAGCAAGTGAAAATATACAGAGAGGAGCAAGTGAAAATATACAGAGAGGAGCAAGTGAAAATATACAGAGAGGAGCAAGTGAAAATATACAGAGAGGAGCAAGTGATAATATACAGAGAGGAGCAAGTGATAATATACAGAGAGGAGCAAGTGAAAATACACAGAGAGGAGCAAGTGAAAATATACAGAGAGGAGCAAGTGAAAATATACAGAGAGGAGCAAGTGAAAATATACAGAGAGGAGCAAGTGAAAATATACAGAGAGGAGCAAGTGAAAATATACAGAGAGGAGCAAGTGAAAATATACAGAGAGGAGCAAGTGAAAATATACAGAGAGGAGCAAGTGAAAATATACAGAGAGGAGCAAGTGAAAATATACAGAGAGGAGCAAGTGAAAATATACAGAGAGGAGCAAGTGAAAATATACAGAGAGGAGCAAGTGAAAATATACAGAGAGGAGCAAGTGAAAATATACAGAGAGGAGCAAGTGAAAATATACAGAGAGGAGCAAGTGAAAATATACAGAGAGGAGCAAGTGAAAATATACAGAGAGGAGCAAGTGAAAATATACAGAGAGGAGCAAGTGAAAATATACAGAGAGGAGCAAGTGAAAATATACAGAGAGGAGCAAGTGAAAATATACAGAGAGGAGCAAGTGAAAATATACAGAGAGGAGCAAGTGAAAATATACAGAGAGGAGCAAGTGAAAATAAACAGAGAGGAGCAAGTGAAAATAAACAGAGAGGAGCAAGTGAAAATAAACAGAGAGGAGCAAGTGAAAATAAACAGAGAGGAGCAAGTGAAAATAAACAGAGAGGAGCAAGTGAAAATATACAGAGAGGAGCAAGTGAAAATATACAGAGAGGAGCAAGTGAAAATATACAGAGAGGAGCAAGTGAAAATATACAGAGAGGAGCAAGTGAAAATATACAGAGAGGAGCAAGTGAAAATATACAGAGAGGAGCAAGTGAAAATATACAGAGAGGAGCAAGTGAAAATATACAGAGAGGAGCAAGTGAAAATATACAGAGAGGAGCAAGTGAAAATATACAGAGAGGAGCAAGTGAAAATATACAGAGAGGAGCAAGTGAAAATATACAGAGAGGAGCAAGTGAAAATATACAGAGAGGAGCAAGTGAAAATATACAGAGAGGAGCAAGTGAAAATATACAGAGAGGAGCAAGTGAAAATATACAGAGAGGAGCAAGTGAAAATATACAGAGAGGAGCAAGTGAAAATATACAGAGAGGAGCAAGTGAAAATATACAGAGAGGAGCAAGTGAAAATATACAGAGAGGAGCAAGTGAAAATATACAGAGAGGAGCAAGTGAAAATATACAGAGAGGAGCAAGTGAAAATATACAGAGAGGAGCAAGTGAAAATATACAGAGAGGAGCAAGTGAAAATATACAGAGAGGAGCAAGTGAAAATATACAGAGAGGAGCAAGTGAAAATATACAGAGAGGAGCAAGTGAAAATAAACAGAGAGGAGCAAGTGAAAATAAACAGAGAGGAGCAAGTGAAAATAAACAGAGAGGAGCAAGTGAAAATATACAGAGAGGAGCAAGTGAAAATATACAGAGAGGAGCAAGTGAAAATATACAGAGAGGAGCAAGTGAAAATATACAGAGAGGAGCAAGTGAAAATATACAGAGAGGAGCAAGTGAAAATATACAGAGAGGAGCAAGTGAAAATATACAGAGAGGAGCAAGTGAAAATATACAGAGAGGAGAGAGTGAAAATATACAGAGAGGAGCAAGTGAAAATATACAGAGAGGAGCAAGTGAAAATATACAGAGAGGAGCAAGTGAAAATATAGAGAGGAGCAAGTGAAAATATACAGAGAGGAGCAAGTGAAAATATACAGAGAGGAGCAAGTGAAAATATACAGAGAGGAGCAAGTGAAAATATACAGAGAGGAGCAAGTGAAAATATACAGAGAGGAGCAAGTGAAAATATACAGAGAGGAGCAAGTGAAAATATACAGAGAGGAGCAAGTGAAAATATACAGAGAGGAGCAAGTGAAAATATACAGAGAGGAGCAAGTGAAAATATACAGAGAGGAGCAAGTGAAAATATACAGAGAGGAGCAAGTGATAATACACAGAGAGGAGCAAGTGAAAATATACAGAGAGGAGCAAGTGAAAATATACAGAGAGGAGCAAGTGATAATATACAGAGAGGAGCAAGTGAAAATATACAGAGAGGAGCAAGTGAAAATATACAGAGAGGAGCAAGTGAAAATATACAGAGAGGAGCAAGTGATAATATACAGAGAGGAGCGAGTGATAATACACAGAGAGGAGCAAGTGAAAATATACAGAGAGGAGCAAGTGATAATATACAGAGAGGAGCAAGTGATAATACACAGAGAGGAGCAAGTGAAAATATACAGAGGAGTATGAAAAATTAACAAAAACTAGTTGAGAAAAATTATTGTAAAAATAAGGTGTAAAATATTTATTAAACATAGAAAGGAGTTTTCATCTTCTCACCATAGGGAAACAAATCTCAAAGTTACAGGTAGAGCACATTGTAGCTACTACAGTGGTACTGACTATAACACTAAGATATAATGGCTAATGGGAGAGAAAAGGACTACGAGATAGTAAACAGTTACATAACATTTATAAGAAATAAATATTTTAACACATTATTTTAATTGGTATCGCTGATACCAGCAGGTATCATGGATACTAATTTATTAATTCAATTGATACCAAAATTTTAACTCCATGATACTGCAGGTAGTTCAAATAAAATATATTTTCTTTCTACTATAATTGGAAATGCGGAACTGTTCAACAACTTGTAAATTCCCCTCCCAAGCTACGAGTGTCTCATCACCACAAAGCAGTGGTAGCTACTCTGAAGTCCCTTGTACTGACCACAGCACGTGGCAGGCATTGTTTACAAACAAGAGTGGCTAATGGAGGGGTGTGTACTAACAAATGGGATGGGGAGGGGGAGGAGCTATGTAAGTGGGAGATGAGAGGAAAGTAAAAGTGGGAAATGAGAAAAAAGTAAAAGTGGGAAATGAGAGGAAAGTAAAAGTGGGAAATGAGAGGAAAGTAAAAGTGGGAAATGAGAGGAAAGTAAAAGTGGGAAATGAGAGAAAAATAAGTGGGAAATGAGAGAAAAATAAGTGGGAAATGAGAGAAAAATAAGTGGGAAATGAGAGAAAAATAAGTGGGAAATGAGAGAAAAATAAGTGGGAAATGAGAGAAAAATAAGTGGGAAATGAGAGAAAAATAAGTGGGAAATGAGAAAAGTAAAAGTGGGAAATGAGAAAAGCAAAAGTGGGAAATGAGAGAAAAGTAAGAGTGGGAAATGAGAGAAAAGCAAAAGTGGGAATTGAGAGAAAAGCAAAAGTGGGAATTGAGAGAAAATCAAAAGTGGGAAATGAGAGGAAAATAAGTGGGAAATGAGAGGAAAATAAGTGGAAAATGAGAGGAAAATAAGTGGGAAATGAGAGGAAAATAAGTGGAAAATGAGAGGAAAATAAGTGGAAAATGAGAGGAAAATAAGTGGAAAATGAGAGGAAAATAAGTGGAAAATGAGAGGAAAATAAGTGGGAAATGAGAGGAAAAGTAAAAGTGGAAAATGAGAGAAAAGTAAAAGTGGGAAATGAGAGAAAAGCAAAAGTGGAAAATGAGAGAAAAGTAAGTGGGAAAATGAGAGAAAAGCAAAAGTGGGAAATGAGAGAAAAGCAAAAGTGGGAAATGAGAGAAAAGCAAAAGTGGGAAAATGAGAGAAAATTAAAGTGGGAAATGAGAGAAAAGTAAAAGTGGAAAATGAGAGAAAAGTAAGAGTGGAAAATGAGAGAAAAGTAAGAGTGGAAAATGAGAGAAAAGTAAGAGTGGAAAATGAGAGAAAAGTAAGAGTGGGAAATGAGAGAAAAGCAAAAGTGGGAAATGAGAGAAAAGCAAAAGTGGGAAAATGAGAGAAAAGTAAAAGTGGGAAATGAGAGAAAAGTAAGAGTGGGAAATGAGAGAAAAGTAAGAGTGGGAAATGAGAGAAAAGCAAGAGTGGGAAATGAGAGAAAAGTAAAAGTGGGAAATGAGAGAAAAGTAAAAGTGGAAAATGAGAGAAAAGTAAGAGTGGGAAATGAGAGAAAAGTAAGAGTGGGAAATGAGTGAGAGAAAAATAAAAGTGGAAAATGAGAGAAAAGTAAAAGTGGAAAATGAGTGAGAGAAAAGTAAGAGTGGGAAATGAGAGAAAAGTAAAAGTGGAAAATGAGAGAAAAGTAAAAGTGGAAAATGAGAGAAAAGTAAGAGTGGAAAATGAGAGAAAAGTAAAAGTGGGAAAATGAGAGAAAAGTAAAAGTGGGAAAATGAGAGAAAAGTAAAAGTGGGAAATGAGAGAAAAGCAAAAGTGCAAAATGAGAGAAAAGTAAAAGTGGAAAATGAGAGAAAAGTAAGAGTGGAAAATGAGAGAAAAGTAAGAGTGGAAAATGAGAGAAAAGTAGGAGTGGGAAATGAGAGAAAAGCAAAAGTGGGAAATGAGAGAAAAGTAAAAGCGGGAAATGAGAGAAGAGTAAAAGTGGGAAATGAGAGAAAAGTAAGAGTGGGAAATGAGAGAAAAGTAAGAGTGGGAAATGAGAGAAAAGTAAAAGTGGGAAATGAGAGAAAAGTAAAAGTGGAAAATGAGAGAAAAGTAAGAGTGGGAAATGAGTGAGAGAAAAATAAAAGTGGCAAATGAGAGAAAAGTAAAAGTGGAAAATGAGTGAGAGAAAAGTAAGAGTGGAAAATGAGAGAAAAGTAAGAGTGGAAAATGAGAGAAAAGTAAAAGTGGAAAATGAGAGAAAAGTAAGAGTGGAAAATGAGAGAAAAGTAAGAGTGGAAAATGAGAGAAAAGTAGAAGTGGGAAATGAGAGAAAAGTAAAAGTGGGAAATGAGAGAAAAGTAAAAGTGGGAAATGAGAGAAAAGTAAAAGTGGGAAATGAGAGAAAAGTAAAAGTGGAAAATGAGTGAGAGAAAAGTAAAAGTGGAAAATGAGTGAGAGAAAAGTAAAAGTGGAAAATGAGAGAAAAGTAAAAGTGGAAAATGAGAGAAAAGTAAAAGTGGAAAATGAGAGAAAAGTAAGAGTGGAAAATGAGAGAAAAGTAAGAGTGGAAAATGAGAGAAAAGTAAGAGTGGGAAATGAGAAAAAAGCAAAAGTGCGAAATGAGAGAAAAGTAAAAGTGGGAAATGAGAGAAAAGTAAAAGTGGGAAATGTGAAAAAATAAGAGTGGGAAATGTGAAAAAATAAGAGTGGGAAATGTGAAAAAATAAGAGTGGAAAATGTGAAAAAATAAGAGTGGAAAATGTGAAAAAATAAGAGTGGAAAATGTGAAAAAATAAGAGTGGAAAATGTGAAAAAATAAGAGTGGAAAATGTGAAAAAATAAGAGTGGAGAATGTGAAAAAAATAAAAGTGGGAAACAAGAGAGAAATAAAAGTGGGAAACAAGAGAGAAATAAAAGTGGGAAACAAGAGAAAAATAAAAGTGGGATATGTGAAAGAATCTTGAAGCAATAACAAGTGGATTTAATATATTTTATTTTTACTATCTTTCAGATTCCTAAATTTATATTCAATTGAATTTCTATACGAAGGTAGGTAGGTAATTTCATTTCCAATATTCAATTTGGGTTTAGCTTTCTCTGTTCAAAGTTCAAACATTAAACTTTGTAAGAAGAAAAATGTTATATCTTACATGTAGACACACACATTTACTCTGCAAAAAGAAAGTAGCTATTTCAAATCTTTGGAGCAGATCAAGTAGTTTATCATCAGCGAGACGTATTCTCATACTATCCATATTATTATGCAGCAATGGGCAAGTTACGAGTAAACAGTCTGTACCACGCTGCCGAAAAATAAAAGTGATAATTAATCGGTGTCCATGATACCTTTCTACCATTTATTTTCAGTACATCTTTTCGAATGATTGAAAATGTGGACCCGTCCCATAACTCTGACTTTTACCCTAAATCACCTGATGACAGGTTGGTTGAAGTGTATTATGTGAATAAACAAAGTAAACATACCCTTATATCACAATACAATTTATCAAGGAGAGCCATTAAAATTACCTGTATGATGTGCTGGGCCGAGTGTACTGTGGTGTCATAGTCGACATCCTCCACCTCCTCTCGTATACAGTCACTATCGTCAAACTTGCCCTCCAACTCTAAGAGTCTTCGTAGCTTCTCCTCCTCTTGCTGAAGCTTCTCTTGGTGTTGTCTGCTTAGATGAGAAAAAATATTTTAGTTTGGGTTTTAGCTACCTTATATGACTAAATTAATTTGAGCGTGAAAAAAAATTATACTATTCGTAAAATATATAAGAAAAAAAGGCATAGTAAACAATGAAAAAGGAATTCAAAATGAATAATAATAACAAGTGTGCCTATCTGATGTGCGCGTATACATTTTTAAAATTATAATCGCATTATTGTGATAATCTTAAATTTACTTCCAATACCAGGTTTCACCTCTAAGGTTATAAATTACTATAAAGTTACATAGTTCCTCGCTAATAAGTTTCTAACAATACTGGTGTTAAGGTTACTAGCTTATTGATTGGCTATGAAGATTGATTAACAAGAGTATCGAGGAAAATGCCACCCCCAAAACCTCCCTGCCAGGTCACTAGGAAATCATGATTGTGCAGTACTACAAACATGCAGATACAACAAACTACATTACAGACATCTATGTCGAGAGTTTCAAAGTTCTTATTATTTGAAAAGCAATTTAATTCAACTAAAACTATATGCAATAAGGAGGAGCAAACAGGGGGCGGAGTACTGACAATTTAGTGCTCCACCCCATCTCCATGTCGACCAATCAGAGAGCAGTTTACGTAAAAGCCAATATCAATAGAAACATATATCCTTATAACACATTATCGACAGAAACGTATGCAAAAGAGACAGTATCTCAAAATCCTTATGCGCTGTTTACTAAATTTTCTAATTTAAGACTGAAGAAGAAAACCTTATTCGGCAAAGCGCCAATACCAATGAATTCACCAATATTTATAAAAAATTACTAACAAACATTTTAATAAAAGTACTTTTATGTTAGCAAATACTAGAATATTATCAACTGAATAATGCAAACTTTATATTTATTATATCAATACCAAACTAACCTGAGCTCCTGTTCTTTCTTCATAAGCTCCTCCCCTTTGAGTTTGAGCACCTCCTCAACATAATGAGGCTCCTCCCCCTTAAGTTTGAGCACCTCCTCAACATAATTAGGCTCCTCCCTTTTAAAACCTAGATCCACCTCAGTATCTTCAATTTCTGGTTTTCTATTTAAATCTTTTACAATATCAGTTGCTTTATCCATCACTTCTTCTACTATGCTCTCAGCAGCCATTTTATACTTATTCCTTCTATCAGTCTTCTGTTCATCAGCCATAATTCCTTCAATATTTCCAAGTCTACTGATATTTGCCAACTCTTCATAACTACCTTCAATTCTCATCTCATCTATGATTCTCTTTTCTGCTTCAATTTTCCTTTCCTCCTCTCTATTTCGGTTTTCTTCAAGTCTCCTTTTCTCTTCTAGTATTTGTTCTTCAAGCTTCCTTTCTTCCTCCAGCCGCTGTTCTTCAAGAATCCTTTCCTTTTCTAGCATCTGTTCTTCTAAAAGTCTTCTTTCCTCCTCCACTCTTCGTGCTTCTTCACGTCTCCTTTCTTCCTCAAGTCTCTTTTCCTCTTCCAATCTCAGTGCTTCTTCTTGTCTCTTTTCCTCTTCCAATCTCAGTGCTTCTTCTTGCTTCCTTTCCTCTTCCACTATACGTGCTTCTTGACGCCTCCTTTCCTCTTCCATTCTATGTGCTTCTTCATACATCCTTTCCTCCTCCACTTTACGTGCTTCCTCACGTCTCCTTTCCTCTTCCACTCTACGTGCTTCCTCACGTCTCCTTTCCTCTTCCACTCTACGTGCTTCCTCTTGCCTCCTTTCCTCTTCCACTCGACGTACTTCTTCACGCATCCTCTCCTCTTCAATTTTCTGTTCTTCCATAAGTCTCTTCTCCTCTTCTCGTCTCTGTGCTTCTTCAATCATTCTCTTTTCTTCTAATCTATTCTTCTCCATCTGTCTCTCTTTCTCTAATCTTTCTTGCTCATTGATTCTTCTCAGTTCTTCTAATTTCTCTTCTTCAATCCTTTGTTCTTCTAGCCTCCTTTGTTCTTCATTTTTTCTATCTTGCTCTAACTTCTGTATTCTGATCTCCTCTTGCTTTGACTGCTGTTCTTTTATTCTTTGTTCTTCCTCTAATTTCTTTTGGAATAGTCTATTCTGCTGTTCCTCTAATCTTTCTTGTTCTCTCTGTTTAGCTTTCATTTCAGCTGCTTTAATTGCCTCTTTCTTTCTTCTAATCTCCTCATCCAAACTGTTGGAATATCTCTTCTCTTCCTTGAACTCTGCTTCGTATTTTGCAGAAGCCCTTTCGGCATCCTTCATGTAAGCCAAGTCGTCCTCACAGTCACTTGATATCGAATCTTCATTTGCGATGTCTACAGTAATCTGAACAGACAGTTTTTGGTCAGATTCTTCTTTAATTTCCCCTAAAGTGGAAGATTTACAGTTGCTCTCCAAAGAGCACACAGAATGTTCTTCTTCAGAAACAGGACTCATAGCTGGTGGGGAAAAAGATTCAAATGGGTGTCTGTACAATATTTCACTCCTAGAATCATCAACTGAGCTGGTGATGGAAGATTCATCAGTTGATGTATTTACTTCATAGTGTGCATCCTTCTTGAATGCATCAGTGTAAGAGCTGTAATCGAGTGACTTATGAGAAATGAATTGCTTGGCTTGATTTGCGCTGGTGTCTGATGTGAAATCTACAGAGGCAGAATTGATGCCAAATAAGTTGCGTTTGAGAGAGTTGACAGTGGGCGATTGGTGTTGATCAAGAGAGGATTGCTTCATCATCCTGTTCTCTTCAAGTTGCTTTGGTGTAAGTATTTGCTTTGGGGCAACAACTGCAACTTTGGGAGTATTTCCACGACCTGCAGAAAAGAAATGGTTAACACAAAATAATTTGATGAGTCAAGTACACCATTAGATAATAGTTACAATACTCACCTGACAGGATTGCAAATCTTTCCTTACGCCAGTCAGATGGAGGGCTGAGGAACAAAAAGAGTATATAATAAACAAACAGATTATTATATTAATTTAAGTGTGATTAAATGTGATGAATTACAAGATTGGAGTTTTCTGAGACTCACTTTTAATGGTTCAGAGATGTAGAGCCTAATAGAACATTTTTCCTGATGGTCGCTAACTATAAACAAATATAGGCTTACCTTGTGACAGCTTTGTTCTTTGAGTAACTCTGGAACCAATTCTTGTGACGTTGAACTAATTCCTTGTGTTGTTGGTGTTGAGGGGATAGGGGATTGTTATTGTTCTGCACAGGAGAATTCTCATTTGATTCATTTTTTCTGTTCTCAGTTTTGTTACTGAAATTGGCTGTGAAAGAGTTAGGTCGATCAAATAGGAACTTATCGTCAAAGCAAGTGACTTTGGGATTATTTTGAGCAATGGAGGGAGCACTCTTCACTAGATTGACTTTATTCAGGGCATCAGGACTTAGTGGAATGGATGAATTATCAGGCACAGATTTGGAATGACTCAGGGGAGTCTTCTGAACCAAGGGTCCATTGGACTCTTTCTTTTTGAGAGGCGTTAGCATGGCTACTTTACGGGAGGGACTCTTTATGAGATCTGGAGTTAGAGGGGCTGCTCCAACACAATCTATCTTCTCAACAGAAGACATCTTCTCAAACATTGCCCGAGCATTGTTGAACCTTGCAAGGTGGGACTCCGACCTGACAACGCTGACCTCCTTTTGACGACCACTACTGGAAGACAAACTGTCTCGTGAGGAGAGCAAACTCTCCCTGGAAAGCAGAATGTCCTTTGAACTTGTTTGTGACAAAATCTCCTCTCTGGACGAAGATCTCTCCCTAGATAATAAACTATCTCTGGAATCAGCAGATCCTTTTCTGTTGTATCTGTCACTGTCCATGGGGAGCATGCAATCTGTAGAGGCAGACCTGTCTCGCAAGGTAACTTCCCTGCACCTAAGGATATCTTCACGCGAGTGTGACTTGAATCTGTTCAGCAAGTGAGAGCCTCCTAGATTGTCTCTGTGGCCACCATCTCTGTTTGTAGCGTGTCCTAAAAGTAAAAGGGTAAATTAATTTAAATTCATGAGCTTTATTAGGATTTAAAAGTAAAACAAACAATAGACATGATAATTTATTGAAAATTGAGGTCCATTTAATTTTCCTCTAATTTACATATGGTGTGGGGGCACTCATCAGTCTGTATCCAAAAATATTTTGAGTTTTTTAAATCAATTTCAATGAAAAACAGTTAATATCAGAGGCTATAGCAGAAAAAGATTTACAGCAGTGTTTAGAGAAAGCTATGAACTGTGAATCCTAATTATAATTATTGGCCCAATAATGAAATTAGTAGTGTTTACTCATTATAGAAACTATTAATGATGTTAGAAAAATTAAAAATTTAGTGGCGCTTGAAAATAAAGAGATTAGTATTGTTAAATTTATGATAATTATAGTAGCTAGTTTAATTTCACATACAGAGTAATAAATCAAGTAGGTACCTGAAGAGTAATAAATAAACCAAGTACTTTAAGAGTAAAATATTGTTGAGCAAATATGAAGGAAAGAGAGAGAGAAAAATAGCAAAACAAAAAATACAAACCTTGTTGAAAGATGGTGGCAATTTGAGAAACTTTAGATGTCATCATGAAATCAGCAATTGGGGATTAATGGGGTATGATGATTGGGTCCTGTGAAGATGAAAACATTGCAATGATCAGGAAAAAGGTATCTACAGGGGAAAGGGTCTAGGGTAAGCTTAAGTAACCGAACTGCTCCACACTTTCAATTATGTAAGAAAAAAAGCATATTAACTTTTCTCTTATAGGATTGAAACAATGGAACAGTTCAATAAAACAGAGCTTATCCATCAATCAGTAGTTCAAAAATGCATTTTCTACAGGCAAAACAAGACTGACTCAGAATGATTAGATGCAGATGGGTTTTTACAACTATAATATTGCACTGTAGTTCAGAATTGAAAGTAGAACTTTCAGTAATAGTCTTTCCACTCCATGCACTAAATCTTCTGAAGTCTAAGATGGGATTAAGCAGGAGAATGATTTTGTTTTTCACAAAGATGAAATTGTTATAAAAAGAGTAGCTAAAATAATAGAAATGCATTTGAATTTAGAAGAAAATTCAGGATTATTTGCTGTCAAATTCATGAAACTAGAGTCACAGGTAAATTGCGGCACTTAAATTAAGTATAAACCAAATTCATATTGAAATGGTGAATATAAAAAGAAGAGCAATGCATGTTACAATATATTAATTCTAGGAGTGTTTTTCTTTTTCGTTGCTGAGCAGTTAGTTACTGTGCCACAATTTACCTGCTTTACCCTATCTAACCCAGACATTTGTGACTGTGGTTATGTAATGTTATGTTCAGTTCAAAATTTTCTTCTTTAGGAAGGAGGTCATGAGACAAATTGAAAGTCTAAGAGCCAAACTATTAAACTTGGAAATTATTTTAGTAACTTATATTTTTCCAAGACTTGGTCACTTGGAGAGCAATTATTTATTGTGAGGCAAGAGGCAGTTGGCAGCAATATAAGCCAATATTTTGAGGTTTTAACTTTAACTTTTGCGAATTGAATTTATAAAGCCAAAATATAATTTTTATTTATTAATTAGCTCTTTCTATTTGACCTTCAATTTTGGCACAAAATTGCCAGACTGCAAAGTGTGTCAAATCTGTTTCAAGATTTTATTTTAAGCACAAATTTTCTTCAAAGATTTTTAAATCAGTCTTCAAAATGACCAGAATTCTCAAAAATGTCTCTAATAATAACATGTAAACATAGGAATTAATTAGGAAATTGTCTCCCAAGATCTTGAACAGATAGTTTTTCCCTCAAAAAATGTCTCCAAAGATCATTGGCGACATGGATGTGCTTTGCAGACTGGTGTCTTCAAAGATTTTCAAATCTGTTTCCAATGGATCAATTCCAAAGACCAAAATGATCAGAATTCTTCAAAAGTGTCTCCAATATTTACATGTAAACATAGGAATTAAATAGAAAATAGTAATTGATAGAAAAGATATATTTTACTTTAAATTTTTAAGAAATGTCTTCAAAAATCTTTGCTGATGTGTATCCTATAGTCCCTCATAAATAAATGGCAAGTTGAATTTCACTATCCAAAACAGGCAAAACTCTATGTTTCAGAGGCTGGAAAATTGTAAACAAATTTTGAAGCTAAAATTTCATAAAAATTCTGAGCCAAGCCAATTTGACTCATTTTTTGAAGATTTCAAGCCAAAATTAACATGGGAACAGAACATAGGAATTAATTAAAAATTTAAAGCAATTAGACATACCTATCTGATTTTTAACTTTTTGAAATCTAAATTCTAAGCAAATTAATTGGCTTTAACTGACAAAGCTACTCTATAACATGGAGTACACCATATGATTATATTTATGTTATTGATATTCAAGTTTTAAATATTATATTATTGTGGATTTGTCACGATTTTTTTTTCACTCTTTGTCTTTTAAAATGATATTCTGGCAAATTCAGTGGATATTTTATATTTAGCTTGTTATTCCTATGTTATCAATCTTACCATTCTAGTCTGTATTTGGTGCACAAAGTTCCTCCGACTTTTTGAAAAAGCTGAAAAAATATGCCATAAATTTCCAGTAATCTGGCTGATCCACCAATATTTTACCCATTTTTCTGCCGAAAATTGATGGTAACAAAGTAATAAATAGCTAAGAATCCGCCGACTTTGCCAGAATATTATTCTCTAAGGGGGGGAAAATTTCATCGACATGTCAGTGAAATTTACCACGAAATACAGACTGGTTACCATTAATTAAAAATATTTGGTGGATAAATTCGAAAAATGTTGATGAATTATCCAAATCTGAAATCAAATTAATCAATGGAAATTGAGAAATTGTGATTTGCCTAGTTCAAGAGTATGTACCAAGTAGCCGATTAATTGTCGACTTAAAATGTGAAAATAAGTATCTTTCACATATATAAACGACTAATGAGCACTTAAATTAGATTTAAAATTAAAATTGGTGACTCATAATCATAAACGGCAGAACCGCGCATCTTTGTTGAAATGTAAGCAAAGCCGCCATTCCATGTATAAGAGTATGTCGGTTAAAGTCAATTAATTGGCTTAGATTTGAAATGATCAAATCTAGATATGTCTAATTGGCTTGAAATTTTGAATTATTTCCTATGTACCCATGTTAATTTAATTTTGGCTTGAAATCTTCAAAAAATGAGCCAAATTGGCTTGGCTCAGATTTTTTGTGAAATTTTGACTCAAAAATTGGCTTACAATTTTCCAGCCTCTGAAACATGACTGCCATTTTGTTTTGATATGGCGCCAGTCTGCAGAAACTGGTAAAGTGTTTGTAGAGATCCTTATTCTGTTTGTAGCAAAATCAATGTAAATATAGGGATTAATTCAGAAGTGTTCGTAGCAAAATTAATGTAAATATAGGAATTAATTCAAAATTGTTCGGAGAGAATATCCCAAATATCTCACATATTCTGCAGACTGGATATGGCGCGATGTATTATGTATATTAGTTTTCTGTAAAAGATTGCAATCTTTTGTTATAAATGATGTGGTCACTACTTGTCATTTTAATTTGATGCTCTCCGACTAATTATCGGAAAAAAAATTAATAACTATGAAAGAAAGTAGGTATGCCTCTCTCAGGCTCTCTGTGATTGGCTGGTATCAGTCAATTCAGCCAAGTAAAATAGTATGTCTTATAAACTCGCCATTAGTCTCTCAAGCTCTCTCCAAAATTCAACAAATTCTCTCCAAAATGATCAAATTTTCATAAATTCTCTCCAAAATAACATTGTAGCATAGGAGAAAAATAGACAAAACTCGCCATTTGCATTTGAAGGGCTCAATATAACTGTCACAAACTCGCCATTAAAATGGCGAGTTTGGACATGCTTTATTACTTGGCAATTCAGTTGTATGCCTCTCTCTCTCTGATTGGCTGATACGCTCTCAATTAATTTAGGTAGTTATAATAATATAGGTATATTGACAACTGTTGGCTTTCAAAATTGGAATTAAATTATGACGACTGTCGACTGCATTACTAATATTTGTTGACTTATTTTTGAAAAAAAAATATATATATTGGCGACTCAATGAACATTCTCTGAAACTAGGGTGATTTGTGGGTGGATTTTTTCAGCTTTTGTCTTTTTGGAAAAGTTAGTTCCATTAAACTCGCCATTAAAATGGCGAGTTTGGACATGCTTTATTACTTGGATGTTCTAAAGACTGGGTCACGCAGGTAAATTGCAGCACTTTAATTTTTAATTGCGGCACTTTAATTTTTAATTGCGGCACTTTAATTTTTAATTGCGGCACTTTAATTTTTAATTGCGGCCCTCTGACTCTTTCTCTATTTCTATTTTCTAAAACATTCTGAACTGAAATTACAATAAAATGTTGAATAACTACCAAAATAAGCACAGTGCATGCTACAATTTATTACTTTATATTTTTACAAATGTTTTGAAGCTATGGCGTTTCTGCTGTCAAATGCCGCAGTTAGACTGTTAGTTAGTGGGCCGCAATTTACCTGCTTGACCCTACGTAACTATAGGAACTCTCCAATTTTTCCTATAATTTTTAATTGCGGCCCTCTCAAGAGAGTCTAAAACATTCTATGATTCTGAACCGAAATTACATTAAAATGTTGCATAGTTATCAAAAGAAACGCAGTGCATGCTATAATTTATTAATTTAAGTTTTACGTGTGTTTTGAATGCATGAGGTTTCCGTTGTAAGAGGCCGCAGTTAGTCAGCGTGCCGCAGTTTACCTGCTTGACCCTAGCTAGGGAAGTAGGTACGACCCAAGAAGAAGATTGAAATGTCACCAAGTTTGGCCTAACCTAATTTCTACTGTCCATTTCTGCTTAAAATTAAAAATGGGCATTTTACCTAGGAAAATTAAAACTAGATATTAAATGACTAACTTCTAAACAATTTGCAACTTTAGATATATAAAAAAAATATGCATACAAACAAGGCCTACCTAAGAAATTAAGGTTCTCAACTTCCTAGTACAAATCTACTGAGCTAAGATTTTTAGTTTACTAGGTAAGGATTTATCCTTTAAAATTATTTTACCTAATAATCTTACCATTATTATTTGATCAAGGACCCATATTAAGTATTCCGACAACTATATATAACGGTAAATTACCTAACAGCCATAACTGGTGAAACTATTTTATAGTAAAATTTCGGAAATCTAAACCCAAACAAATATAGAAATGACAACTGAATCGTATATTGACTTGGAGAAATCATATTACTATGCTTCTATTGCTTGAAAAAATCAATTGCCATTAAATATATAGATATACGAGATCACTTAATATAGTAGATCGTACAAATTTGTATTATTAATATTGCATCAGACTCTAGATTGAAAAATTAATACATAATATTAAAATAGATAATATTTGCTCGTTTCCTTTTAGGTGAAAAATTGACCATTTAATTCTAACATCACTCAATATTTTGGGATAGAATCAAATTTTTTTACATAAAAGAACATAATCTTAGTTTTTACTTAAAAAGTGGATATTTATTGTTCATCAATCAACACGAGATATATATCTACGTAAAAAGATTATATATGCCTAATTAAATAAAAATCAATATTTCTATCAAGATCAGAGATATATTCTATATTCAAATACTAGTGTACTTTCCCTTTAAAAATAGCGAGTTATCATCAATGCCAATTTATTACCCGTTATTAGGTTACTTTTCATGAATTCAATTTTTTGAATAGTAATTTATTTTATAGATAAAATACATTTAAAAAGTGAATAAAAAATAAGGAATTTCAAATATCAAGTCAATATATTCCCGTGCGTATCATAGTTACATTCTTTATGTTTAATACCCGTCGTGTAAATAAATAAACACACGAAGGAAATTATTAGTATAGATATTCTTATTCTAATTTAGTCGCATAAAGAGCGCTTCAGTTCACGTCTGGAAAAAGGTTTTCCAATACGTATATATACCATATACCTTATTACCTACCTAGATACCTACAACATTAATAAACCAATATCTTTTAGTAAATTCCTAGTTCATGTCCTTATTTCATTTAGGGACGTGTACTAGAGTGGGGGCAATTGGATGAATTACACTTTTCAAATGAAAAGTCCAATATCGAGTATATTTAAAGAGTAGCTATACGTCAGACATCTTAATTTATTAGTTTTTCAAAACGATATTGACATATTGTTAAATTTGCTGGTATCCGATTTCAAATAATCTTTTTGGTATTACTTATTTAGTTAAGATACTAGATTTACTGTCAATTAATATTTTTAGGTGCAATATTTAAATCAGAAAAAAGGTAACTAAATATAATTTGAAAATACCCCTTCCTAGTTCACGTCCTTAAATGCAAGCATTATAGTCTATATAAGCCTCGTCTAAATGATAAAGGGGCGTGAACAAAGAATTTACCCAAAAATATACTGTTTTTCACCTTTTTTTTATTTGTATCCATGATACCCATGGATAACAACTAAAATAAAAATTAAATAATTATTAGTATATATATATATTGTATTTTTCTTAACGTGTCCGAAAATGGGGAACTGACCGATAATTGAGAACTTACCCTAGCTACTTGATGGAAATTGAAAAGTTTGAGAAATGAGAAAAATAGCTTTAACATTTATTATGTACAATACAAAAGCTTAATAATAACAAATGAAAAACAAAGTTTATGAATGTTGTAACATTTCTCGGTCTCAAAAAATTATTCTTGTTTTATTATAATTAAGAGTTTTGATGCATTAGAACTCCTCTATAGTGAATGGATAAGATGTAGCTAGCGTCTATAGTTATCAAATTTTCTTGTCAGCCATAAAAGAGCCTTCAGTTTCCTAAAAATGGTGGCATTTCATGGCAGACCAAAAAAAATGAGTTTACTATAGAGGCTACACCTAAACTCATTCATTATAGAGGAGTTTAATTAGGTAGTTATGTACAATCTCGACAGTGATAGCTAATTAATTACGATGAAGGCCTTTCAGTACTGTTCTCCTCAGTTTCCTTCTGCTGCGCCTCAGCGTACAGTAGAGCTTCACCGTGTCTGGCCGCTCTGTCATACCTGCGTGATTTCACCCAGGGGGCGATGTAGAAATAAGACCTGCCGAACATGAGACAGCAATGGTGTGAAATATTCTCAAATGATGGCTACAATCATTTATTTTATTAAAATTTATTTATTTCAAACAAAATATTCCCAAACAATGTTAGCTACTTTTCGGGATATACAGGGTGACCCACAAAAAAAGAGTACCCAACTTAGAATTAATATAAATATCGTATATACATTATGTTGTTTTTCATGTATCCATTCTACCACCGTCATTGCTCAATATTGTACATGTCCGATATTTATATTAATTCAAACTTGGGTACACTATTTCGTGGGTCACCCTGTATCTACAAAAATAAACACTACAAATCAATGCAGCAATAAAAGGAACATTCAGGCTCCCTTCACACTTGCATTTCTCAATGCTGCTTTAAAAAAATGCTCATGGCAAAAAGTTTAGCTGCAATTGATTTTAACGGAGCCCTTCACACTTGCGTTAGAAAAAATGCTGGTGAAAAAACAGGCGCTAGTGTGAATGGCTACGTTAAAATAAATTGCAGCTAAACTTTTTGCCATGAGCATTTACTAAAGGTGGCGTTGAGAAACGCAAGAGTGAAGGGGGCCTCAGGCTTGAAAAAGCAGTTGCTCTTCAGTTATCATCAAAAGTTGCAATAAAAAACTGACAAAAAATTGGAAGAATTGATATCCTAATAATAATAAATTAATAGAGATGTTTGAGAATTATAAATACAATTAACATTGAGTGAGAAACGAAATGGTAATGCTATGCAATCTTTAAAGGCACCGTTCCCAGATTTTTAAAAGTTTTTTATTATTGAAGCTACGGTTGTGAAACTTTGAAAAAAATATATAAAATGAATTCTAAGGTGTTTTTGTGTCTTGACATTTTTTCGATTCGAACCATAGAAAACGAGTTATTCGAATTTCGAACAAATTTCGAACAGTGTGTAAATTAATAAATGGATACTACAATTTTGTAGCTATGACATTATGTTTTTTGCATTCGATTCTCCACAAGATTCTCTGTGAAAGCGTTTTTTTGATTTTTCGAATGGGTTTTCGAATTATTGAAATTTTTAGTGAATTAAAAAAAAATTGAAAAAATTTAAATTTCAAAATTCAATATTCTGAAAAATAATTCGAAAATTGAATAAAACTCTTCCAGAGTTTGTAGAGAATTCCGGGGAGAATCGAATGCAAAAAACCGCAAAGCCGTAGCTTCTACCAAAAAAAAACCTTAGGCTTTTGAATTACATGATTTGTAGATATCTGAAGTAACGAGTAATCTCCCATTCAAAAATTGATAATCTGGCACGCAGCATACTACTCTCGCGAAAGTCTGTGGGTAACCGAGGAATATTTCTTTGCAAACCTTAGTGGGCGTGTTATTAGTGGTAGGTTAGATACCAGATATAGCGAGATAATTAATTATTACGAATTATAATTGGCTGAGAGATGGTTTTTAGAGTACATATTGACTCCCTACCCCCCGGCCCTCTTTTCCCTTTCTCCCTCTCCCCAGGGGGGTTAGAGTTACACGATACCTCAGGTATTTCGCACACACACTATAAGAAGGTTATAAAGCAACTATTTACACAATAAAATAAAAATGATAAAATTTTGAGATTTCTTCGGGGACGGTCCCCTTAAACAAAGTTAATAATAAAAATGGGTTTATATATATTTATACATATTTATATATGGGCTTGATTGTGAGCATTAATATTTTATGTGTTTTGTTCCTTCAATAAAATTGTATCATTGAGTTCAAAGTTAACAAACTGTTCCATATTTCACATCATATGATGAAAATAAGAGTTAAGATATTTTGATTCTTATATGATTGATAATGTAGAAGAGTTTGACAACTCAGTAGTCACCCCATAGCTACTTACCACAATCCAAACAAACCAAATCCTCCGAGGTAAGCATTGATAATGTTGTTGCCAAATTTATTCAGACTGGCTGTAAAAGAATGGAAATAATTAATTGGGGTAAGTTACATATTATCGGACAGTTTCTCATTTTCAGTTATAACTATATGAAAAAATATATTCAGGAATATTTTGCTATAGCTACCTGCTAGCATCATGAAATTAAAGTAATTTAAAATACATTATTAGAATAAGTTAAAATGTTCAAAAATTATTGTCATTTTCATTTAGAACCAGAAAATGTTTAAATGTTCAATAATTCATAGAAAATAAATGCTAGATAGTAGAATTTAAATTACCTAAACTGAAAATGGCTAGCTGAAAATAGAACCGAGATGGTTTTCCTTATTTGTACAGCAATTTGTACTCAAGAATAAAAGGAAAAGTAATAAATTAATTAAAGATTTATCAATTAATTCATGGAGCCAATTCCTAATCTTGCAAATAAAAATTAGCTATATAAAAAATGGTGCATTGTCAGTCTAAAAATCATCAGTATGCTTTATTGATGGTAGGAATATCACAGTCGAAATGGAATAGTATGGAGTATTGATACTATATACTGCTAGTGTAGAACCATTCAATACTCTTCAATTCTCTCCGTCTATAATATGTTCAGGATCAATGGTTTCAAAAGCATATTGTCAGAACACTACTGATGATGACTCACATGTTGACATTTCAGGTTGAAGTTACTTCTTGTTCTCTTCCAAAGTAACTTCTTTGAGTGCTTTCTGTTTGATGAAGAGAGGACCCCAAATGTAGACACCTCCAGCAACTCCTAATACAGTCACACCTATAAGTTCCAACCAATGAAGTCTGAAAAAAAAAACATTAATTCAACGTAAGGATGATACATGCAAAAGATGTACCATTATACCAATATGATATTTAGTTATTGCAATTAAAATCCTTTGAATTTTTCATAATTATCATATTAAATGAAAATAATAAAGGCCACATTGATGTGCAACTCACCTTCCAGCCGCTCTTCTTATCATTATTTCATTTGTGGAAGTCAATACTTATAAAATTTATTCTCTAGAAAACTGAAAAGAATTATGTACTTACTTTCTAATCCAATGGTTCTATTCCATAAGATAATTTAATGCTTTAGAGTCACTTGACAATGGCTTCTACCCTGGTAATAGGTAATAAAGCATGTACTAGACTACTAGCGAGTGGTGAGTCTATGACAGCCATTTTGAGTCAGATAATAAAGCATAGCCTTCCTCACCATTTCCCTAGAGAGTTTATGACACTAATTTGGACCCCTTGAATATTTTTTTGAAAGATCTGGGTCCTGGGAGACAAATGGAGAGTTTATGAGCCATACTATTTTACTTGGCCTAGAAGTCATTCCATCATTGAATTAAATAATGATTACTCTGTTAAAGTTGTGCTTGTGCACCAGATTGTATTTGATAATTGATTGTAAATTCCCATCACATGTCAGAGGACTTAACAAATTTGAGATCTCTAAAATAAATATTCTTGTAATGCTGAAGGACCTAAGCTTCAACTGACTCGCTAAGTAAAATAGTATGGCTCTTAAAGTTGCCATTTATCTCTTCAGCTAAGTATCTTAAATAATAATTACCAAATTTTTCTCCAAAATGACCAAATTATCAAAAATTCTCTCCAAAATAACAATGAGGCATGGCAGAAAAATTAAAACTAACTATCAAAAACTCGTCTTGTTATTTACAGATTTTTAAACTTATTTCACCCCTAAAAAGTTGCCATTGTTACAGTATACTGGCGACTTTGTTCATACATGATACTTTGAACAATGTCTTCTGCTTTGTAAGTTAGTTATAATTTAGGGTATTATCGCATTTGCCTTTCAGTTTCTGCCACTTTGAACCCAGACTGCAGAAACTGGTGACCATGTTTCAAAGGCTGGAAAATTGTAAGCCAATTTTTGAGCCAAGCCAATTTGGCTCATTTTTTGAAGATTTCAAGCCAAAATTAACATGGGAACATAGAAATTAACCAGGTAATGAAGCATGTCCAAACTCGCGCGGAGGACATCAAATACTAAGTACCTACCTCGGCCTTTCTCCGTGTTTTAGTCATTAAGTGACGTGAGCGTGCACGCAAATACCCTTTTCCCGCATTTTAGACAGTTGCATGAACGCGCATGTCAAAAAATCTATTTTTCCTTGTTTTAGTCAATTAAGTGAGCTCAGCATACACGCTCACGTTTTTTCCGCATTTTAGTAAGTGTCCATTTAGAATAATCCCTAATATTATTCATATCCAAAGTCTACAACACTACTTTGGTAATCATCGTTAAATACTTAGTAGTAATAGAAGTAGCCCCAATATAGTAACTCGTGTGAGATTAGAAAATCAGAGTGCCTACCAGGATACCACCTTGGGACACTAATAGCAAATGGCTAAAATTTGGATATAAACTTAAAGGGATAGTAAAGTTAAAATCAAATAATCGCCAAATTTGTTTTAAATCGATTCAGAATATTTAAATATGTAATATTTGAATGCTCGTATATTTTTAAAATGTTCATATAAAAAGTATATAATAAAATTAGCGACACCTAGCGGAAGTATTACCACTCATTAGTATGTACGTGAGTATATTTTTTGTTTTCATATTAATTTATGCATGCAGTAATTAACCTTTTTTGCGTTAAAATGGTTAAAAGATTCAAGACAAGAAGGCATAACTTTAAAAATAAAGCCATCTCTTCACTTAAGCTAGAATTTAGATAGAAACTTATCTCAATTTGTTTGTTTACAAGATGGCGACATTGATTGTGGCGCCATCACTGTTAGAATTTGTTAAGAAATTAATTATATATAAATTGATGTATTTCCATTATTAGATTTTATTGAACATTACAATTCTACATGAATGCTTTATTCTTACTAAGTAATCGTTTTATTAGAAAAAATGACCTTTTTTTATAAAGTTTACTGCCCCTTTCAAGGGGCAGTACAGTCATTTTTAATTTTAACAATTTTAGTGTCAAACGATTGCTTAGTAAGAATAAAGTATATCGTGTGACATTGCAATGTTCAATAAAATCTAATAATGGAAATATATCATTTTATATATAATTAATTTCCTAACAAATGCTAACGGTAGATGGCGCCACAATCATGGGCGCCATCTTTTATACATACAAACTGAGTTAAGTTTCTACCTAAATTCTAGCTAAATTGAAGAGATGGCTTTATTTTCAAAACTATGCCTTCTTGTCTACGAATTCACATAATATTTTCACTATTTTGACGCAAACAAAGCATGATTACCTACTGCATATATAAATTAATATGAAAACAACAAATATACTCACGTACATACTAATGAGTGGTAATGCTTCCGCTAGGTGTCGCTAATTTTAAAATATACTTTTTATATGAACATTATAAAAATAAACGAGCATTCAAATATTACATAATTAAATATTCTGAATCGATTTAAAACCAATTTGGCGATTCTTTGATTTTGACTTTACTAAAGGCTACAGTGCTTCATCTACTATATTATGTATTCTAGTCCTCAGATATACCTGCAAGAAAACACCTCTAGAGCGATTTCTCGCTACCGATATCCTATTCTGTTGTCGGGAGGTCATGAGACAGATTACTGATGAGGAAGACCTTCTGGAAGAGTGTGGTGCTCCCGAACGTATTGAGTGGAAGTGAGGTGATGGTGTGGACGAAGGCTGAGAGGGTGAAGTTGCAGAGAATAGAGAATGGGGTGTGGAGGAGGGTGTTGTGTGCACCATCATATGCATCAATTGTGACACTCCAGGGTGCTTGTTCACTATAGGATGAAGGATGGAGTCGTACGACAATAGCTGGGGAGCACAGCTGCTCTTCCGAGTGAGGAGCAACACTTTAAGGTTGGGCTGAAGGTCTAGGTTCTGGGGTGGTGTACGTGGTTGGATGTGAGGTGTGTGGAGCGGAGGAGGAGACATTGGAGCATTTCAACCTCGAGTGCCCAGAGCTGGGAGAGAGTAAGGCAGAGGTATGGGGTGAGAACGATGGAGGGGGTGATGGCATTTGGAAGTTTGGACAATGGGGAGATCTGTGAGTTGTCTGTTGGGTGAGGTGTGTTGGATGGGTGATGGGGCACGGCCCTGCCGAAGGTGCATGAGAGGAGGTGAGATGAGTGAATACGAGCAGGTGGCGATGAGAACCCTGCACCGGCGAATTGATTCCAGTTCCACGGGAAATTCGACCTATTAAATTCGTCACATGGGAAATTCATCGCAGCCGTTTATATTTGTTGATTTTTTTTACAAAAAAGGTGCTAAGTCAACGTACTGAAACCAAAGATGTTATAATACAGTAAGATACACCACTCTCGTAAATTTCTGTTTTAAATAGCGCCATCTGGATTTGAAAGCGGAAACTAAAACATCAACAACATTTAGTCACTTAGATGCTGTTCAAAATATTGCATATCAAAATTAAAACAGGAAATATGGAATTAATTCAATAATCACACCATCCACATAATTATATCCTTAATAAGTTAATATATATTTATAATTACTACCTGAATATTGAAACTTTCAATGTTTTGATCCACACCAAATGTTCATATTTTTCTAGTTCTCGCTTTCATATCCTAACTGTAGTACCATGAATATAATATCTTTGGTATAACCATGAATTAAATAGTTAGAAGGATACTCGCACTTGAAAATGGTGCGAAAGTGTGACATCACACGCGCGGCTCATGACGTCACCTGGTATACATATACTCGCATCGGAAATATTTGGACTTGGTTACAGATCTTCTTGAAATAACTTTTGTTTACTTGGTCAAATATATAATTAAATACATCGTACATGTTAATACTGAAATTATTTATTGAATTTAGCTCATATGATCTTCAATAATAATTGGATTTGTGTCGACTACAATCGATTGTGTATTCTCCAACAATGATTGAAATTGAAGAATAATAGAGAGTGATTTCTAATGTAAAAATGTAGGTGTATGAACTATTAATCACGATAAAATCGATATGGTCAGATACATATAATTAATATTTGTCGGCAGTCAAATAATGAATGAATGAAAATCATAGATCACTAATTTTATATTGTTGTTCATGACAAAACTGTATTCAACAAAATGAATAAAAAAAGAAAACTGTATAGAGTAGCTAATAGCTGTATTCTGTAAAGCTAGTAAGCTACAGAAAAGCTAGTATTGAGCTACTGACTCAAAGTAAACAGTACAAGAACCTTGAAATCGTATTCCAAGTGACGTCACCTTCTTTTTCTTTGTCGGTTTTTCTGTTGAGTGCGAGTATCCTTCTAACTATTTAATTTATGGGTATAACTATCGCTACATCTATGATCAGTTAAGGCCCCCACACACTACACGATCCACTAGCCGATTAGGCGTAAATGTACATTTTGTTCCCGAGATATTCGGGCTGTTGTCAAGCATTTTCCAATCATTTATTCTCCATCGTTTGTCGTATGAACAAGTTACTCTCCGACCTGAAGAAACTCAAGAGTCTAGAACCACGTTTGTTTTAAATAAATAATCTAAATTGTAAGCAAGACAGAAAACATTACAATGGATGAAACTGACGAGGTAAGCTGATTAGCTTCATTACTATAAGTACCTAATTTCAACTTATTAGTATATATCCTATTTAGAGCTATCACACATATATATTTCAAGTTCTAGGTACCTAGGGTCACGCAGGTAAATTGCGGCCCTTAAATTTTAAATTGCAGCCTTCTCAAGAGAGTCTGTAAATATTTTGAATCAAAATTACATTAAAATGTTGTATATCTATCAAAAAAAATAAAAACAGTGCATGCTATAATTTATTAATTTAGGTTTTTAACGTGTGTTTTGAAACTATGATGTTTCTGTTGTTAGAGTCCGCAGTTAGTTGGTGTGCCGCAATATACTTGCTTGACCCTACAGGCTACATCAATGCGCGTATCTATATATTTCATTAGTTTCATTTCAAACATAGATGTCAGTTATATTGTTCATGTGCAGTAGGTAGATTTTCATCACATGTTAAAATTATTTACCGTACACAGATGGGAAATAGAGTAGACTAATTTTGATCAGTGATTGTAATTGATGGTAAAAAGATAGAATACCTAAATTACGTATTACAGTATACAGTAACGTATTGCTGCACAGTTACGTATTCCAGTATAGTTAGTTAGTTACATACAGTAAAAATCCTGAGTTATGAAGTTTTTTTTATGAAGCACCCTAGTAATGAAGGACCTCAGTTATGAAGTAGTTTTCTTTGTTTAAATCATAGAGAACTATAGTTCTTGAGGTATAACTATACCTTTTCCAAGTCAAGTTGGCAGAAGTGAATAATGAATTGGCAGAATTGAATAATGAATTGGCACAAGTGAAAGTCATATTGCAGATGTAAAAATGAAAAATGCATGTATGACAAGCCATTACAAAATTAATTGTGTTTTTTTAATGAAAAATCTTCAATACAATAGTGGGTTATTGCAATCTTCTCCACTAGAATAAAATAAGGTATTATAATATAATACTCTATTATAGAATGATACTCTATTATAGGATAATACCCAATTATAGGGTATAGCCCATTATAGGATGATACCCAATAATTATTATAGGATGATACTCAAATATAGGATACCACCTATAATTGTGTATTATCCCATAATGAAGTATTATATATTAAAATGTAAATCGGGAAGGTAAAGATTTACTATATCAGATTAGGTTATCAATAAATCGGATATATTGAGTATAAACTGTGTTTTCTTTATTGTTTGAGGTTTAAATGATGTGTATTTTTGTTAATGATTTAAATTTAGGCATAAATGATTACTACCATGATATATATTAATTTTTGTACAATAATGAGTTGCTATATTTATTTCCCACAACATTAACCTAATATTACCTCAATTTTGTATAAAATATTAGTGCACATCCATATAAGAATTATACCATAGTTATCCCTCAATGACAAAAATTCTCTATGATTTTAATCACAGAAAACTATCACTGCACACGAGTTATGAAGTGGCTCTGAGTTATGAAGTAACCAATACTTCATAACTCAGGAGTCTCACTGTATTCTATCACAGTTATTTCCCATTCTAGTACAGTTACATATTCCAGTATGTATAGTTACATATCCCAGTTTATTTTAATTCGATAAAATGTATTATTCAATATGTTCCGTACTTAACCAATAATAGTTGTACCTAATCATTGCCAGTTTAAAACAGAGATGGCCGAGATCACTAGATCTCAATACCACCGCGAGGTGGCGCCACTTTAAATTTTGAAATATGATTTTCTAAGAGTAACTATTACACTATTATAGCTAATAATATTAAATGTTTAAAAGGGAAGTAAACCTGTTATCTAAATTTATCTCTTGATGATAAATCGATAGAGTAACATTGATAATAGAAAATATGATGTTAGAGTATTTTATGGAAAACTTTTTAAATGATTATATTTAATTAATTCACGGATTAGCCCCACCTTCTGAGAGTGATTAGAGATGCTATTGTTTATGAACTTTATTAGATGTGGTTAATAGAGTAGGTATAAAACAATAGTAATATACAGGAGGTGTTTAGATTTTTTGACTATCTGTAAATCAACTCGTCACACCAGAGAATTTCAGTTTGAATGCAGAGTTAAAACAGCTGATAATGTTAAAAAGAATTTATGAGATCGTAGCGCCCATCTGTCGAAGCGGTGAACATCAGAAATGACATCTTGATAATAATATAATTTATATAATATATGTATTCTTCATATTACTGAAAAATGTATATTAACTGAAATTTTATGCATAAACTTCAATTTAAGAAGAAAAACTAACCAGAAACTGAAATATTCTTGATTTTTATCCATTTTTTTCAGAACCATTTCAATTTAATCCCAAACGAAATAATTTTGATGATTTTTGCCAATCTGGATAGACTGACCGACAGATCCAATTTGGCGCAAGTTTGTCACAGGTTCAATACTCTGGCAAACGACAGGACGTGGAGAAAAAACATCTACATTTCGGTAAGTTATTTAGTAATCTATTTACAAATATAGTGACTTTTAAGGTTTAAAGGGCCGTACACACGTAGAAGTTTTTAAGTTTTTCCACCCGACTTTTTGCTAAGCTCCTACTTTTTCCACGAGAATATAAGAAAAAACGATATAATTATTAATTTATTATTTATCTCAGTTTTTATCTCATGATGCCTGCAGGTATTATAGATACCAACTGAAATAAGTAATAATTATATTGTTTTTTCTTATATTCTCGTGGAAAAAGTAGGAGGAGCTTAGCAAAAAGTTTGATGGAAAGACTTAAAAAACCCTACGAGTGAACGTCCCTTTACTTATCAAATCACTAAATGAAATTCTGTTTTACATAGTTAATTGCTAATCTTACAAACAATCGAGGCACTATTGTTCTATATTGTAGTGTATAACTAATCTTCTAATTTATTCTAGAACAATTTAGAACTAAACTAGACTCATACCGTTTTCTCTGAAAATTGTAGCGATGACTTTTAAATTTCTATTGCTCCATTTGTTTATCAAAAATTTAATGATGAGTTATATGACAATTTTGAGGGGAAACACATTTAGAGACAATAGGATTTTTGTTTTAATTATGATAAATACAATATTTTTATCAATTAAATCATCATTTTATGAAATCAGAATTGTTTCAAACTTTTCACCGTATCTAGTTTTCTTTAATTTTTCTCATCAATTTTTTTAGCACAGATTCTGCCATGACATCTGCAACAGAATCTGCCTTAGCAAATAGTAAATATAATACACTATTCAAATTAGTTGTTTATGTTAAAAATTGCATTGTAATTACGTGATATTTACACTAGAATATCTGTCAGGTGACAGAAATTTCATTTGGTCTTGTACGAGGTTTTTCCGGTACAGTTTCAAAACTATATTGGTCTGTAGCACAAGGTTTGTCTAGTAGGTACGAGGTTTTGCTGTATCATTCGAAATGTGTTTGAAACACTTCTTGCAAATCAGTCTGTATAATATCTCCTGACGCAGAATTAGAACTTTTATCTGTTAATTTAGATATCATATAAGTTACAACATTTTTGATTAATATGATCTAGAGAACTGATAATATAAAAACATTTTGCATTTTGTTTGAATATGAAAGTACTAGATACCGTATTATGGTATTCCTATACTCTTTGCTTAACTTTTTCTTGTATTCAATATATTAGAAAGGTCAGACAGTGAAGATTACTGTGAATATTTCTCAAAGTTATATACAATATTATAATACCTATATATAAATTATAATCAATTCAATTTTAAAGCGAATAGCCGAAAACTTGATCTTAAATTTTTTTGTTCAGCTAACCTATGTACTTAGCCGTCAAAAGTTTGCTCATTTGACTAGTTTCAATATTTTTTCTTTTTAAAACCTTCATTTTAGTATAAGAAATTTTTTTCGTTCAAAGTAAAAGTAACAAGCTAAGACAAGAAACAAATATTTATTTGATGTTATTGTACGAAACTTGGTGTGCGCAATTATTCTCGCACATCTTTGATCTGGCTAAGCCGCTATAAGAGTTACAGTTAACTGATTATAGTGAGATATTCACCCTTATGTACTTAAACACACTCTTGCATCTAATGCCTGGAAAGAGCTATGATATATTCCTAATATTATTATAGACATGAATAAATGCTCATAATATGAGTATCTTACCATTTATCAACTTCGTTTTTGTCTAATCGTATGTATTTATGCGGAAAATAAGAGGAATGAAAAGACAGCTTTGATATCGGTGTTGAATTAAAGTTATTATTATTTTTCATGAGAACTGGTTAGCCAACGGCTAATAGCGCGTTCCTGTGCTGAAGAACTCTAAAAACATTCCTTCAAGGTACGAAGTACGGTCCCTCGGTTAGCGTTCCCGTGCAACCACTACAATGTGTACGATTCCGTGGTTTAGGAATTAATATCACTAATTAATTTGGGATATTAATAATCACTAATTTGGTTTGGTGAGTTTAAACCGTTTAGTTAATTATCAATTAATCTCAAAACATGTAATATTATGTCAATTATTAATTTACAAATAAGAACAGGTGTTTCTCCCGCCTTTTTCGTTTGTTTGTTTACGTTTGTGACGTCACGGCTGCCAAGAGGGACAGCTCGACGTACTATCTACCGTGTTGTCGAATTCCACAAACTTGACGAACGTCCTTCGTCACGGGAACGGTTGATTTTCGTAGAACTGAGGGACGTCCTTCGAGTTCTTCAGCACGGGAACGCACCAAATTAGTTACTAGGGTAGTGTGTTATGTAATGTATACGTTTATAACCTTACCTATAGTTCTACATATTGCAAGCAATTTTTAATTGAGATTTGAGGGAACCTTAGCAGTTATTAAAAAATTAAGATTATTATGAAACTTAGCGTTAGTCAGGAAAGGATGAATAACGTAACGGAAGAAGAGCTGGAAGAGATGCATGTTCTTCGCTTCAGTGTTAAGCAGAAACCTAGGTATATAATAGTAGCAGAGAGGCGGTCAGTACATGTACGGTACATGTTTAGAGCGTAAAATGATTAAATCAACAAGTCGGTTTCCCCCGGGTACGGAGGTTCGAACTTGCGAAAAAGACGTTCCGAACACGGAGGTCCGAACCGTTTTGGAAGAGGTTCCGAATCCGAACGTCCGAACCCATTTTCCAGTCCGAACCGGTTCGCAAACATTTGTTCGGAACGCCCACCTCTGCATATAAAATATTTAATAGATTGTCTTTTTCTTCAGGAAGAAGAGCTCAACTTACTCTCAGATGATAAAAGTATGAGATTCTCCTGCGTAGACAAATTAGCAAAAGAAATCAAACATTCGGTAAACTTTGAAACGTTAGTTATCAAGGTCGTTGATCAGGTACATGGTCTCTGCCAGGACGTATGTCCTCGTAGAACTTTAAGAAGAACAACAGCAACAACAACAAGAAATACCGATGAAGCTAATTGCATTCATCATATGGAAGATCTTCTTGATATGATTGAGGTGGACATCAACAGATTTTACAGTAATTACATTGCGGAATGCAGGCTCTTTACTTCCACCAATCTTACCCACTGCGTGTTCTTCTTTACTCCAAAATACGAAGGTGTTGATTATGGTCGCACTATCCGTTACCATACCACTGACACCACCAAATTAGAAATATGTGGAAATTATAATAAGGTGTTAGATAAGATTGTGAACAACTGCAAAGATACCCCATTGGTAGTTACTTATGAAGGAGAAATGACTGCCTTTATTTGACCAGCGATCTGTTTAATTTTATTAAATGATGACATGCATCATTACAAATTTCACTTTCATCATTGTTAAGTGGTGAGGAAAGTGAAATCTGCAAAATATGTGTAAATATTTAATAAAGTGCGATTTTATAATCGTCATTGGTCTTTTTATTAACTATCTTAACCTATAGAAATTAGATAATTTCTCATCAATTATATTGTAGCTTACCTAAGAAAATAAATTTAAATTCATTTCAAAGAAAATAAAATATTTCTGAGAAAATAAAATATTTTAAAGCAAATAAAATATTTTAAAGAAAATAAATTCCAAGTATATATTTTGTCACTTGCGAAACAGACCGGATCCTATTTTGTTATATTTATATATTATTAACTCCATCGTACCTAAACTCAACAGGGGTAGTTCAAAGATATAGTAAAATTTAAATTATGAATTGGATAGTGGTTGATTAAAAGAACAAAATATGGTCTTATCATTAAATATATATGAATATTGCATGTCAAAATGGTACAGTTGGTAATATTTAGGTAGCCGGTAAATTGCTCTAAAGACAATTGATCGAATGAACAATTTCTTGAATAATCAATCATTGGAATAATTGAAAAATTACTTATTACAAGGACAATTAGTTACTGCTGGTAGAAATGTTTCCATTTCATGATTAACTGACATTCTACAACAATTACGCGAATAGCCATTGCTTAAATAACCAATTTTCCAATAAGCAATTGCTTAACATAAAAGACGAGGAAGAGAAAACAAGATATGGGCTACCGAAAATGGGAAAATAAAAAAAAAACAAGTGGCACGAATACCAGAGGTCATGCTAAATATCACATAAACAACCTCTCCCTCGTGGGATCAGCAGTTCCTATAACGAAAGTTGTTAAAGCCTAACCACCCCAACCTATAAGTACTGAGAAGATCTCGTCGGAGCCCACCGGAGCGATTGACTGACGAAATCACGAAAATTGTAGTACCCAAAATTGATGCAGTAATTCATGTTCTATATAAATATGAAGAGTAAGATTTAAATAGACTGATAAATAGTAAATAGCGATAAGAAAAAGAAACATAGTTATTATTAATTACTAATTAGAATCCTGGGGTCAGTTGAAACTAATCGAAGTCAAACACTGTGAGCAATTTGACCATTCGAGCAATTATTCATTTGATCAATTGTTCGTTCGAGCAATTGGTTTTGGAGCAATTGTGTCTCGAGTAATTGTTCATTTGAGCAATTGTTCATTCGAACAATTGTTTTTCGAGCAATTGCTTTCGGACAATTTACCTATAAGAAACAGTTTAATATATATAGTCTTAACTCTCTACTATGTGTATTATCAATGTTTCAGAGTCATAAAGAATACAATTTCTAACAGTGAATAATTTCCTGAATATAATCAATACATGTATTTTTAAATAGAAAGGTTTTACATATAATAGTTTATTTGTTTTTGCTCCGCAGTCAGAAAGTTAGTTCCTACCAAATAAAGCAAGGAGGAAAAGAAACAGATTGACAATGTCGAGGTACAGATTGAGAGCAGCGAATATGTACTCCTCTGGGGAAATACTGAGCTTATGTTTTCCACCTATCATAAGCTGTGTGTCAACAACAATGTACACACTGAATAGGATGGCACCAAGAGCAGCGTAGAAGGAGTAGAGGACCTCGCTCTGGAAGATGATGGCCATAAATCCGAACATGAGAAGACCAAGTGCGCAACAGAACAGTATTCCTGACAACATTGTGAAGTCGATCTTAGTCTGGAATAAAAAGGTTTGTTAAGCATCAGTTTTGGTAAAAAGCAATAGATTTTGTAAACTGGGAATGTATGACTTACTTGAAAAGCAAACAAAGTGAGACCGACTACAAGAACTATGGTTGTGACGACAGCCTTCAATACGTCTTTACTGTCGTAATAACTGCAGATTGCTCCTAGCAAATAGCCCTCGCAAATAGTGAACAGAATGAGAAATATGATATTCCAAGGTGTTTTTCGCCTGAAGTTCGGCACGCACACGAGCACTATGAAGAATGCTATGGAGAGACCGTAAGCAGCCCACATGAACCCGGAATTCTCATGCACCCAATGCTTCACGTCTGGTGGGAAGAACATTATGGCCATGATGCCAAATGTGATTGCCAGTTGGAGAGTGAGAATTCCGTACACTTTCCTGTTTGAGAGGATAATAACATCAAGTAGTAATAAATGCGCAAATAAAGTAGGTATAGCTAGTCAACCGTGTTCAAATGGTACAACAAAGAATAGGCCGTAGTTACATATATCATCTCATAGAGAGAGAGTAATTAACATATTCTAGGCTAATATTTTATCTTTAAAATCTCACCTGATGAAGGCATTTCGGATGGACTTATCCGAAAAGGCGAAGTCCCTTTCAGCTCCAACTCCCATTTCTTCCATATCTGTAAAAGATAAAAATAGATAATTGAGAGATAAGATAAAGGCTTCTGTGATGTCATCAAAATCAACAAATGAAATTTCCGTTTCTATTTGTTAAACACAATTCTTATATAACCTCCTGTTAAAAAACGTATAGCTAAAGTCGTTGTTTATGTTTTCGGGTTTTGAATATTTCCCTGCATATATAGTTACCCTGTATTGTAACTTAATATATAATTATATATTCAATAGAATTATGACACTAAATTCTTTAAGAAATGTTATATCGTCAAACTGTTTTTCAAAAAATGCGGTTATTTATAACTTCAAAGGCAAAAGCTAATTGGGTATTCATGTCCAGCTTTGAAGTTTTCAATTTAATTTTAAAAAATGCAATGGCAGGTAGAAGGCATGAGATCTGACAAGAGTTGATTTTGATTTATGATATGCGTTATATCACTTTATATCAATAAAAATGTATGAAATTCATGGAATTGGTAACATTAATATATTAAAGTAGTCCTTGTGATATGTATCTTTTGTCAATTATGAAAATGAAGTATTGTTTATCTGACGAGAAATTCTCTGTTGGAAACTCACGCGGAGTTGGTTGATTTGGAACGGGTTGTTGATGTCCAGTGTTGGTTTGGTAGCCAGTGTTCGGGTTTGCAGTGTTAGGGATATAACCAGCATTAGGATAACCAGCGTTAGGGGCTTGGCCAGAGTTAGATTGATAGCCTGCGTTAGGCGGATAACCAGCGTTTTGGGGATATCCCGTTGCTGGAGGATAGCCAGCGTTTTGGGGATAACCAGTAGCTGGAGGAAAGCCAGCGTTTTGGGGATAACCAGTGTTAGCTGATGGATAGCTAGTATTATGAGGCGGATAAGGTGATCCTTGCTGGGAGGCAGAAGCCATTTCTCCAGGGTATCTATATTCACTGTTCTGCGCACTCATCTTCTGCAATAATGTTAACATCAATTCGAGTTCTAGTGCTAAGCATCGGAACAAAAAAGTTAAACATTTTCATTCATCGTTTAACTTCATTCTAGGTAGGTAGTCATCGCACCATTTGCAAATTCAGAAAATAGCAACTACTTCATTTTAAGTAGTGGAAAAATTTGATTTATAGATTTTCTCTTTCAACTGATGATAATAAATTTGTTTCAAATTACATTTTACCTAATATATTTAATTAAAGTTTATTTTCCCAATTGGCAGGACTATGTTTCATTGACTATTTAGCATATCTAACCTAATTAACATTGTTGCAAAATAGTGCGAATATTGCTCTCATTTAACACAAGTTATTCTATTTGTAGAGTACCTGAATCTGTTCGTTGAAAAATGTTAGAATTTATTTTGAAGAGAACTTACATGTTCATGTTATAATTATACTATCATATAATTGCATAATGTGTATACCTAACGAACCTACCTTCTACCTAACATATCTATTTTCTCATAGGTACCTAATACCTATACTCTCTAGCAGCCTAGCTGTATATAGAATACAATGGTGGGAGAAGCCTTACACAATTATTAAATAAGTAGATAATTAGACAATTAAAATCAGTTTTAATGCATGAAGACATTAAATAGCACATTGATATTAACCAAACTTACCTGCAGTTTGTAATCTCTACCTCTCAACACTCCATATAACGCACTGGGGCCACTTTATAATGTACAGTCAATTAGATAAGCCTTATCAGTTGATTAAACATATAATGAGTAGATAAGATTGCCGGCACCATTGTAACTATTCCATCAGTTAATGTCATTTGGGTGCAAACGGCATATTGTGTGACTCATCATAAGGGAAATTACGTCACCAAAACTATGTTAATGTAGAATGACATCAAAAAACCTAAAATCGTAGAAAATGATTTCAATACAACTAAAATTATAAGTTTAACGTCACCAAAACTAAGATTATAGAGAGTGACGTCTCCCAAACTAAGATTATATAGTTTGACGTCACTAAAATTAAGTTTTAGAGTTTGACGTCACCAAAAACTAAGATTATAGAGAATGACGTCACCCAAACTAAGATTATAGAGTTTGACGTCACTAAAACTAAGTTTTAGAGTTTGACGTCACCAAAAACTAAGATTATAGAGAATGACGTCCCCAAACTAAGATTATAGAGTTTGATTTAGAGTTTGACGCCACCAAAACTAAAATTATGGAGTTTGACGCCACCAAAAACAAAGATTATAAAGAATGACGTCATCCAAACTAAGATTATAGTACGTACTTCACCAAACTAAGATTATAGAGTGTGACGTCACCAAAATAAGATTATAGAGTGTGACGCCACCAAAAATAAGATTATAGAGTGTGACGTCACCAAAATAAGATTATAGAGTGTGACGCCACCAAAACTAAGATTATAGAGTTTGACGTCTGAGAAAATGTTTGTAACATTGATTGAACATTCTTCTGCACAAATGAACGGAAGAGTTATATCATTTTACAAATACTTTGCTATTGATATAATTATTTAATTTCCTTGGAAGCTTTATCGGTTGATATCATATTTAAGAGAAAAAAATATTGTATTTTATTTTGAAATGATAAAACTGCTCATATCATCAATTATTTTACACAAACATGTACTAACTGCAACTGGCAATTTTCCATTTACTAATAGAAATCTTTTACTACGAAAGAGATGAGTTTACCAATAGCATTTTTGACAAACCTCAAAATTCTCGGTGTTTGTTCTAATATTTCTTTCATAATGTACTCTATACCTTCATGAACGGAAATAAATGTATTAGAATTCTTTTATTCAAAATATGAATATTTCCTTTAATAAAAATCTATTTCATTTCAATGTAGTTCTTATGCAATCCGTTAGAAGTATATGGCGCCACTGTATAGTCATGCATTTATCTAAACATCTAATTAATTCAAGGCTATATAGTTCAATTTTAATGAAGATTAGCTTCTAATATTACATTTTTAATTAGATTCAAAAAACGCAGTATACAATAAGTACCGTACTTAACCAATAAAAGTTTTGAAATTGTACCTAGTCAATGCCATTGAAAACAAAGATGGCCGCTAACTCTAAATCCTACCACGAGAGAGTGCCACTCTTAATATATATAATATATAAAAACATTTCCAAGAGTAACGGATAATATAATATTACATAATTAAAACTTCTGAATCTATATGGCGAAAGTTTAATTGTGACTGTGACTATAATGGACGAATTTTCTGTGAGGCCAGCCCTACTTAGGTTGAATCCTAATAAAATACTTCTCCCTTAAAATCATCTTAAAGGAATTGATAAATAAACAATAAAAGATATCAATTTTACAAATGTATTATCAAAAACAATTATTTGGGAAAGATAAAGATGTAAAACTAAAGTTATTTAAATAATATTGAAAGCACCAATTAAATTATTTAATTAACATTATGAAAAAATACACATCTCACTAGGTTCATTATTTATATTTTCAATTAAAAAGCTTGTTGTTGGGAGAAATTAGTCTGCAAATTGAAAGTGCAAAATATGCTGTAATTGAAACATTTTCATTTGTGGGAAAATGAAAAAGTTTATCACAGTTTAAGAGATCATAATGATTGAGAATTAGAAAAGATATTATACTACAAGATACACCACTCTCGAAAATTCTGGTTTAAAAAATACTTCGTGCTGCCACCTGTGGTTAAAAATGGGTACTAGCCGTTGCTATTCAAACGCCATATTTAGTGTTTATTACATTTTGAATTTGTTTATTATTACCAATTTTCTTTTGATTAAATTGTGTCTACCTTTATTTTCAATTGAATAGTATTGAAAATTAAGTGTTTAACCAGAGCAAAGGCTAGTACTCATTTTGAAACACAGGTGGCAGCACAGTTTGTTTTTGAAGCCAGAATTTCCGAGAGCGGTGAGTCTTATTGTTGTATAATATCTTTGATGTAGTTACTCTAAGTTATTTCTATAATACAGTATTCTCATTATAAGTCGAACATTCAAAACAAGCAAATACCTTAAATAATTTAATATTTCTATAATACCTGATTATAGCTTAAAAACAACAATATATAATATTTATATTTTAACAATTTTTCAGCAGAGGCAGCTTGGTGAAATATTACAGAAGGAAAGTGACTCCATGAAAAAGTAACCTACCACTGTCGGTGACAAAGCTCAAGAATGCAGAAAAGCTACTCGGTGACTGCACAGTCACTTACCAATTGCAATGTGGCAAAAAAGGGACACAAGCACTCACGGATGGAAGAGGAAAATGAAGAGGTGATAGTAAATGAAACCTAATTAACACAAATTCTAACACAAATTCAGTTGAAGAGAAAAAATTCGGTCCCGTTTTATAATGATTTTATTAAAGAACAATGATAGAAAAATTTCATATTATGAATTTTAAAATATGTATATAGTGTATATATTAAAAGCGGATAACATCACTAACTGTTGTAAAATAATACGTATTTTGATATTTATTTAACATCAGATTTGAGCAGAAAATTCAGTCTGAGGTATAAGGAAGACTTATGAATTAGATGTACTATCGGGGAGCGAGACGCCCCTCGAACATTCCTACCAGGTCATTAAACGATCATGAAGTATGCAATAAAACAAACTAGCGAATACAACAAACTACAAAACGACTACTCATGCTGAGAGCCGTTGGCTGAGTATTTTTCATTCCGAGACCGAAATTTCCGGCCACCCCCTAGCGCTATCCTCTAAAACTACAAGTAGCGTTAGAAAATGCAAACATGGTAAAAATGAGACAAGACAATCCATAATCCAAATTACAACAGTTCGGGACACAAGGGACGCTTCTCTACCATTCACCACAGACAGCTTTAGGGTAGAGCCCCTCGGGGGTAGTTGTACATAGCTGTATAATACTAACAAATAACCTAATTTTCCAAAAATACTCCTACATAGTAAACAAAAATGTAACTAACGAAATAATTCCAGCCATTGTTTTTATCTTTTGAATTTATCTACCACCGTATCAGATCTTTAACATATAAATTATTCAACAAGTTTTGACAGATGTAATAATTAAATAAATCATATAGATGAAATCGACATAAAGGTTTAAAGTTGCAAATATAGACTCTTCTGGCAAAATTTTCAATGGGTGTTCTCCATCCATTATCAATTGGGTGTCCGCCAAAACATAGAAACAGAATACTATAGACCCGAGAACAGCTAAGAAGTTGTAAAGGATGTTAACGCGGAAAACGGAGGCCAAGATGGCGAAAGAGAGAGCACCCATCGCTAAAATCAGCACAGCGCCAGAAGTGAGCGTCAACTTCATCTTTGTCTGAAAAAGAAAGATATTTAAATGTAGATCTAATATTATTGTACTTATTGTAAGTAAAACTCACGCTATAGTAGAACCAGGAAGATTAAATAAACTAATACTTTTCTGCATTATAGAAACCTACTTGGAGAGTAAAGATGATCAGGCTGACTACAATTACTATTGTTGTAACCATAGCTTTTAGTACATCTTCACTTTCAGCAGCAACAGTGACTGTGCCCATAAAGTAACCGAGGCAGATAGTCAACACTATCAAGAAAATGATATTCCATGGGTTTCTCCTTCTCAATTTCTTCACAAAGAAAAGAAATATTAATAAGGCTGCCAAGATGACACAGGCGGCAATTAGGAATGCAGGTCTCTTTAAAACATAGTTCTTCACTGACGGTGTGTAGAACATTATCACCATCATACCTAGAACTGCAACTAGCTGCAGAGTGAGAATTCCATAGACTTTCCTAAGGGAGGAAAAGAAATCTATAAACAACCGAAAATGGGATTCTTTTTTTTGCAATCAGTAAATTTAAAAGATAATCAAGAACGGATAATTTCATATATAGGGTTGCCAACAGACCTTTATTTAAAAGAACATTCTTTAAGTCGAGCTTTTCTGTTTTTGTCCTTATGAAGTAATAAAGGACACTATAACTCTCCTCTATTTCTAGCGTCTCTTTTACTAGAAGAGATGCAAAACATTCAAAAGTGAATAAAATAGTAAATAATTACTTTACACTGGACACTAAACAATCCTAGTCATTCGTTACAAACGCGTTTTAGTACTTTTTAAGACTAGCTTCGTTTGCTGTTGATTCGAGGTCTGGGAGGACGACTAAGAAGTTGAATAAGTTCAGTTGAGATGTTGCCAGTGACGATATATGAGTGCGATGTGGGCCCAATTGTCTTTCCACGGCTAAGAGGACATCCTACTACTAATTTGTTGAGAATAGGACAATCAGCACGGGAAAGATAAAAATTAAAAGATTACACTAAAGCGAGTTCAGAATTTGTTTGGATTTTTCTTCATATTTGAAGTTTAGCACCTTATTAACTTAAAACTTAGATTTATGCGTCACGGTGTCCTTCACAGAAATTGCCAAAGTTGGCAACCCTATTCTCACATCTTTCGTAATTTATGAAACCAAAAACAATTATTGTGTTAGTTTATTCTTTTTATTTTTAGAAAATTCTCACCTCAAGAAGGGATTTCGAAGAGACTCATCAAGGAAGGCAGATTCTACCATCTCAACAGTATCGCCAGTATTCATGTTGTCACCAGCTGTAATAGATAGCAAAGAATTAAATACATAATAAATAAAGAAAGAATATGATTGAAACTGCAAATTATTCAAGTCTGAACTTAATTTTGCATCAACTGTTATTGTCAAAAAGGTATTCAATCTTTGGAACACTTCGAACCACCTGTTCGTAATTAGAAAAATGCAGCAGGTTTGGAAAGATGAAACTGTTCGACTTACTTGTTCATGAAAATAATTCTTAAAATGTTTGATCGACTGGATGAACATTCAAGTTCCATTTAACATAAACTCACGAGCAACAGATCCCCGATTTTGGTTGGAGGTTTTTATATCAGGAGGTACATCTTGTTTGGGCAGAGTTTCAGACTCCGTAGAATTAGGTTTTATCGCTCCACTCATAATTTTACACAAGAGCTGGAGAAAAAAAAAACTTTATAATTACTGGAATTGAAGGTTTTATGTTTTTTGATACATTTTCAATAAGAAGGAAAGTAATAGACCTTAAATCAGGTAGGATAAGATTAATATTCTTATATATATCACACAATAATGAATCGCAATATATATCTCAGATTTGTCTTCGTGATATTTTAAATGAAACTATACTTACATAATTAGAATCCAAATAACTTAATAGGGCGTATAAAAATCAATTTTATTTAGGTATAATGTGGTAGAACAAACAAATAGGAAATGATTTGCACTATTTCAATAATAAAATAGTGTCTTATAATAAATGATGAGTCATGATCTAATTTTTTCATACTTTGATGAGTGTATATATTCATGATCATTAAGATACATTTAACAAATATATAAAAATATACATTTAACAAATATACGTGAAACAACTGAGTTATGAAGTATTAGTTCCTTCATAACTCAGGGACACTGATAGTTTTCTATGATTGTAATCTTGGAGAAAACTGTGGTCTTTGAGGGATAACTAGGACAAAATTCTTGCCGTATATCGTTTCTATAATTGAAGTATAGAAAATACTTCGTAACTCAGGTGCATTTCATAACTCAGGTCCTTCATAACGCAGAACTTCATAACTCAAGAGTTTTACTGTATAACTTATTCATTATTTTATGTGTTTACAAGTTGTCCCTATCCACTACGAGGTGATCCAAAGAGACATGAAGAGAAGAAGGCCTCGTAGAAGAGAGGACAGTGAAAGTACGCTCCATGCCGTAATTCTAAACCCCTAGTCTGATATTCCAAATGAACCTATTTTTATTGATTTATTTTCTAAACTTTAGTATCAATATACTTTGCATTTACAAAGATACGAATATATTCATGGTTATAAACGATAACAAACTAAATAAGTAATGAGTTGCCTGGAAATTCAAGTAAATAATAAAATAAAAATATAATCAAAATCTTACATTGTATAATCAAACAAACTAATAAAGTTAAACCTTAATATTTTGCCTAATGTATTTTCAAAAACACATTACCTAACTAATCGCATACAATAATTGAACAAAAACTGTGTACGTGGGATGAAAGAATTAAAAGTCAGAGAACCCACGTCCATTTAATACCTAAATAACAAATATTTAAAATCATGTAAATAGTAATACAAGTTGATGCTTCAATATATTTAATATTTTGACTAAAAAAAATGCATACACAATTTTCTAACAACACAGTCCCTTTAATAGGCATTATGTTATATCCCATTATTTACAAATTACCCTAAATACGGGTCAAAACGCATTGGATTTAGGGAAAAGTGAGAATAGTTACCCTATAGTGCATCTTAACAAATGAAACATCGCCATGTCGAGTATTTGATTAAATAATTAATAAATAAATTTAGATAATTAATAAATTTAGATGATTAATCAAACTAGTAAAATACATTACAAAATATATACATATATAACCTAAATAAAGACACAGGTGATATTATTCATCCATCTTCTACGTAATATTTGGCACCACATCAATAACAAATGTAGGTCACATTTATCAGCCTCACAAACCTTATTTTGTATTATTAGAAAATATAATATCAATTAAATCATCTGCCTAAAAATAGCCAAAAAGAAAAGCGTAACAATCTCTTTAATTTCACATCCTACCTACCTATAGGAATTTTCAAGGTCAAAATTATAGATATATATACTTTTTTAAACGAAGTGAAAGATATTTTTACTAGCTATATCAACTTATTTCTTCCTTTACAATGATATAAGTTAACTAATTATTAGTTAAGACAGGAAGAGTGAGAAAGGACAAAACCACACACTGGCAAAGTCTGTGAACAACTAAAATGCAAAGATTTAGTTACAACTTACAGTTTAAACAATATACACATAGTAATGACTCTTGGTAGTGACAATGAAGTGCTTTGTGAACGTGACGTCATTAAGGCAAAACATTTAAATAGAAAATTGGGGGTTTAACAGTTAGATTAACTGAATAGAACTGATAATGTATTCACACAACAGCAGTAAATAAACAGTTTTTATAATTTCACATTTTCTAATTACCTTTTGTTATATTTTAAAGTGTTGCTGTGATGACGTCACATGCAAAAACAAATCCATTGTCTCTACTCTATTCATTCTTCGTTTGTAGGATACCATACGAAGGTAAATGTAGGTATGTATGATACCACTATACATGTAGGTAGATAAATGTAGGTATCTAGGATACCACTATATAGGTATATAGGATACGAGTAGGAGCACTAAGATATTGCACCACTATTACGAGTATTTAATTCAATAAATTAATATTTAATGACTAGTAAATTATAATTACAAATATAACTAATTAATTGTTTTGTTGTATAAATGGATAGCGTAATTAATAAATTGGTAAATAGCATATTTAATACTTGGACCTATTGCTATGTAGGGTAAGTTCCGAGTTATCGGACTGTTACACAATTTCGATCAGAAACTAATGGATAGTACCTAACCATTAAAAAGCGTAATTTAAATAAAAAAATAAATGAAAAACTAATAAAATGGAATAAAGGTAATTACAATAAATATTTTCAATCCTAGTAATAATATTATCAATTTAATTTAAATATCAAAGAAACGTGTTTTGAACAGAAAATAAGGTACAATTGAAATTATTAATATTTTAATTAAATTAATAAATTTTATAATATTCATATATTCTTATTCTATTTTTTGTAATATTACATTTAATATTCAACATTTTTTTCCATTTTCATTAGATAATTTAATTAATGGAATAATTATCATATTAAATTTCCTATGTTTTGAAAAGAACAGACACTAGACTTCAGATATTAATGGCATTACATTTAAATTCATCTTGAGTTATAAATGACCTTGACCTTTGAACTGTTCACACCTGAAATCTAATGAACTGGTTACTGGACATTGACCAATCGTCCCACAAAATTTCAGGCAATTTGGTTGAATACTTTTTGAGTTAATAACAAGATGACAAATAAATACCGACCAAATTATAACCTTTTTTTTTTTTTTTTTTTTTTTTTTTTTTTTTTTTAAAAAGGCCCCCTGCCAGAAGAAGCAAACCTTCTTTAAATAATTAAAAAAAAGCTATTATCTTTATTAAGACAATGAACATTAAAAAATGAAAGATAAGCTTCTCTGCTCTACGACCATGGCTCCGACCATCGCCAATGGTAGTGGCCTCCAACCTTCCACAATTTGCAAAGGTTATATTTAACAAACTTATGGATATAGAAAGAAATATAATTTAAAGATACTGATAGTATAAAATGGTTTTCTGAGAGCTTTGGTATTCGCGAAATAAGTAATTACCAACATTCGATACCCTGTGAAACTATCATTTTAGAGGTTTGTGTAGAAGTATATAGTTATAGTCTATTTTCTAGTTCATAACATCTGTCGAATCCACTTAAACAAAATCTTTCAAGTTCCTTAAATTTTATTAATTCATTTATCAATTGAATATTGAAATGTCATCTTAGGATTTAATGGATGAACAATTTGTCTGACCACTTATTCACAATAGATCTAAGTAATTTATTTTGTGTTTCATTTCCCTCGTTATTTAACTTAAACATTTATTTATGCTAATTTTGGTGATATTTCTTTGTATCTTATTGAGAGTTTCCTTCACACATGAAAAGGCAGATCACATAAGTATAAGAACAACAAATAGTGAAAAAAGCACCTACACAACGAATCACATAGATGAAATCAAAGTAAATATTTAAAGTTGCAAATATAGACTCTAGTGGCGAAATTTCCAATGGGTGTTCTCCATCCATTATCAATTGGGTGTCCGCCAAAACATAGAAACAGAATACGATGGACCCGAGAACAGCTAAGAAGTTGTAAAGGATGTTGACGCGGAAAACGGAGACCAAGATGGCGAAAGAGAGAACACCCATCGCTAAAATCAGCACAGCGCCAGAAGTGAACGTTAACTTGATCTTAGTCTGAAAAAGAAAGATATTCAGATGTAGATCAAATATTACTGTACTTGCTAGAAGTAGACCTCAGGAAGATTAAATAAACGAACACTTTTCTGCATTACGAACCGACTTACTTGAAGAGTAAAGATAATCAGGCTGACTACAATTACTATTGTTGTAACCATAGCTTTTAGTACATCTTCACTTTCAGCAGCAACAGTGACTGTGCCCATAAAGTAACCGAGGCAGATAGTCAACACTATCAAGAAGATGATATTCCATGGGTTTTTCCTTCTCAATTTCTTCACAAAGAAAAGAAATATTAATAAGGCTGCCAAGATAACACAGGCGGCAATTAGGAATGCAGGTCTCTTTAAAACATAGTTCTTCACTGACGGTGTGTAGAACATTATCACCATCATACCTAGAACTGCAACTAGCTGCAGAGTGAGAATTCTAGAACTGCAACTAGCTGCAGAGTGAGAATTCCATAGACTTTCCTATGGGAGGAAAAGAAATCTATAAACAACCGAAATTGGGATTCATTTTGTAAATATCATAATCAAGTACAACCATATTCTCACAGCTATCCTAACTTTTTTAAATTTCAAATATAATTCGGTTAGTGTAATTCCAAGTAATTTAAAGAAGATTTTCACCGTAAGAAGATATGTCTAACAGTTTGATCCAGGAAGGGAGATTGTTCCATTTCATCAGTATCGCCAGTATTTAGTATATGATCAGGATTGGCAGTATGGACATCTGTATGAGCAGAGTGGATGCTCTGATTGGAGTGACGGTAAGGTTCTTCTTTTAGATTAGGAGGTACATCTTGTTTTAGATCACTTGGTAAATCTTGTTTTAGATCACTAGGTACATCTTGTTTCAGATCAGTCGCTAAATCTCGTTTTAAATAATTTGGTAAATCTCGATTTAAATCATCAGGTACATCTCGTTTTAGAAGAGTGTCAGACTCCATGGTTTTGGATTGGTTTGCTACACTCATCATTTCGACCAGGAACTGGAGAAAAACTATTATTAGAAGTATAATAATTGAAAAGAAAGGGTTTTGTGTTCTTTTGAGAAACTAATATTTATATGAAGAAAGATGGGTATTATACCTGGCCTGCAATGTATCAGATGCAATAAGATGAACATTCTTTTTTTGATGAGATATATAGCACAATAATGAATGTCATTCACGCTTACATTTGAGATTTGTGTTCGCGAAGAAATTCTTACTCTGTAGTCATTTCAAGTGAGATAATTTTAACATTTTTGAAAATGTAAATAACACAGTAGGGCAGTGATTAAAAGAATGTCTATAAAATAAAGTGTTGAGTGACATTTTTTATACAAAAATTAAAAAAAGATATGTTTGACAAATTCCTTTAGTAATCATATTTTTTCTGAAATACATTATTAATTAGTTAGATAAGTAGTATTTAGGTTTTAACTTTAGTATTAATATACATATGCATTTACAAAGATTTGAATATAATGGTTATAATATACGACGATAACCTTAACTAATACGTAATGATTTGTCTGCAAATTCCTGAAACTATGTAACAAAATATAAATAAAGGCAGGCCCCGCTTTATTGGTACGTTAATTAAAAAATACATTTCTTTATGTATTTGTAAAAATATATTGACTACGAACACCTATTTTCCTCGAGTATATCGTAAAAATGTAACCAGATTGCTAGTATAAAATGAATATAATCTTTTTGAATCAATACCCAAAGTACATTAGGAAACCCGTTACCTCGTGATAAACAATTTCATTTGCAGTCCTGTGAATTATGTCTTTCATAAATTAGGTATTTATATTAATTTACTCGAAATAAATAAAATATTCAGTATTTCACCTAAGGTCAGGTTAGCGGTCCGGTTGGGGATTATCTTCTTGTGCAAGGTTTGATAGTAACAAAATGTATAATTTACGGAATAATATGATTAGGGTGGAAATTTTCAGGGTAATTAAATTTTATTTTAATTAGTGATCATGATACTTGCAGGTATATGAATATCAAACTAATTACTCACCTATAATGAGTGAGAAATTTTAATTCATTCTCTACTTTGAACTTTCATCAATATACGCTAATTAGTAAAGTCTTCAAAACTATTTTCTCAAAGAAAATGAAACGATAATGGAGTTACATATATATAATAACTTTAGTCATACCTCGCTCTTATTATCATTGGTAATAAAAGCGAGGCCTGCATTTAAAATCTAATCTTACATTTCAATTATCAAATGAAGATTTATAATTCTCAATATTATGCTTTTATATAATAATTTTCATATATTTAAAATCATATAAATAATATACGAACTGTAAACGCTTCTACAAATTCATTATCTATCCTAATGATACCCGTCGTGTGCTATTAGGTTTCCACTTCTTCCGAATGGTTATACATTTCAAATTGAGATATGTTTATTATTGCAAGCTTATTCATTATTAAATAAATCAATAAAAAACATGAAAAAAGAAACAATGATAGGCAAGGAAATATATGTATTGAAATAATCTCTTAATTTGCATATTTTATTTTAACAGGAAACTACTCTTCAATACACCAATATTAATAATACCAATTTAAACCACGTTATTTTTTAAAAGAAAAGTACACTAGTTTTAAGACCATAAAACAATACAAAATTCACTCTTGGCTCCACATCAATAATATATACCTATGTAGGTCACAATTCTTAAATTCACAAAACTTATTTCGAAGTTATTATTAATTTTACTGAGAACCTAATGCCTAGAATTTAATTTATATCCACAATCATCCTACAAATAGAATAATGAAGCAATTGCAAGGTATATATAAATATACATCCAGGAATGTCTTAGGTAGTCGAAATTGTACACTGATCTAATACAAATAAACTAATTCATTCTTTACTGTAATATAACTTAACATTCCGTTTGTTATTATTCATCTATGACAACAAGAGCAAGAACAATACAACTACACACCAGCAATGTCTGTAAACAACTAAATTTAGGGTTGCCGACAGACGCAAGTATTTTCATGATAGTACCGTACGGCAAGGAAGTTATCCGTACGGAGACACTAAAAATGTACCAGATTTAACACAAAAGTACCAAATTTTCAATGAAATCTAACATAAAGCGAATTACTTGTTATCAATCATAAAGCTTTTTTTTAATTTTAGATCAAACTTGTCGCAACACATTATAGAGAAATGACAGTAAAAGTACCAAATCTAGTACAATAGTACCAGGTTCGACAAGCCTGAAATTTAATGTACTAAAATTCTAAAAGCTAGGATGCACAGTTACAGTCTCACTATAAAGAATAAACATTACAGTGATTTGTAAATATGACGTCATTAAAACATACTTGAATTAAATAATACGGGTTTAAAGTTTATTAATCAAAATAACTGAATAGATCGATCTATAACTGTTTTGATGTAATCGCAATAAATTAACGGTTTTTGTAATTCTACATACTTCAATTACCTTATGTTTGATTCTAGAGTGTTGCTGTGATGACGTCACAGGCACTAAATAACTCCATTGACGATACTGCATCTATTCTCTATTTTCTTGAGGGTTGTTATTATTAGTGGTGTGACAATATGCTTCTAAAATCATAGATGACGAAAGTATTATAGACTAATTAAACAGTAATGAATAAGTTCAAATCCTGCGATATATACAGTATTAGATATCATTTCCTTCCGTTTTGTATATGATATTCTTTAGATTTATGACTTTAAAAGCATATTGTCACAACCCTATTAGGTATTTTGAGATTCGAGCTTTTAAATAGTAAGATGTATATTCATCATCAGGAACAAAAAGAAAAACCTGCACCTATTATATGACAAATTATCCTATGTTGGATTCCTATACTTTCTATATATAAACTTTTCATCATATATTTAGTTCTATAATTTATCTATTTATTTGATAACAAATAATCATTTTTCAATATAAATGTACGGGAATGCGCTCGAAAAAAGATATCGAAGGTAATTTGGATTTTGATAGGACCGATAAATCTTAATTTCTGGTACTAGTGAAAAAAAAAATATTAGGTCCCTTCAATTTATACCTAGAAAATAAATTGATGAACACCATTAAGAATTAACTATTAAAAAGAAATGTAGGCCTATTTCACACAACAAAAACTCAGCATGAAAAACGCCAAATCTAAGTGGCGTTTTTCATCTGCCACTTTCTTTGCTACGGCATGAGAAAAACGCCCGTGTGAAAGGAGCCTGAAACTGATTTATCAACAATACAAATATGAAAGAAAGAGAAATTAGGAACGAGAGGACACTTAGGAACAAGAGGACACTTAGGAACAAGAGGACACTTAGGAACAAGAGGACACTTAAGTACAATAAGAGGACACTTAGGAACAAGAGCACACTTAGGAACAAGAGGACATTTATTGGGCCTATGCACATTCAGAAAAGTGTCAAAATTATGTATCAAAATTTTGACGCGTTATATTGATGAATAATTCCATTAAATTTCAGTTATACTGTAGATAACTAAGCCTTGGCAAGCTATTGCTAAAGAAAAAAGACACAGCCATGCGTTCATACATATCACCACCAAGTGAAAAAGTTGGCGACTCGTCAAAAAATATCAAACGGCAGATTTGATCCATCAAAATTTTGATTCAATTATTTTTTTCTCTTCGAAACGTCCTGCACAAAGTCAATTTTGGATATCAATATTGTTGAGGTTTTTTTTGAACTTGTTTGGCTCGTTGAAACAAGAACACAATTATGAACATGAAGACACTTCAGAACAGTGCTTTTATTATATTTTCCAAAATGTGAACAGTCCGATTACTCGAGACTTACCCTATTTATTAGCAATTTTAATAGACTTTCATTTATGATAATTCTAAATTTCTAACCTAACTAACCAATAGTTATTTACTTTACACATTACACCTTCTAGAAATATTAAAAAATATTTTTTTATTGATATACAATGAATAGAATTGGAGATTTGGTAGGAGTTTTTTCAGTTTTTATGTTCGAAAATCATTTCTTTCCGAATAATTCAATAAGGTGCAACATAAAATTAATGATATCGAGGTAGAGGTTCAAAGCTGCAAACACATACTCTTCTGGTGATATGTTGAGGTTGTGATTCCCACCTATCATCATTTCGAGGTCCACTACAATATACAAGCCAAAGATAACGGAACCAATCGCTGCGAAAAAGTTGACAAGAATATCATCGCGGAATATGGAAGCCAATACTCCGAAAATGAGAAAACCCAAGATAAGAATGAGGAGAGAACCTGAACATAACGTGAAGTCGATCTTGTTCTGGAAGGAAAACAGAAAGTGTTATTTAAATACTGCCTATTTCTATTTGATAAAAAAAACACCTTGAACTTAGTTTTTGGCATATGAGATTACTTACTTGGAAAGCAAAGAGTGTGAGAGCAACTAAAAGTACTATTGTGGTGACAACTGCTTTCAATACATCTTCACTGTCAGCAAAAGCACAGACTGTACCCATCATACAACCTTGACAAACGGTGTAAAGCATCAACAAAATCATATTCCAAGGAGTTTTTCTTCGAAGATTCGGCACACACATAAGAAAAATCGTTAAGATTATCCCAAGAATACCGGCAGAGATCATGAACCAGGTGTTTGACATCACCCACTCCTTTACTTGTGGCGGGAAAAACATTATTGCCATAATGCCAAATGTTATCATCAACTGAATAGCGAGAATTCCGTAAACTTTCCTGAGGGATAGAAAATATATCATGGTAAATCGAAAATAAGGTATTTTAATTTGCAAAATCATTGTCCAAGCATGTTAAGACATAAGAAAAACATGATATTCCTACAGACAAAACACAAACTCAAGAATGCATGTTCTTATTATTAAAATTGTTAGACATTTAGTAATAGAATGAATTAGAAATATATCACAATGACAGTGTAATCACCTGAGGAAAGCATTCCGAATAGACTTATTTGAAAAGGCAAACTCTATCAATTGTTCTGTATCGCCATTTTCCATATCTACATCTTCTGGAAAATATAGATGTCGTCGAATATTTTGAAGTTAGGGGAGTAGGTAGGGGAGAACCTTATAAGTTATTATAATCAAATAAATATAGCTATATTTTGTATTGTGAATAAATCATTCTAAAGCCCTATAGGTTAGCGTTCAACCAAAGTATACGTTCACACCATTCAACAATTAATTCCTTTCTTTATGTAGGAAGTTTGCATTCATTTTTCAGTTCGCGTTCATGTTTTACAATGATATCTCAGAACCAACAATGTCCACGTTTGTAAATTTACCTAGCTATAGAATCGTGAACTAACAAATTGAAATGTTTACAAGGTTCACTAGTATTAATTTAAATTCATGAATGAAACAAAATGAAAGTAACCTCACCAATTGTGCAACGAATTTATCGCTGCCATAACTTCTCAAATGTGGTCGAGACGAGAAAAAGAGGAGATTGCAAATGGACTACTTATTCCAAATTTTCTCAAAGAAATCCAGTGAGTTCTTTAAGAAAAAACTACTAACTGTTTAAAGGTGTGAACACGCTTTCATGTTGATAATGAAATTACAATTACACCTTTATCCGCTGTTGGTCAATATATCTGGATACTAAGTTAATAAAGGATGTAAACTATATTTTTTTAAATTCAAATGGAGACTTACGTGCGATAAAATTTCCAGGTTGGTGAGAAGGTACTAAACCGCCATTAGGTATTTCACCAGGATTGAAAGTCTGACAATGCACATGAGCAGAGATGTTCTGATTGGTAGACACATGTTGTGTGTATATCTTGCTCTGATTGGGGTGCTGGTAAGGGTTTCCTTGTACATCAGGAGGTAAATCGTGTAATGGAAGAGTGCAAGACTCCATAGCATTGAATTGGTTCTGTCCACTCATAATCTTAGTCAGAAACTAGCAAAAACTGTAATTAGAAGTTTAAGTAAAGCTCGTATACAGCAAACGATCTCAAAACGGACACTCCAGACAAAGGACAAAAATGATCCGTTCTAAGGGCCATGCAGCTCATACAACGACCTCTTTAAATTATATGGTTTAACAGATATTTTAGTCGTCTACCAACTATCTAGTCAGAGATATTATTTGTAATATTTGTAAATTGTAATATTCAGGTATATTACAATTTACAATCAACATTTAATGATTTAGTAAACCATGTTCTTATCAATCTAATGATTTGCTTATGTGTTGTAGGGTGGCCGGTCATTTGATCCCCAGTCATATATTTTGTTTGCTCATATATTTAGCATACAATAATTTATTACGATTTTTATTTCTATATAAAAATTGTCATATACTATTTAAATAGTAAATAAAACTTGTGACATCTATCATTTATATAATAATTTTTTAATATAATAAAACAAAATAACAGAATTCAAGCATAATTTACATTTACAACTAGTCAGGAAACATTTTACAGGTGATAGGAAATATAAACCAACTCTTGCAAGCTAAGTTAGGTATATTCACTTCGCAAGCTAAGTGAATATACCTAACTTTCAAGAAAGCTGTTTTCTCCGTAACTATTACAAACATTATGATCATGTGGTTGGGATATATTGAAAATGATTTTATGGTGAATAGTATACTTAAATATTTACCATAAATTGATTTTTGGTCTTTCCTACCTTCATGATGATAATAATTGTAATAGTTACGGCAAAGAAGCTTAACTGAAAACTACCAATAAAATTGTCGAAAGTTACTCCTCAATTAGTTTGCTCCTATAAAAGGAGAAATAATTACGAGACATGCTCCTAATTTACTTGATTAGTCATATGTGCCACTTATAATAAGTGTGGGGTATACATGTGTATTTGATTTTACCATTAATATTTTTTGTTTTGCCGGAATATAAATTTGAAAGCATATATACCGTTACTTATTTGAATCAAAAATATGTAATTTTTTGTTAGCTGTTTTAAGCCTCATCACTTAGTTTCTTTAAAAAACTTCATCGACTGTAAGGTGCATATTTCTACTAAATATTAAATAATTAATATATTTACATATAATAAATGAATAGTGGGTGTATAAATGGAAAATATGACTGGGAATCAAATGACCGGGGATCAATTGACCTAGACCCGTGTTGTAGTTAGAAATATTCAAATTGATAGGGTATAATAATCACTAATGTTATTATTTATGTTTTTTTAAATCACTAACATTCGAAATAAACTCAGAATATGAGTTAAATAACCTTAAATGTTAGTTGACATAATTAATATTTCACAAACATCTGTAAAGTTGCATATGCGACCACTATATATATTTATACATTTAGGAATGAGTATTAATATATTCAGGAATATATGGAACAGTTTACGCTAGCCTTTGGAAACAGCTTATAGTTATTTGGTGTATGAAAAGGAATTATACGTTAGCTTGGATAGAGAAACAAGGGAACCTTATATATTTCACGAATACTGTTTAGGTACCGAATAGTTCCTTAGATTAAGGCAGTTAGACTTATTACTTAGGGTGACAGCTAACATAACTTGGGAAATGGTAGCTGTTTGGGATTGATAGTTTCGAAAATAGTTTAGCAAAGGACTTCGTATAACGGTTTCGGGAAGGAGAATTGGACATTTGTATATAGTTTTCTATTGGCCGAATTAGAAAAAAGGACACAACCATGGATGTTGTTTAAAAGATCCAATTAAATTGTTAGAAATCCAATTATTAGATAGCACTGTGTAATAATAATAATTTTTATATAGTTTTTTTCTTATATGACCGAAGATGTAGTACTGACCGATAGTTCGGAACTTACCCTAGAGCCCATTGCTTTCTAACAGGGAAATAAAAAAATCGAATTAATGACTTGAAAAGTGCGAATAGTTAAATTACAACACACTGATTGTTATGGCAATAAAGCCATACAAAGGTTAATGAGATTGGTTCAGCAAATGAAGTTTGTTACTTCTTTACATTAAATGAGAGTATTTACTACGTTAATACTATTAAAGAATTAAATATAAATTGTAATAGGTAAATGCTATTACAACCGAAAAGAATATATGTGTACTGTTTGGTATATTAATTAGTTAAATTAGGTACCGTACGAAGTAGAGAAACTGAAACCTGTAATAGTATATGATATATAGTAATATGGACTAAATATTATATATAATAAATAAATATGAATCTGACTATACATTGCAAACTATGAATTATTTCTATTTACTAACTCACCTCAGTCACTAACTCAACCACGGGTTGACAAATCGTATTGGCAGTGTTTTTTTTTTTTTGCAAAATGGGCCAACATAGCCGGTGACAGCATGGGCTGCTAATATTAAGACCATACATATTATCAATTGCGAATCATTAAATCCTCCTCATTACAGGAAATAGTCTTTCAAATGTGTTAATTAGGTTTCAACCATAAAAAGTTGGTAGGCAATATATCAATCAGGTTGGGCCAATATGACAATTCAATGGGATGGATTCGCCACATTGAACCAACCTTGTCCCAAGGTAACACTTCGTGAGACAGGAAAACCACATTATCCCCATGTAATTTCTAAACTACTTTTCAGTCTGCCATCTCTTGCCCATCTAGTGCCCATGTTGGCACAATGTGTTATGGTTGTTACGTTTATGAGGAAACACTATTAGGTAATACGAAGTAATAACACTCAGCAGTTATAAGGGATAACACTCAGAGAAAAGCTATTTAGCACAACCGCACAGTAAGAGAAACTAAAGCTGAATGGTTTTGCAAATAACATTCGATTAAAGTATTCAAAACATGAAATGAATAACGATTCTAGAACTTTCTACAAGGTCAATCCTGTGATTGAAACACAAACAAAATTACTGTATACTTAATATATAAACGAATACTTGAAACAACATGTAATTATATATGAATACCCATAATACAATTGAAAACACTTTATAATTAAATAGGTACTCTTATAACAGTAAAAATAGTTAATTTATTTAACAATTGAAAATTGATATTGAATGTAACATTATTTTTCTCTTTTATAAATATATTAGTAATGATGTAACATTCGGTATGTACGCCCCATATCAATATCACCCTTCTAGTGTATAACAACTATAGTAACTGTTGTTAACCTACCTACCTACCATGAAATAATTCAAAATTAGCTAGGTAATTATTGTAATATAAAGGCTAAGAAAACATATTGAACAATAAAAAAGAATTAGAAAGAAAGAAGTAAATTTTACTTTACTGGTCTGTTCTGTGACTGCAAGCTTCTTGGCCTTGCCGGCGACTCGAGTTGTAGCGTCAAAACATGTACTGAACGTGTTCAGAACGTAAATTGAAAAAGTTCAGTTAGAAACATATACTACCGGTAAGTTTACTATATTTTCCTAATATTCTGTTACAAAAGAGATAAAAATAAATTATGCTTCTTTTCGTATTCGAGGGTTCTACTGTAGTGTCTCTGTATATCTAGTCGAGTGATAATTATCTATATGTAGTTTCAATTGAAGTAAACGGATTTATAGGGTACCTAAATATTGAAGCAATTGAGAACGACTAAAATAATTTGCTAAAAGTTACGTTCGCAAAATTACAGCCTGCTTCACCTTATGCTTAAAGATCCTATCCAGGCTCCGAGAAAAATAGGAATTTGTTCCATAATATTGCTGCAACTTAGGTCTAGGATCTTTAGCCTGAAAATAATCAATTGAGTCTATCTTCATACTCATTTAAAGTTTTTCATACTCTATGTACAACAATTGTACGCACAAAAAGAGCAACAAGATCATCTACCTTTCCTTAAATAGAGAAAAAAATGTCTCTTCTAAAATTACTTACTAGGAAGGAAAAGATTCGCTGCTGTAGTTTACCCAGAAGGGGCGATTCTTGCGCACCCACCCTCTGTATCTACAAAATTATGCGTGATAGATTTTCACGGGGAGTATCAAATATAAGTTAGAGCACAGTTCAAAAAGAAGCTAATTTGAAATAGAATTAATTGTCCAACAGCACATGAAAAAAACTGAATATTCGTTTCAGGCAAAATATCTACATATATTTTAAATTTCTAGTAACTTTTCCTACTGCAGATATTTAATTTAAACTGCACGTTATGTTCAAATTTTAGATCATTAAATCTATCATTTTGAAATTGCTATTTAAATTAAACAATTGGAACCCCTGAGATTAATAACAGGAATTTATTCCGAAATAAAAATCACAATGAATCAATTTGGAATAAAAAGTAGTTCTAAATTGGCGAATTTGCCCAATGTAATTAATTAATTATAGTAGGAATTTCAACGTGTGCTTCGAAACCCAAGGAAATCTAGTACAAGGGACAGGAAGAAGCAGTCAGAAAGGAAAGTGGCTCAATAAGGCAAAGCCACTTACCACCAGTGGGTGACAATGCTCATGGTTGCAAAAAAGCTACTCCGTGAATGCAGACACTTACCAAGGAATGTGACGAAAAGTGCTATTCTTTGAATTAAAGATTTATTGGTAGGTAATTATTTATTTAAAAAGAATAAAAGGGAAGGTGGAGCTGCGTCTAATTTTCATATGAACCAATTAATAACTATTCTCAGAGACTATAGTTAACATAAGCAGATGCAATTCTTCGACAGATGGCGTAGTTTATATTATTTCAGATAGATGATCTTAATATTCATGGATGTTCACAGAATGCCTTAATATCTCCATGAAAAAGTAATTGTTTATCAAATTAAACACATTGACCAAAATTACAGGTTTTTGTTATTGCTTCTGTATGACATGTCATACGCTAGCTAGAAGAGCTGAGTATCTGTGTGTGTACCTATTGATATTAGTTAGTTGTATTCAGAATTCATGGTGCTTCAGCGACGTGGCCATTTCGCACCGCATATCATTCATTCTTCAGGTTCTCCATCCCCTATATACGTATGATGTGAATATTACAGTCTCTCAAGAAGTTAACTAGTCCACCAATGTCAAATACAGCCTACCTATTGATATTGTCTGTATGATAAAAACAATGGTATAAATGTAGTATATATTGTCACAATTTAATTCAGGTTCAAAATATTGACTGTGGTATACATTTGTACCACTATTAGTCGATGTGCTAAGAAGTGTGATGAGTGAATTCCTCACTATAAATCATAAGCATACCATGGCTACAGCTTCAGTCAGTGTTAGGCAGTCTTGAGAGTAACTCCATAGATATGTACCTAGCTAAGTTAGAGCATGTTTGAAGTACATCAGTGATTATTAGTGTTGTGACATTATGCGTTTAAAATCATAGATCCTGGATATTATAGACGGAATTATTTAGACTATTCAATCGTTCTAAAGCAGCGGTATATAGTACTAGATACATTTCATTCCGTCTATGATATTCTTAAGATCTATCATTTTAAGTGCATATTGTCACAACCCTAGTGATTACTGTTATCGAGTTGTTACTACTAACCTTACTTATTGGTAACAAGTGAAGAGATCTACAAGAAAGTAAAGATCTGTACTATTAGTAGATTAACGTTAACAGAGAATTAGTATTGACTCAAAGAATAGAACCAGTGAGAACTTATAATATGAATATCTCACAGTAGTACCAGTAGACATCACGAGAGGTCTATCTACACTATTCCTAGAATTACGAATATTACATTCGATATACCTATTTCTCACCAGATTGCATTTTCCAAAAACGAATTAATTTTCTTAAATTATATATATATACATTTAATATACAGAATCCATTGAAAAATACATATGAGCAAATATTTGATTTACACCTCCCCCCCCCTTTAAGATCACAGCGAAGCTCTAATTCAAACACCACATCTACATCAGTCATCGTCATCTCCTGGGTAATCCTCGTCATCATCGAAGCACATCTGATTGTAGTCGTCATCCACCTCGTCTTCAAAAAGCTCATCCACTATCTCCTCCTCCTCTTCCACATTTTCATCATCATCCTCATCCTCCTCCATCTTTATCGCCTTTTCATTGACATTCACGTCGAATGGCTCTCCGACGTCTCCCTGTTTTCTTTTGACACTTGCTGACGGTATCTGAAAAAGGAACAGAAATAGTCAATCTATTTATTTGCACAATTCATAGCACAAGGTAAAATAGAAAAAAAAAACTGAAGCCAAAAAATAAAACCTACAGAACAAGAAGTTACTCACAATTTTTTTTGTGATCTTCTTAGTTATCTTTGGACTGGAATCAGGTACAGTATCCCAGAAGGTTTTAACCTGTGTCGTCTTTTTGAAGAATCTGTCAGAGTATCTTTCAATTCCATCACTCTTTTCTGGGAGAGTGGTAAAAGAACTGCAAAAAACAATAATCACACATGAAAAAGATGTACAGGGGCATGGCCCGACAATTGGGCTCCGTGACAGTTATATTATTTTTCAATTTTTTTCAGAGTTTACTGTATTAACTTAATTACAGACCCTTGCTACTGTAATAACTAAGTTTGTGATAATATGAGTTTTGTATATAGTCTTGAGCATATTTAAAATAAAGAATATTCCTCACATGATAAAAATATTCTCTTTATGAACAATAATTATTTTTTAATAGAACAATTTCTTTTCAGGAATAAATGCTATTGTTCTATTAAACTACAATAATTTTCTGTTCTGAGAGAGGTCATGTGAGCAACAAATTTCCTAGTTGCAGTACCTCTATATTGAAATAGTAAATGAGTTAGGATTTAGCCAATAGAAAATAAGAATGTAGCTATTTTAGAAAAAGAAACAATAGAAAATAAGGATTTAAGTATTTTAGACATGCCAGAATTATTGGAACATACAAATTGAATTAAAGTTAAAGTGAATTATTTGAATACTGTGCAGTGTTCACTAATGAAGAGGTTTATGAATTATTATTACAAAATGTATTCTCATAATCTCATTTTTTCCAAACAACTGTTCAATGTAACGTTTAACCTTTAAAATTTACCAATTTTTTACCTAATATTTGTCTTTGTCAGACGATGGATCCATGTCAAGATTCAAAAATAATACAACATATTTAAAGACTTCAAAGGTTTTCATTACATTGAAACATGAGATTAGCATCCAAATGAGATTTAAGGTACTTGCTAATATATATATACCTTATCAAATATGAATCGAATTAAAAAAATATAAACATATTTTTAGAGAATATAAAGCATATTTCAAAGATAATATTGTCACTTTCCTAGTAAAACAAGGGTAACATTTCTTTATTGTGTCTTCTGCCCAATTATTTTCTGGGCTTAATTGTTTTGGGGCCCAATTGTCGGTGCACCGTACAGGGGATGCTTTTTTTATATCAAGAAGAGTGAACTAAAAGTTTAAGTGGAAGAATAATTAATTGTTATGAATTACTATTTTAGATCAATTCATCACCACAAAATAGAAAAATTAGAACTGTCAGTGACTGTAGGTATGAAAACATATCCGGGATTGCAAATTTAATGTTAAAAGGAATTAGAACGTATGTAGCTAGGAGCAAAACGCACTTAATTGACACAGTTGAAAACCAACCTTGATTTCTGGAAGATATCGAGATAATTTTGAAAGACTAGTAGTTTGTGGTAGCCTTCATCTCCTTCCTTTGGTAGGGGTAGGGGTGGTAGTGGAGTGATCCTAAGCGGAGGGTATTTATCCCTAGGTTTTAGAGGTTCTGGTACAGATGGTGCCTTTTTTCCTGTACCATCATCAATTTGTACCATTCCTCCTCCACGATTTCCAAACCTCCCTCTGCCTCTGCCTCCCATCTCTCACTGCTCAGAAATAAGAAGGATATCAGTAACAGAATATGAACTCCCCTTTTAACCAACTGAAAGATTTTAGATGGCAGTTCACATTGATATACCCTTAAAGAAATAGTTAAGAGATAACAATAAACTAATAATACATATCATCTAGATAATTCAAAGCTATAAGAAGGAGCTAGCTAGCTAGATATCAGTGTCTTCATTTCCTACTAAATAATTCCAATTCAAATATAAAATCTGAAGAGTCTTTTGAACTTGAAACTTACCTTATACAGCAAAATATTCCTGCCTCCAAATCTTGAGCTTTGTTGATGTGCAACAATGGTAATAATTTTATTATTTCAGAATAGAACTGCTACAAAGGAAAGAATAATATATTTTACAATACTTTTTGATAAAGCTGTGACCAAATACCATAATTATTACTGATATGAGTACAGATACCCAGTTAGAGAATATGCAGATATCTAGCTAATTAATCAAAATTCCAATTCAGACATTTTTAAATTATGCATTTTATTTTGTACAAAAATTAAATCAAAAGGAAGATTAATTTACCAATCTGATATCAATACCAATACTGATTAATCGATTAGACACCTAATAAAATAGCCGATATAATGGGCAGGTACCGATACCAATAGTATCGGTACAGTCCTACTTTTCAAATAATATTTTATTATCTATATCAAAGAAATTTTTTGAAAGTACTTAGTTACATTATTCCTAGTTCACTTCCCTATTTTATTTAAGGACGCGAAATAGAAACCGATCCAAATATCCTCTTCTTAGTTCACGTCCCAAATTGATTTAGGGATGTGAACTGGGAAGGGGGCATTTTTAAATTGATTTTTCTTAAATTTAATTAGTTTTATCTGAGTAAAATAAGTTGCACTGAAAAATATTAATAGGCAGAAAATCTAGTATCTTAACGACATATACAAATGATACCAAAAGGAAAAAAAGGGAATATTTTAAATTAAGCAAATTTTTCTTATTTGTTAATATTTAGATCAAATAAAAAATTACCGTTAAAATAGAACGCTTACCCACTTCCTAGTTCACGTCCCTAAATCAATTATATAAAAGGTCCCTGAACTAGGAAGGCAGTATTTGAACTAGATGAACAACTGAACATAAACTAGGAATGGGGTATTTGGATCGGTTGACAGACACTTGGCCGAACAGACATTTGTCCGAAATATCTTTATTTTGAAAAAAATGGGATGATAATAATATTGTTCAATATAATAAAAATAATAACTTCAAATTTAATCCTACACCCAATACCTATTTAATTTCTATGTTCTCATGTTATTTGCTGCGCCCACATTTCAATTTCTGAAAAAAATCCTGGGTCTGACCGTCTTTTCAGACTCTGGTTTTTTAACTTATTTCACCACTCAAAAGTCGCCAGTTTTTGACTTTATCCATACTTTGAAAGATGGGAATTTAAAAATGTACCAATAATTTCAAATAATTTGGCTGATCCACCAACATTTCCCCAATTTTTTCACTGAAAATGAATGGTATTTTGGTAACATAGGAACAAATAGCTAAAAATCCACACACTTTGCAAGGCAGGATTTTATTTTGATATTTTTAAAGGGAAAAATTCCACCGACAACTTAACAAGTCTGAAAATTACCGGAAGCATGAAATACACCAGTCTGGCGTCTGCAGAATATGGGAGATATTTGGGATATTCTCTCTGAACAATTTTGAATTAACTCCTATATTTACATTAATTTTGCTATGAACACTTCTGAATTAATCCCTTTATTTACATTAATTTTGCTACTAGCTAGGGATCTCGATGAACGCTTAACCAGTTTATGCAGCAGACGGGGCAAATACAATCTGGATTATGGACTACACCGGTAATAATATATAAGCTTGTCCTCTATCCAAAATGATGAAATTTTTAAAAATTCTCTTGTAACATTGGAGAATATTAGATACTTTATATTATCTGGATCCCTAAACATGAGCCAACTTATTTATTATTATTGATGGGCAAATTTCTAGTTTGTGACCCCGACTTCATTTATGATCAAGGGAGTTGAACTAGGAACTGATCCAAATCGAGCAGAGACAATTGGCCGAAAGTAGATTTGGCATAAATTTGGCCGAAACAATTTTATTCAATGTAAATCCATATTTCCAATTACAACCTCTGTTTAATTTATAGTTTTTATTTCATTTCCATGGGATTGAAAGTTATTTTAAAAAAGGAAATTAAATTTTAATATGTACATAATGTGTATCCATATTACGAACAGCAGCCTCCGGTTAATTCAATAAATGTTTCTTTATTTCCATTGAATTGAAAGATATTTTATAAAAAGGAAAAATAATATTATTGTAAAGAGGAACCATGTCACCAAACATTAATACGAGAATCACCAAACATTAATACGAGAAAAGGTATAGACTATAGACTCAATCTTGTTTTATTATCCTTAGCAGTGGTATTAATGATGCTGCAGCTGGTTTATTGATATATTTGCACCATTGGTTCAAAGACATTTGAAGTTGGACAGTTTGGTTTCAGAGTTTCAGGTAGAGACTGACAGCCAGTATGTAAACAAATAAACTAATGTAAGAAATGGTTACATCAAACTGAACTACTATATACATATATTACAAATAACTCTTACCTAAGCTGGCCTAAATATCTTTCTAAATTTCTCACTTTATTTTAATACATATAACTACTCAATTCACATTAATGCTACCTTTGAAATTACAATAGAAATGTCAATTATCACTTGGATACAAATCACAGAGAGCACAAAAGAGAACCACACACCACAACAACTAAACCTGAACTGACTTTACAAAGCCACTTCTCTTCTGAGTACAACTTACAAAAACAAATGACAACCTACATGACACTACTCCTAATCTATTAGCTATCACCCATTACATTCCTCTCCACCTAGTTTTACATGATAATGGAAAACCAATTCCCTAAAACTATTTAACATTTGCGCGCCGAATGGGCTAATATGTCCCACTAATAACGTTCATATTCTATTGGGATATGTTGTCCCAAAAGTCTGTGATGTACATGACTGGTGGGAAATATTGTCCCATCACAAGTTTGATATGAACACTATATCAATAGATTAAAATAAGATACAAATACATAAATATTATTAATTTTTTTTTATTATTAGTCATAATGAACCGAGGAAAAAGTTGACGGGAAAGGGTTAAATATAAGCACACATACATATTTTTTTTAACATTTTCTTTTCCTAAACAAGTAAAGCTATTTACAACACAATACAATAAATTCACAAAAAAGCATGGTATCATCTCATATTCCTCAGCTTGCCAGTCCACAGTCTAAGCTTGCTCTTTACTTCCTCATCAGTTTTCCCAGTTAGGTCCATCTCAAAATAGCAACAGGAAAAACCAGCCTGTAACATCCTTTCTTTGAAGACGATGCAGGAAAGAACAAAGTATTCTCGTACCTTTTGTGAATTGATACAATTGTGTATGTAAATGGATCAATAAAATGTATTAGACTTAGCAGGGTACCTACTGTATAAACATACTGTCTTACTAACCAGGCCAGGTTATTGCCTTGGAGTGAAATTATGAAAAATCTGCAAATCTCTATTTACCCAGAGCATAGATGTTGGGGATCACAGCCTCCTACAACATGTATTTAATTGAAAACAGATGCCAAAATACTATAGAGGATTTCTTTGAGAACAATTTACCAGTTCCTGCAATCTACATCAGAGTCCAGATATTAAGCATAACCACTCTGCAAAATCTGTCTCTTTCCTGCAGAGATTTTAATTTGAGAGACAGTTACTCTCTGACTCTCAGTAGCAGATTCAAAATTTCTTACAGCTAAATTAATGGTTACATACATATGAATTAATTCAAAATTTCTTACAGCTAAATTAATGATTACATATGAATTAATTCAAGATCTCCTGCAGAGAAATACTATTTCTAAAATTGTTCTCAGATTTGATTTGTCACAGAGTCTAGGAAAAATATTCCATAGCTATTCTGCAGTCTGGAAGCATAAGGAAGTTTTCAAGTATAAGATCCTTTCTAGGAAGTCATATTTCTTCTTTGAAGTACCTATCTTGAATGTAGCGACATCGATCCATTTTCTCATTAAACTGGCGACATTCCTGCCCAGTCTGCAAAAGATGAAGTTGTTAAATTTATCCGGCGACTATTAAGGCCATGAAATTAGTCTCCTGAATTATCCGGCGACAATTTTCTAATTAATTCCTATGTTTACATGTAATTATTGGAGAGTATTTTGAGATTTTTGGCCATTTTGGAGAGAAATTGGAAAATCTTTGGAGAGAAATTGCACCAAAAATCAAATATCTGGAGACTGATTGGGCATGCTTTGCAGACTGGATTCCTGCCACTGTGCCACACTTTAAAACTGTGAAGCATCCAAGTAAAATAGTAGCTCTCTCCAAAAATCAGTTAAATCACCAAATTTCTCTCCAAAAAGATCAAATTATCAATCATATGTAAATTCTCTTCAAATTAACATTGTAACATAGGAGAAAAATAGATAATTCTTGCTATAGCTATACAATTGAAGAGCTCAAAATAACTCTCACAAACCCAGTCTGCAGAATATGGGACATTTTTCTGTGCAAACAATCCTCAATTTCCTGCTATATTTACATGTATTTTACTGAGAACAGAAGCCAAAATAAGGGATTTCTTGGAGAACACTTTACCAGATCCTGCAGTCTGGTAACAAACTCGGCAGCTGCCATTAATTTATTAAAATGGTGAGTTTGGACAAGCTATTACCTGGTGACGCATGGGTTGAGGGCCAGTCTGTATTTGGTGCACAAAATTCCATAGACTTTTTGAAAAAGCTGAAAAATCCACCATAAATTTCCAGTAATTTGGCTGATCCACTAACATTTTACCCATTTATCCACTGAAAATTAATGGTAACTTACTAACATAGGAATAAATAGCTAAAAATCCAGAGACTTTGCAACAATATTATTTACGATGAAGAAAAATTCCACCAACAAGTCGGTGGAATTTACCATCAAATACCTACAGTCTGGAAGTGGGATGATCATCCAATGAATGATGATGGGATTGGGATATTATCTTCTAATATTTAATATATTTTCAGCTTTTGAAAAAGTCAGTGGGATTTTGTGCACCAAATACAGACTGGGTACCAGATTGGATTTGGTGGTAAATTCCAATGATATGTCAGGAGATATTCAATTTCTCTAATAAAAAAATTCCTGCAATGTCGGAAGATATTTAGCTATTAATTCCTATATTACCAACAGGGTGGAAAAATAACTCTTCTCACTTCTGATTGACTAGGTAGTAACTCTGTTAGAGATTCATGTAAAATGTTTGTCTATGTATCATACGTTTTCGTTTTGTAACGATTACGGGACGAAACGAGTGTAAAATGGTTGAATATGATATCATTTAGACCATATATGATATATCGACCATTTGTATAACTAAATTACATAAATAGGAATATTTCTCAATAAAACAACTCAGTTCATGCTCCGTTCCGGTAATTGTATGAACCGCTTTCGAAGATGTATAAATTTACGGAGTAAGTAGCACATGGTCTGAACAGCTGTTTGGAAATACAAACATGACAGCTGCAGACATCATGGTAACTAAGCTAAGTTCAGGTAACTAGGGTAAGTTCTGGTAACTAGGGTAAGTTCTGGTACCTATGGTAAGTTCTGATAACAAGGGTAAGTTCCGATAACTAGGGTAATTAGCTCTGGTTACTAGGGTAAGTTCAACTGGTAAATCGTCTAGAGTAAGTTCTGAGTTATCGGACGGTTCCATATTTTCTATTAGGCTTATGCAAGAAAGTAAATAAAATAATCATTATAATTAAGTCTTGTTTTTAATTGGTATCCATGATACTGTACCAAGTGAATTGAAACGCTTATTTTCTTCCAGATTTTAGATTTGCAAATACTGCAAAATCTTAAAGGTCCTCTCCAGGCTCCGTGAAAAAAAAAATGAGTTTATAGCATAATATTATAGAACTAAGGTCTGCGATCATTATTCTGCAAACCGCATACAATTTGGTTCAGTATATATTTTATAATTTGCTTTTAAAGTTTCTTAGTACTCTGTGAGCAACAATTGAGCGAATCACTAATCTGATGCTCAAGAAGAAGATTGTACACTCTTTGTTTTGATTACAAATTTGAATTTTATGAACAAACCATGCGTTTTCGGCCATTTTTTTTAGATATTAATTGTTTCCTAAAGTATATAAACGTTTCTATTATAAGTTCATTCAATTTTATACCTTTACACGAATATTAAATGGATTTACTAAATCTTATACCTAGTTGACAATCAAAACAAATGGTGTACATTCTTTTTCTTCAGGCTCAAAATTTCTTAAATTAGTAAGTCGGAAGTAAAATAGGTTTTGTAGAGTTTTGATTATAAAAATCTTTTAAAGGCCCCCTCCAAGCAAATTTTTTTATTGCTTAAATCAGCGAGGCTAATGTTTTTTAACATTTTACAGCAAACCCCATCAAATTTGATAGCATATTTTTAATTTTAAAAGCTTTTAAAGATTTTTATAATCCAAACTCTACAAAACCTACTTTACTTCCGACTTTCTATTTTCAGTCTGATGAATTAAGAAGAATGTACACCATTTGTTTTGATTGTCAACTAAGTATTTGGTTTAATAAATCTATTTATTATTCCAATTTATTCGTTTAAAGGTTTAAATTTGGATAAACTTATTATAGAAACGTTTATATACTTTTAGAAACAATTAATATCTTAAAAGAAGGTCAAAAACTCATTGTTTGTTTATAAATCTAAATTTGAAATCAAAACAAAGAGTGTACAATCTTCTTTCTCAGCGTCATGTTGGAGATTCACTCGATTGTTGCTCACAGAGTATTAAAAAACTTTAAAAGCATATAATAAAATATATACTTGACCGAATTGTATGCAGTTTTCAGAATAATGATCGTAGACCTTAGTTCTATATTATTATGTAATAAATTCATTTTTTTCTCGGAGCCTGGAGAGGACCTTTAAAGCATATAAAATTAAAAATATGCTACCAAATTCGATGCAGTTTGCAGCAAAATAATAAGAAACATTAGCCTCGTTGAATAAGGCAATATAAATATTTGCTTGGAGGGGACCTTTAATAAATTTTTATTTAAATAGCCTATTCAAATATTTAAACATTTTATAAGGACATTACTTACCCAATACAGGGACTTTATTAGACTTAGTTTTTATGTTAAGAGTTCTCAAAGCTTGGAAGGATTAAATTAATTATGATTTATCATCTGTTAATAGTATTAAATATTATTTTGTATAAATTAGGACTGTTACTGAATTACCGAACACGTACATCTAAGAAAACTGCTTTTAAATATTCAAGTCAAATTATTGATAATATAATTCACCATAATAAGAAACCACTCAAATTATATATATTGCTATATAAATCACTAGTTATGAAAAGCTATATTTGCAGTACCTATCCTTTTATTAACATTGGTAAGAATAAATAATTGAAGCAACTGATGTTGCTTTAGCAATGTTCAAAGATTTTCTCTGGACAAAAATCGGAACCGACAAAATGAATTTTATTTGACAATATGAATGAATTTTATTCGGAGGCAATAAATAAATTAAATCTTCAGATCACCACAATTCCAACAGGCATCATAGATTATCAAATAAACTCCAAGCAAATTTTTTTATTGCTTTAGTCAATGAGGATAAAGTGTCTTATCTTTTTACGCGAACTCTATGAAATTTGATTGTATATTTTCAATTTTATATGCCTATAAAGATAAAACTCTACAACAAATCCTATTTTACCTCCAACTTTCTATTTTCAGTCAGGAGAAAAAGAATGTACACCATTTGTTTTGATTGAAACTAGGTAATAGGTATTATAAATTCATTTAATATTCGTGCAAAGGTATAAAATTGAATAAACTGATTATGGGAAAGTTTATATACCTACTTCAGGAAACAATTATTATCTTAATCAAAGGGCGAAAACGCATTGTTTGTTTATAATTTGAAATCAAAACAAAGAGTTTGCAATCTTCTTCTTCAGCGTCAGGTTAGTGATTTAAAGGTCCCCTTCAAGCAATTATTTTCATTGCTTTATTCAACGAGGCTAATGTTTCTTATCATTTTGCTGCAAACCGCATCGAATTTGGTAGCATATTTTTAATTTTATATGCTTATAAAGATTTTATTAATCTACAATCTACAAAACCTATTTTACTTCTGAAGGGTAGTAGTTAGTGAGTTCTTATTTATTTCTCTCTAAAGGAGCTGGACTCAATAAAAGCGTGGGGAGTAGGTTGAGCAGGGTAAACCCGAACTTAACAGCTGCAAAGAAAAACAAAATATTTAAACTGAGGAGACAGGCACACGCTCACGTTACAATGGCTGGAGATGAACTGACGCTAGCTGGATAGACAGCAGACAACAGCGCCACAGGGCTCCCCCGCCAGTAACGGAGTGTACAGGGAATCAGAAATAGTGAAAATCGGGTTTTGAGCGAAATCGGACAGAGCGTCCAGAGCGAGTTGAAATTGAGGGGGCAAGAGGAAGAGGTGAAGGTGTCGGAGGGTGTGAATAACGAGAATTGTTATCTTTAGTAGGAGGTGTGATTGCTGGCGATGAAGATGGTAGACGTGCAGGTTTAAGTCTATCAATAGAGACAGATGTATTGCCTTGAGGGAGTTTCAGGATGAAATACTTGGGTTTGCGCTCAAGTACTTCATAGGGTCCAGTGTAGGGAGCTTCAAGACTTTTGCGGATACGGTCAACTCGCAACCACACTTTGTTACAGTGCATGAGATCTTTAGGGACATGAGAAGGAGCAGAAGAGTGACTAGTGCCTGAAGCAAGTATGGAAAAATCAAAAGAGTGCATCTCTTTAATGAAGGTTTCTAAAGTTTCATGTGAAACAGGGCATCGGGTTGTTGACAGGAAAGGCTGAGGACATAACATGAAGGCTCCGGTCACTGCTGTGAATGGAGAAAATTCAGAACAGTTTGGAGTCATGCGGAGACCTAACAGAACGATAGGTAGGGATGTGTACCAGTTATCTTGGCGTGCCATGATGGCTGATTTCAATGTACGATGCAGTCTCTCTATCATCCCGTTAGATTGAGGGTGATAACTGGTTGTGCGGAGATGATGGAATCCTAGAAGAGAGGATAGGTTGGAGAAGAATTCGCTTTCGAACTGAGCACCACGGTCGGTGACGACGTGCAACGGAACACCAAACCGTGATATCCAACCTGATACAAATGCGATGGCGATGGAGGAGGCAGTTGTATCGATGAGGGGAATGGCTTCCATCCACCTTGTTGTCCGATCGATACAAGTTAAGAGATAGCGAAAAGGTAAAGGGTAAGTAACAGTGGGAAGAGAAGCAGAAGGTAACGGTCCGACAATGTCGATGTGAACCGTAGTGAAGCGATCGGAAGGAGCAGATATGGAATTACTTGGAGAACGAGTGTGACGTTGGATCTTTGATTGTTGACAATTCTGGCAGTTCATGACGAAATCTTTAACATCTTTGTCTAAGGAAGGCCAGAAATATCGCTGTTTGACTAATTGAATAGTTTTAGAAACGCCTGGGTGGGAAAGGTTGTGAAGAAAGGTAATGACAGATTGACGAGAAGCATTGGGAATGAAAGGACGAGGAGAGGAAGTAGAAGTGTCACACCATAGATTTAAGTTTGGAGTGATTTGAAAGGAGGTGAGATGAAGCTGTTTTGCTACAACTTCTGCATCATCAACCTGAGCTCTGGCTAAGGCTTGCAGATCGAAAGGGTCAATGGAGACTGCACACGTAGGTCGAGAGAGGCAGTCTGCCACAATGTTACGGTGACCTTCTATGTAGTGCATAGAAGTGATGTATTCGGAGATGTAGGAAAGTTGTCGTTGTTGACGGTCTGATTTGGCGATGGCTTTGGAGTGGAATGCAGAGACAATAGGTTTATGATCCAAGAATAGGTCGACAGTTTGTCCGTCAATGAGAGTTCTGAAGTGTGAAACTGCTAAATATGCACCAAGAAGTTCTCGGTCATAAGTAGAGTAAGTTTTCTGTGAGGATGAAAGTTTTTTGGAGAAGAAGGAGACTGGCATTGGTTGGTTGTCTACAAGTTGGTATAATGCAGCGCCTACTGCATAGCTCGAGCTGTCTGATACAATATGATATTGGGACGAAGTTGTTGTAGGGAATGACAGGGTAGGACAGTTGACGAGTGCCTGCTTCACTTGGGTGAAGGCGGTGTCTAACTCATCTGTCCATGGAAGCTTCTTAGATTTAGGATGAAGTCGTATCAGTTCTGTGAGAGGGTGTGCAATTTCTGCGAAGTGAGGAATCATATGTCGGAAGAAGTTTATCATTCCGAGGAATCTGCGCATCTCTGTTGAAGTTGATGGTGGAGGGAACTCTGAGATTGCCTTTGTTCTGTCGGCTGGAGGTTTGATTCCCTTGGTGCTTATTTCATAACCCAGGAAAGTCAAAGAGCTCCGAAGAAACTCGCATTTCTCTATAGATAAACGGAGACTGTGATGCGCAAGGATTGAGAGAGCATTAGTTACATCTTCGATGTGTTCTTCCAACGTGTCGGATGCAATGAGCACATCGTCGATGTAGATGAAGACGTTTTTCACATTAGCGAAGATGGAATCGATGAATCGTTGGAAAGTGGAACCTGCGTTCTTTAGACCAAATGGCATGAAGAGAAACTCGAAGAGTCCAAAGGGAGTTGTCACTGCTGTTTTTGGGATGTCGTCTTCAGCTACTGGTATTTGGAGATAGGCTCTTTGAAGATCCAACTTTGTGAAATAATTTTTGTTGTGAAGAGACATCGTTATTGTTCGAAGGTGAGGTATGGGGTATTTGTCATCAACGGTGATATTGTTTAGTCCTCGGAAATCTCCACAGGTGCGCCACTTGTCAGGATCCTTCTTGGGGACCATGTGAAGCGGCGAGGCCCATGGTGAGTTTGAACGGCGTACTATTCCCGCTTGTAGCATAAATTGGAATTCCTCCTTAGCGGCTTCGAGTTTGGTTCCAGTGAGTGGGCGTGGCTTGAAAGAAATGGGAGGTCTGTCGCCTGTATCGATGTGATGCTGCACTGGAATAGAGCTATAAGTCGTTGAAGCAAGCTGTGAGGGAGAAGTCAGAGCAGGGAACTTTTGGAGAGTAGGAAGAATTCTAGGATCAACATGAGAAAAGTTAATTGAGAAAGATGTTATAGGGGTTGTGCTTGTTTGAAGAGGAATACGGCAATTAGTTAGAGCATCAATAAGCATATTATTTTTACAGTCAACCAGGATACAATTTCTAGCAAGGAAATCAACTCCTAGAATAGGTTGGGTGACATCGGCGACCACAAAGGACCAAAGGAAAGAACGTCGAAGACATCGTATCCCCAGTTCTGTGTCGACTTCACCAAAAGTGGTGATACAAGATCCAGAAGCAGAAGTGAGAGAAATTGCAGAGGAGCGTAGAAGAGGAGTAAATTCAGGATAGTTAGGCAGGAGTGAGACAGCAGCTCCAGTGTCTACGAGGAAGGAGTAAGTTTTTGAACCGATTGTGGCACTTAATTTAAGTGGCAACCCGACGGTTACTTCGTTTACGAGTCGCCCCTCCAGTTTCCCGAATGATGACGGGAAGATGGAGCAGGAGAGTTAGAGCGTGAAGATGGGCGTGAGTCAGGGAGAATGTTAATAGAAGAGTTAGATAAGATGCACCAGCGTGTGCAAGTTTTAGCTTTATTTCCGTAGTACAAATGATAACGGCATACCAAGGGTCGCTGACGGCCATGGAATGCTCGTACACCATTTGGGATTGAAGAGTCAGAATAGTTAGGAGAGTCAGTAGAATTACGAGAGTTAGAGGGAGGATTGCTGTTGTTCGGGTTTACCCAACGGTTGTTATTATGAGAAACGTTAGAGTGAGAGCGTTGAAAATCATTTTTAACATAGGATACAGAGCTTTGAGGGTTATATGCTATCATAGTATCAGCAACACGAGCAATTTCATCTAAAGAATCAGCTGAGTGAGTAACTAATATAGGTCTTATATTATCAGGCAAGCCCTTAAGAAATTTTATTTTCATAAATTCATCATTTAATCCTAAATTTGCCTGAGTGGCTATTTTCCTAAGTTCATTCAAATAAACAGTGGGCTTAGTACATACAATTTGATTTTGTGAAACAATGGAATCAAAAAGTTCAGGAGAGGATTTGCTAAAGAGAGCAATGACTGCTGCTTTAATTGCGTCATAGTCATTGGAGCCTATTTGTTCATCATTGAGTTGAGACATAACGGTTAAAGGTAAGTTTGATAGTACATGGTGAAATTTAGTGGCTGAAACTGTTATTCTAGCTATTGTAAATTGAGATTCAATAATGGTGAACCAGCGGTTCACAGAAGTTTCATCAAATTTCGGTGGGCGTACCGCTAAGTGGTTCATACCAGCAGTGGTAGTTGTGACGGTATCTGTGTTACCGCTAGTACTGCTTGTTGTAGACATCTTGTGATGCGGAGTGTGCTGATATGCCAATTCTCGGGGCACCAATGAAGGGTAGTAGTTAGTGAGTTCTTATTTATTTCTCTCTAAAGGAGCTGGACTCAATAAAAGCGTGGGGAGTAGGTTGAGCAGGGTAAACCCGAACTTAACAGCTGCAAAGAAAAACAAAATATTTAAACTGAGGAGACAGGCACACGCTCACGTTACAATGGCTGGAGATGAACTGACGCTAGCTGGATAGACAGCAGACAACAGCGCCACACTTCCGACTTACTAATTTAAGACATTTTCAGCCTGAAGAAAAAGAATGTACAACATTTGTTTTGATTATCAGCTAAGTATTAGGTTTAATAAATCCATTTAATATTCGTGTAAAGGTTTAAAATTGAATGAACTTATAATAGAAACGTTTATAAACTGTAGAAAACAATTAATATTTAGAATAAAGGCCGAAAACGAATGGTTTGTTTATAAAATTCAAATTTGTAATCAAAACAAAGAGTGTACAATCTTCTTCTTGAGCGTCAGATTAGTGATTCGCTCAATTGTTGCTCACAGAGTATTAAAAAACTTTAAAAACAAATAATTAAATATATACTGAACTAAATTGCATGCGGTTTGCGGAATAATGATCGTAGACCTTAGTTCTACAATATTATGTAATAAACTCATTTTTTTCTCGGAGCCAAGGTATACGTGTGATCCCAGACTGTGGTAATCGTCTTTCAAATATATATCAAGGAGAATGAAACCCATTTATTTCCTATGTATAATTAGCTACTGAAGAATTGAGAACTTGGAAAAAAATTGTGTTTTCGTTGAAATTTCTCAAACATATAGATTGTTTTACATGAAACTGCAATGTAGTTTGTTGAATCCGCTAGTTTGTTTTACAGCAAACTTCATGATTCAGCAATGACCTGGTAGGGAGAATACATATATCGAATATTTCAAGTTTCCGTGATATTTTCCATTATTGGTATATGCGTAATGTTGCCCCCTTACTCCCATTTCTTTTTATAATGAAGTGTATTACTGAGTTCAAGAAATCTTATTGACCTAATTTTAATTTAATTTTATTATTTTAGTATCTATGATACACATTAAATATAAGTAGGTACATTCATAAATTATTTACGCCGCTATTCTGGGAAAGACCCGAATATTATTTTGTCATAGGAATATAATGTTTGAATTAAATATTTATTATTATTTACGTTAAAGACATCAATTTAGATACTAACTAAATAAATGAAACTGAAAATATTAGTAGTAGCGAATAAATAAACAAAAAATATGAACAATTATTAATTGACTGGCCTGTTTTTGAAAATGACAGTAACCGCTCCAATAAAAATAATTAAAAAATTAAGTAAAATTCCTAATTTGGCAATAGGTAGGGTATATCCTACGTACTTTTTTCTTATATGATAGAAATTTTGGAACCGTCCGATACTCTTACACTGGGTAATAATTTTATGTTTTTCGTTAATAAAACTAGAATTCAAACTAGAATATTTCGTATCATTGAAATTATCCTGAGTGACGAATTTTCATCTATAAATATATTCTAACTTTTTGTATGGGTTGATTTATTTTATCAATGATTTTTTGGAACAGTGGGATGCATTTTTAGATTTTGTTTTATATTATTTGAGGTGGAAATATATCCTAATTTGTGTATTGGATGATTTATTTTTATCATATTGAACTGGAAAATGATAACCAAGGTGGCTGCCATGTTTATTATTGTTATTGACTACCTAGTTAGTGAAGATTGCTGTTCAGCTACCTAGTGAAAACAAATTGGTAATAAATTAAATTATTTCATTGCCTTTATATTCCACTTCTAATGAGCTAGGTATTTCAATGGCGTCCAATTTTCAAGATATCTTCGGCAGCATTCGTCATTCGGAAGAGATTTTACTCAAAAAGAATTCGATTTTTGCGCAGCGTGAGTTATCATTAATACCTACCTATAATTAATTGCAATTCTTTAAATTTATTTTTGTAAATATTTAGGAAATAGTCTATTATATTCAGCTTTAATTTCTCCATTAGGCAGTTAGGCAAATATAGTAGATTGAAACTACCTAACTGGTTAGGTACCTAATTACTCATAGTAAATAAATAGAGAAGTATACCAAGTACAATATTGGAACATGAAAAAATACTCTGAGTGACGTCATACAAAGTATTTTTCATTTTGTTTTTAAATAAAAAATGTTCTACTATTCAGTTAAACGTGCATTTTCATGGAAATTAACTTACATAAAATTGTTTTTATCACGTTTTACACTCTATTCACTTATAATATTCACCTTATAATACATGAGAGTAATGTATGCGACGCCATTTGTTTACATCGTTTCTGAAGAATGTATCAAGTTCACCGTCAATTAATTCGAAACTTAGTATACTTTTTCTATTTATTTACTATGTAATTACTGAAGTAATATAATATATTTAGGTAGCATGTAACCTAGTCCTAGGTCCTATTTCTCATCATGTTTTCAATTTTCCCTTTATAAGTCACGGCTAAAATAGGGAGCAAAGAGCAACAAGTTAGTGAATTGGAGACAGAAATTAGCAAATTGAAAACAGTGAAGAAAGAGCACCAAACTAAGGTGAGTTTCAACTAAATTGAAATGTACTTATCTTTAGAGACTAGATACACAATTATTGGAGAGTTCATATATGTGAATATTAAGAACAGTGCCACCCTATTTAGCCTATATATTTGATGGGCATTTAAAGGTCTTCTTCAGGCTCCGAGGAAAAAAAAAAAAAGAGTTCATTGCATAATATTATAGAACTAAGGTCTTAGGGTCTAGGATCTTTATTCTGCAAACCGCATACAATTCGGTTCAGTGAATATTTTATTATATGTTTTTAAAGTTATTAATACTCTGTGTGCAACAATTGTACAAATCACTAACTTGACGGTGAAGAAAAAGATTGTACACTCTTTGTTTTGATTTCAAATATGAATTCTATGAACACAAACAATGCGTTTTAGGCTTTCGTTTAAGATATTAATTGTTTCCTGAAGTATATAAACATTTCTATAATAAGATTATTCAATTTTAGGTATACCTTTGCACGAATACTAAATGATTTATCATAATTTATACCAAATACCTAGTTTTCAATCAAAACAAATTGTGTACATTCTTTTTCAAGCAACAAAAAAATTACTTGGAGGGGACTAAAGGAAGTTGCACAAAGAATGGAGACATGCAAACAAACAAATACGTACTTCTTTTCTATTTTATCTATTGGAATATTCAATGATACAAAATTCAGAGAGATAAGTTAATCCTGTTAGTTTATACTATATATAGTACTAGTACCTATACTACCAAAATAAATCTTACAGGTCCAAAAACTGAAACTTGAGTTGTATCTCAACTCCGAAGTTTTAGCGGAACAGACTAAGCAAAAAGGTGTAGTTATTGCAAGTTATGAAGCAGGTGTAAAATTACAGGTGAGTTGCAAGTTTGTTAACAGGTACAATAACTGCTTCCTTTGTTAACTTTTCAATAGGTTTCTGTCTAGTTTTGTGTATTTTTTAGTATACTGAGGGTTTTCTAACTCTTTTATCTATAATAAACTTTAAAAAAAAGTCTATGAGAAAAGATTTGAAAAGACAATTAGCTATCTTAAGATTCGTTTTACATGCAGCGATTATTGCGATCATCGCTCAGCGACTATTGCTGAGCACTACTTCAATGCTATTCTTATGGGGCTGCTTTGCAACGAGCGATTATCGCTAAACACTAGAATCTAGATCAGTGTATTCCTATCGCTGGGTGATCATTGCTGAGTGATGATGGTCCAGCAATAGGAATACACTGAATTATAGCTCGGCGATAATCACTCGTTGGAAATTATTTCCATTGGAATAGCATTGAACTAGCGCTCATCGATAATCGCTGGGCGATGATCGCAATTAAAAATCGCTGCGTGCAAAACGTACCTTAACACTTTATCAATTGATAAAAAATATCAGGAAGTGACTAATGCTGCTACAATTTGGAAAGTACTCACCTTACTCACTCCGCAGAGAGAGTCATCACTCACCTCATCTACTCTCATCAGTGAGTTAGAGAGTAGTGTACTCTCTCTTCACTCCGCCACAGCATTCACTAACTCCCAGTCACTACTCTCTAGTATTGAGAGTAAGAAGAACTCTCTCAGAGAGTTAGAGTTGGAGGAGAGTACACTTAGTTGTGGTGAGTTACTAACATAGCCATAGAAAATATGATATCACATTACGTCATAGTACTTTCATACGTCACATTCTAGTCCCTAATGACGTTAACATTTCCTCAGAGCTGCAGCTGCACGCAGATTCTCTAAAGGAACTGCAGGCAGTGCACGCAGACTGCAGACGTTTGTTTGAGACTCTACAAGAGAGGACCAGAATGGGGGTGAGGGAGAGGCAATTGGGGGTGGGGAAGAGGCAATGGGGGGCGGAAAAACTCAATGAGAGGTGGGTGGTGTGGAAGAAATTTGTCTTGAACTTTTCAAACGGTTCCTCATTATCAATCGAATAAGATTTTTTATTCATTATATATATCTTATATACTATTCAAAATGTATAATCTTTCGATAACTTGGAACTTACCCTACGGATATTTTCTAATTTATTAGATTTGCTTTGAAGTTCTCATTGAAGCTCAAGAAATTTGAATTCAACAACATTTGTAGCTCTGTAGAATCAGTTCAATAATGCTAAGGAGACATTGAAAATATTTTCTCATGTTGATAAAAATTTCGAACCTCTCGAACCACATCAGGTTCCTCCTCGCTGCTGAAGAAAAAAGAAGAAGTCCATTGGGGGAAGGTGATCAGCCCCCTAACTGTAGTGAGGTAAACATTATTAATTCTAGTCTTATCCCCATCATCTGCAATAACTCTCTCGTATCTTCAATAGGTAACATTTCTTGAAAACTGATTGTTTGAATTCTTTTGCCCAGTTCTAAATACAGCTGAAATACTTTCATAAGATACAGGTAATTATAAGTTCATTTACAGGTAATTATAAGTTCAAATTAAGTTGGTCAGCATTTATCGTTACAATATATTTTCTGTGCATTTCGTCTTCCAGGCTTCATTCACTCCTAGAGCTTCGGAAGAACTCCATAACGAACTCATTCGTAACTCCAACAGCTTCTGTGATGATGAAATGGAGTCCCTACCATCAATAGATGAAGGTTTACAAGTGTTGACTAAGCATGAAAACTCTAATTCCTGCCAGACAGATTTTGGTAAATACGTGAAACTAGTGAGTCAAGTAGAAAAGAGAATTGCACCTGCCGTATCATCCACTTCTGCAATTCCACCAGAAGATAGTAAAAATGTTGGTACAACTTTTTTGAAGTTTGACCCACACACAAACATTGGTTTGGAAGCAGAAATTGAATTGATGGAAGAGGAAGCAGCCTTCCAAGATGTAAATACCAATAAAAAATATAGTGCTTCTGTGAATAAACAAACAAAGGTTCTTGTCTCCGATTCGAAAACCTACATTTCCAAGAATAGCACGAAAAAGGAGATAGGTTTTCGTGATGAGAACATTTCAAGATCATTGATCAAAAATGAAAGTGATGTCAAGGAAATAAAGAATGCTATCACTTATCCCCAAGGTATCAATGCTGATAATCCTCGCAGTGACAGTACTTATGATTCAAAATCCTCTAAACTACCTCCTGAAGTGCCTCATGGACAGAGAAAATTAGGAAACATTTTGGAAACATCCTCTACAGATCAAATGAATAAAGGAACATGGAATCAATATTCTCATATATCCAACCCAATTAAAACAAATATTAGTTCAGCATCAAATGCACAACCTATTTCAAATCCTCCAGTTGTTAGATTCAAATTCAAGGAAACAACTCTACAACTCAAGCAATCAAATGAGACAAGTTCATCAAATGGCCATGTTCGTTTCAAATTCTCGAGACAGTCCGTAGTGAATTCTTATACCAACCACGTTGATAAAGCACGAAATTCTCATAGAGACATAAATGACGATCATGTGCCAACCTATGGTAATTTCAAAACTTCATCTGATTTCCAAACAAGAAATGTTCCCAAAAATCCTTCCATGCCTGTTAGTCAGTACAACTCCGGTGATGGGAAACTCAAAAACAATGCATCTGCTAAACACAACTTCGTTTTTCACTCTAACAGTTCTACAAATTCTAGCGGAAACGCTGGTCGTAATCTGAGCACCGCTACTAATTCTAACTGTCACATAGGTTTTGAGAAACCAAAATTTGTTTTCAGACCTACCAATTCAATGAACTCATCTGATAACAGTTTCAGACCAACTAATCCCATGAACTCATCTACCAGCAACAATTTCAGACCAAATAATCCCATGATCTCATCTACTAGCAACAGTTTCAGACCAACTAATCCAATGAACTCATCTGCCAACAACAGTTTCAGACCAACTAATCCCATAAATTCATCTACCAGCAACAGTTTCAGACCAACTAATCCCATGAACTCATCTACCAGCAACAGTTTCAGACCAACTAATCCCATAAATTCATCTACCAGCAACAGTTTCAGACCAACTAATCCCATAAATTCATCTACCAGCAACAGTTTCAGACCAACTAATCCCATGAACTCCTCTACCAGCAACAGTTTCAGACCAACTAATCCCATGAACTCATCTACCAGCAACAGTTTCAGAACAACTAATCCCATGAACTCATCTACCAGCAACAGTTTCAGACCAACTAATCCCATGAACTCATCTACCAGCAACAGTTTCAGAACAACTAATCCCATGAACTCATCTACCAGCAACAGTTTCAGACCAACTAATCTCATGAACTCGTCTACCAGCAACAGTTTCAGACCAACTAATCCCATGAACTCATCTACCAGCAACAGTTTCAGACCAACCAATCCCATGAACTCATCTACTAACAACAGTTTCAGACCAACCAATCCCATGAACTCATCAACCAGCAACAGTTTCAGAGCAACTAATCCCACTAAAAATAGTTTTTCTAAACCAAAATTTACATTTAAACCAACTAGTATAGTGAAATCTATCAATAATCCAACTACTTCAAACAGTATCGGACAGAGTAGATTTATCTTCAAATCCTGCAACGTCAACAACAATGCAAATTTCAATATCCCAGACCCTACATTTGTACCTACCACAACAAGTATCCAGTTAACATCCCCTTTGAGGGTAGGTAAAGTGCCACCTCTTATGACTATCCCCAACAGACAGACAAAGATGACTTCCTACTGTCAACCCATCAATAGATTCAACCAAGGTACTGGTGATAAGTCAGTTGCGATCAGTTCCAGAAGCACCAGTTCTAGGAGTAGTCATGGATCCAGTAGCATCAGTTCTAAGAGTAGCCATGGTTCCAGTAGCACCAGTTCTAGGACTAGTCGCGGTTCATTTAATACCTCTGTTCCCCCATCACCTACCACTAGACAACTTCCTCCACCTATGACAGTTACAAGGGACTCAAAATCCTGTAGGTGAACCTAACTAAACAATCTGCCACTCTTTACATTGGTTATTAGAGAGTGTTATTTAAATCCTACAACGTGATTTGTATAGCTATAACCTAAATTTAGAACTAATTAAAGAAAAGTTTTGATATTCTACATTTTTATTATCTATAATCTATTGTATATTTAAGTATTTTCTGTTTATTGTTTCATATGGAATTTATTAGGCTTAGTACGCGTGCTTTCTCTGTTTTGAATCTTTGTAAACAATAAACTTGTAAACATTATAACATTTTTACTAACTAATGTTAAAAAAGTTAGTCTATTCAATGGAATAACTATAGCTAGTTACTATACATATCATAATATTGATTGAGTTTCTATAGAAAATAGCATCAACTAATCAAAATTTGAATATCTACTAGAAATGTAAACAAAGAAAAACGTGTCTGTAATTTCACTTTTTTGTTACTTTTTTCGACATTGAAATTGAAGAGCACGTGGTATCGTTTAGAAATATAATTGACACGATTATGTTTGCTGGGACGTGTATAATTATTGTGGCTGCTATTTATTGGTCCGACGCCCCATTAGTCCCGACGTCCCATTAGTCCGACGCCCCATTAGTCCCGACGTCCCAATAGTCCGACGCCCCATCTGTCCGACACCTCATAAGTCAAGACACTCTTGCAGTTTATTTAAGATTTAATATCAAATATATGTATGTATATCGGGGGGCGTGTCGCCCCAGAACCCCATTTCTCTGGTTATCATTTTCTCCCCCCTTTTTTTTTAATCTTCATTAAAAAATCGTGAAGTGTGCAGTTCTACAAACTAGCGGATACAACAAACTACATTAAATGATGAAATCGAATGAATGATTGCATCATAATAATTCATATTAAAAATAAGGTAAAATAAGTGAGGAATATAAAATTCAAAAATGGAAGAAAGTAAGAATTATTTTATTATTTCGATTGGTTAATAATATATTATATCTATTTTACACTACTTTTTATTACAATCAAAATACAGAACGAGAAATAACACAGAAAGATGGAACTGTCAGAATAATGGGGCGTCCCATTATGGTAATATAGTTATTATTGTTTTAATTTAATTCTCACTTCCATTCAATAACTGTTTGGTAATTTTGTTCACAGTCACAAGAGAAAAAAATAACCGCTGCTCGAAGTATGAAGGTTGACGAGACAATTGCACCACTATATATATTTATACCATCTTTTTAATATACCTCAATAATATCTAAACTTACCTCCTATTCTAATACTTTCATCTAATTATTTCTAATTCAAAAGATATATTAGAGTGATTCAACTTTTAATTGTAGTGTTTCATTCCGATTCTCTTGAAGATGATAATTCATTGATAGTATAAATAATCTAGATTGTTATGCAAAATAAAAACTATACCTACCTTCAGGAAAAATGATGCTAAAATTTCTATGTTCATTTAACGATGTCAAAGGTAGGAGAATTGGAGTTAGAATACGGTACACATGTTTCTATACATATATTTCAACACAAACGGTATATTAACAGTATTTCTAGTCAAACTGTATCTAGAATATTAAAGTACACACCACACCAGTAATTTAATATTTATGTATACAGTTACTAGCATATAAAAGAACGTCTTACAGGACCAATAAAATGATATGAAAAGAAAGTAATAAAATGTTATTAGGTGAGTTAGTTGCTAGGGTATAGAACACAGATATGTAATTCTTAGAAATATGAGATAGATTTATCCCATCGGCCATCCCTGAAGGTCAACTCTAGCGTCAAACCTAGTTTCTATGCATAGGTACAGTAAGAACTGAATTGGGAAACCTACTTTATACACCTAAGTACTGCATTGGTGTACCTACTAGACTACTACTACTTAAGTAGTACTGCATTGGTGTACCTACTAGACTACTACTACTTAAGTAGTACTGCATTGGTGAATCAGCTGTGACTGCAGCAGGTGATCCGATCCTCCACTCCGCACAAAATGTTACACCAAATACTGTCAGTGCTCTGCCTCCATCTAGTTACTGGGTGAGAAAAGAACTAGGGTAAGGTAGAACTGAACTAGGGTAGAACTAAACTAGGATAGAACTTAACTAGGATAGAACTGCACTAGGATAGAACTAAACTAGGGCAGAACTAAACTTGAGTAGAACTACACTAGGATAGAACTATTCTTGGACAAAACTAAGGAGGAGAAAAATTAATCAAGTAGAGAACAAATCGAAGATGGAACCAATCTGAGAAAGAACTAATATAGGAAGTCAATGATTTCCTTATAATAATCAATTTGAAACAGAACTGTAACGCCATTTTTAATTTTGATTAATTTTCATCTTCACTTAGATAAATTTCACCCATTCATTAGTAAAACTAGGACTCTGAAATGATGCTTACAAAGTTGAAACTAGATTTTGCGGGTTTCTTATCAAAATCTTGTTAAAGGGAGATTTTAGGAGTATAATTTAACTTGGGGGGCTGACTATTATTTATAAAGATGAAAGGTTTTTTTTAAATTATAGGGCAGAGTCTCCTTTAATCCAATATAACAAACGAAAAGATTTAATATCTTAAAATATCAAACAGGTTTGAGTTGAAGAAACTGACAGTGCACTAGTGTTCAATTTATTTTTATTTGTTAATACAGTACATCTTCACAGATACTTAGATCTCTATACAGGTAATTTTTGTCAAAACAGTACATCTCTACAGGTAATTTGCTTTACTATAGTGCATACTGCATAGGCTGCAAAAAGATACAAACAGGTTTTTAGTGACGCTACAACCGACGCTGCCAAGGTCTTTTGGATGAGTTGAAATTCCTTTTTAACTAAAGTTTTTATAGATTTAATTTTTCGTAATTGATTTTGAGTTTCATCGGTTAGTATAGCTTTCATAATATCTATTTCTATATCAATTTATTACCAAGAAACCTGGTTAATTGAACTTATTAGTTATTCGTGATTATAAATTGAGAATCATTTTCAATTATCCTCCACAGTTTCATTTAAGGGGACAGTCCCTTTAAGATTTCATTTTTTATTGTGTATCGTAGTAAATTTTTTGAAATTTAATACACATGTAAAACATCGAATGAAGAACATTTCTTGTTCATGGGTAACATCACATTTTCTTCATAGAAATCGAGATATGAAAGAAAACTGTGTTGTATGTATATCAAAGTTCTATATGTATACCAAAGTTCGAAGCTCTACGATGCAAATTAAGGGAGTAAAATTCCTGGGTCGATACCCGTAATTAAAATATGTAAAAATGAAATCTCCAATCCATTATTTATGAAATACCTAATTTTAGTGCGCTTAATTTTTTCTAATAATCTAGAAATTCTTTGTTGGATTATATCATATCTTATGAATATTTGTACGTATTCTTTTACTATATGAGGAGTAATTTTAAATTCTCATTCCTCAGGGAGTACCTGATCACAACACCCCAGAAATGGATTCCAGGAGACAAGACCACAGTTTGTCTGTCGACTCCTGGTCCTCTGACGCCCGGGTACAGCCTGAGTCTTTCTGTCTTCACAACCAGTCAGGCCGCTCCTCGCCAGTCCTACTGGCAGGACCTGTACCGAAGTGAAGGAGAAGAACCCGCAGTTAGTCCAGTTGTGGTGAAGGAACTACTCTCTGAAATACCAGACGTCAAATTCGAAACCGGTAAGATTTCACAAAGTAGAGGTAATAAGCTTTGTAACTGTCAAACTATTTAAATGTAAACTCGTTGTGGGATGCCCTAAATGTACAGTCAGTAAAAGGGCAATGATTCTAATTCAGTTTACTAATTTCACATTTTCAAAAATTAAACTTCACTAATTGTAATTATTGTAGATATTTTATAATTGGTCTTTGTACACGACGAAAAATTTGTAAAATCTGAAAATAATATGAAATTTGAAACGTGTGATTTGTGAAATCAGCTTCATGGCAAAAGTTTTGATCTTTTTAGGTTCATCTTTCTCATGTTCCGATGTACTAATCGATGACACAACCAAGAAGTACGGAGAGGTGAAGATCTCTGGTTCCATCAATGGAAGTCCTGTTAACGAAACTAGACCTATTAGGTTCACAGAAACCATCGAGAGAATTTTCATCGAACCGTCGCAGTACATCTACAAGGTAAGTTGTAACTGTGAATAATTTAACAGTCACCACAGAAAGTTGTCTAACTATCTAATTGTGTCAATAACAGGTAAGAAGAAGTAAATTGAAATTGAATAGAAAAAAAATTCCTTCATCTCTATTCATAATAATTTACTTCTCTGAGGAAAACTATTGCCGAGAAACAGTTGCAAGAACTATTTCTCATCAGTATCAAGCTAATGTATCTTTTTTATGTCATAAGAAATAAAATGAATATTCTTTAACTTCTTTTGTGACATTTTCCTTAAAATAATAACTGAAATAGACAATCTTTGTGGTATCTCTTTTTCCAGGAAGGACAGTTGGTAGAGTTCAGAGTCCTAACTTTGACTGGACCTTCATTCAAAATATCTTACGAGCCTGTGAGTATTCTGAGTTTCCAATGAAATTATTCCATTAATTTCTCGTTTAGATCAGCTTTCTCATGTAAATTCTTCCTTTTCATGTTCAAGTACCACGAAATTTACGTCGAAACACCATCTTCCTCGAGGATTGAACAGTGGTTGAACGTCTCCAATACTGATGGTTTGGTGCATCAATATTTTTTCCTTCTTGATGAAGCAGAACATGGAACCTACACAATTTTCGTCAGGAAGAACAAATCCGACAGACTAACACGCAAAACTTTCAAAGTGGAAGACTTTGTACTTCCTCGCTTCGGTGTTAGCATCTCACCTCTGAAATCTTTTTTGGCAACTGATCCCAATTTGACTTTGAAAGTTTGTGCTCAATATACCTATGGTCAACCATTGAAAGGGCAGTTAGTTGGATATGTTGACAATGGTGGATATGGTCATAAGAATTTTAAAGTCAATATTAGCGAATCTATAGACGGATGCAAAAATGTGATTATCGACATTTCTCCTTTAAAAATTAATGGGTATACAACAACAGCTGAAAATTTTATTGTCAAAATTCAAGTAATTGAAGATGGAACTGGAAACACTGTCGAAGAATCTTCAAACATTCCTATAATTCGAATCCCAATTAAAATGGAAAATAAGAGAATATTCAAATACAAAAAACCGGAACTTCCATACGGAATGAGTGTGAGTGTTTCCAAATTATTATGAACCATGTTGTTACAATGAACAATTCATGAATTACAATTCCCTAACTGTTTCCATTACAGGTTCGTGTTACTGATGAAGACGATAAGCCAGTTCCCACAGAACCAATTTCTCTCTGTGTGGATGAGAAGTGTTCCAATATCACTACTGATGCTGACGGATTTCTGAAATTCTCAGTTCCTCCACACATTAACTTTGAAAAAATTGAGGTAAGAGAAGTACGAGAGAGATTGTGAAAAAATTATAGGCTGCAAAGGCTCAAACTAACTTCGTTTCATCAACTATTGCTAAATTAAGTTGTGGTTAATATGAATTTATCAAATATATTGTGTCATTCTTAACATGGAGACAAATACATAGAATTGGAATATTTGACAAGTATCGTCAATATAGTACCCTTTTATTTCAGATAACTGCTCTCAATTACCAAACGAAAGAAGTCATAGAACTGAATAGATCATACGGGAGAATCTATATGCACGGTTCGAAGTACCGATATTACACCAAGAACTATTTCTCACCATCCAACTCCTCTCTTCAAATTCTACCGCCAATTGCAGAAGAGATTGAGTGTCGGACAGATGTTCCAGTGACCGTCAACCTAACCGTACTCTACTCTTCTTCTGTTACCGGTCAGACCAACCTCAACGTCATGGTGAGTTTTGCAGTTTCGGCTATTGAGACCATTATAAAAAGACGTCAAAGATCATTGTGTGATTAATATTTTATCAGTTATGTTGATTGTGCCATAATTTAATATTTACACGTTTAAAATTTCAGTTCACTTATTTTAACTAAATTCGTTTTCATTGAATTTTCCAGGGTGTTTCGAAAGGACAAATCAAATATTCGAAAATCCTACCAGTGAATTTTGAAAACAATGGCTTTCCATCTGACCTAAACTTACTCTTCCCACTGGAAGCACCTGTCACCAAAGGAGTTTCTAGAGGACACATGCAAATATCCTTGCAAATCCCTGATTACGTGTCTCCAGAATTAAAGGTACGGATAGTTTAATTTCAAATACATTTGAATCTCTCAACTTCTTTCTCAACTTCTTCAGAATCTCAACTTCTAAGTTGAGATATCTATTAGACTTAGTACTTTTTAATCTAAAGCTACTGCGGTCCATTTCAAGCTTCTGGTTTGGTACACGAGGGCTGATGGCGAAGTCGTGGCAGATTCACGGGATTTAAAAGTTGAAGAATGTTTGAACAATCGAGTGAAGATGTCCTGGTCAGAACCTAAATTGGGTGTGGGACAAAGAGCTTCTGTTACTGTAGAAGCTGAACCTAATTCTTTCTGCAGTCTGGGTAAGAACTGGTAGATAATGAAAATCTTTACTATTTCTTTAACCTAACTACATTGTAGAAGTACTAATCCTTTTCATCTTTTTCGAAGGCGTAATTGACAAGAGCATGGAATTGCTGAGCAAAGGAAGAGAGTCTATTTCTGTCCCTAAAGTGTTTAAAATGGTCGAAAGGTTGCAACCTGATCCGGTAGCAGCCAACCAAGTCAACGATTATGAGTTTTGTAAAGAAAAACTTGAAGGAAAAGGTGAGTCTTTATTCTTCTTCATTACTGTAATCGTAATATTTCCTGAAGATTTAGTATGATTTTATTGAAATTTCAGATACTTTTTCTAATCATCCCATTCTCATAAATCCATTTGCTCTTCTACGACTGAAAATTTGACATAACTGCCTGCACTTAGTAATATAAATCGTTTTTATAGAAACACTCGTGAGAAGGAAAAGATTTGGATTTTGGAACAGACCACTTCAGACAGATTATTTATCGAACTACATCGATGCCACCCAAATGTTTGACGTAAGTATATAATATCATCCTTATGATCTGTCAGATCTTATTCTAGAATTTTCAATGTAATTAGCTTCAAGAGTATATCAAATTTCAAAGAGAAACAAGTAATTCAGGTTACTAATAAGTAAGCGTGACAATTTTTTGAAAAGATTCTATGTTTTCAACCAGAATGCTGGAGTTTTCGTGATGTCTAGCTTGAAGTATGAGACTAGACCTTGTACTACGACTCCCAGTGAGTAATACTTCTTACATATTCTTTTTGATATGCTACAGAAACTAATGAAATGAGAGGTATATGCTTTTCAGCTTTCAGAAGTTTTAATAGGCCATGATTCTGTCCATGAGATCATAAAATATTTGAATTTTTCTAAATTGATGATACATTCTAACTTGATTTCAGCTTATATAGGAGACCGTGGTGAAGGAGGTCTGATCATGAATGGCAGAATCACTTTCCACGACAGGGTGATACTCGACTCTCCTGGAGGAGGATCAAGTGCTCGACCAGAACTCGAGACGAATTACATTGAGGAGACCGACCCTGAACTTTCTGTGCCTCGTCAATATTTCCCAGAAAATTTCATTTGGGAGCTTTTCCAAGTGAAGTAAGTGTGAGAGTATTAAAGTTTTGTCATTCAATTAGAAAATCATTTCTTAAGATGACAATTTCAAGAATAAATTTGTGTTTTCAGGGAAGATGGCTCCCATACTCACAGCTCTTTCTTGCCGGACACCATCACTGAGTGGAGTGGTAAGGCCGTGTGTGTTCACCCTGAGAGAGGAATAGGAATTTCAAACAAAGCTTCCATCACAGCCTTCTCACCATTCTTCATTGACATCACACTACCACCTACCATTCGGAAAGGAGAAGTTATGCCAGTCACCATCTCCATGTTCAACTACCTCGAAACTACACTGCCCGTGAGTGATAAATTTATTTGAAATGTTCTTGGTAGAAATGATTTATATTATATAAGCCTTGCTTTATATGTGCCCTATTGCATCTTTCTATTAGGCGGTTAGGTCTATAGCCAACTGTGACTGTGAGCTATTGAAAGGGTTAAGGATTAAGGAATGAAATCTGGAGGATTTAACGAATGGTGTGAATTCTAAATAAGTTAACCTATTAATGGAGTGAATTTTAACGGACTTAACTAATAGAGTGATTCAAATTTGATTTAACTACATAACGCAATTTCGTCATTTACATATTTTTTTTCAGGTACGGTTGAATTTTATGGATTATGAAAATTATGAAATTCTAGGAGATATTGGAAAAGTAGCAGAGGTTTACGGTTCAAAAACTTTAGAGCGTAAAATCTGCGTTCCCGCTAAAGATAAAGCCGTTTGGAGTTTACAGTAAGTGTATTTCAACTTGAAATATGTAGATGTGTATGTACCCGAGATGTCACCATTTTTAGCTGAAATGAAATACAGAGGTTTTGAATGTTGTTCTTTTTGTTTTTAGAGTTTATTTTTCTAATAACTGCACTAGTTCTCTTAGCCATCTACTTGATTATTGTTTAAATATAAAAAAACCTATAGTATTGTATTCATATCTTCAGAGCAGACTTTTAAAATTTGAATTATTTTTATTTAAGATTGGACTTCTTATGATTTAAATGTTCGAACATCTAAAAATTATCCTGAAAAAAGGATAATTTCGAGTAAGCTATACCCATATCTTTTTTAAGTCTTTCCACAAGACTTTTTGCTAAGCTCCTCCTACTTTTTCCACGAGAATAATTAATAAATAATAATATTGTTATAATAATAATTATCATTTATTTTAATTGGTATCCATGATACCTGCAGGTATCAACTGAAATAAATAATGATTATATCGATTTTCTTATATTCTCATGGAAAAAGTAGGAAGAGCTTAGCAAAAAGTCTGTTGGAAAGACTTAAAAAACCCTACATGTGTACGGCCCTTTACTTGTCCCGGGAGTGTTTATACCAGGGGTTCCACGAGTCCACTTCGTCATTTCAAAGATGAATATTGTTAATAATTTTTCAGATTACGGCCAAACTCCACTGGCTACACATCCATGTCAATATTGGCAATGGTTGATAACACTTTCACCGAGTGTCAGACAACTGGCGAACTTCCTGCTAAGGAAGACATAATCTCCAGGTCGATATACGTCGATTATGAAGGTTTTCCCAAGGAAAAAGTTCAGAGCAAATACATCTGTGCAAACGGTAAGAAATTATCAAATTATATATCTAGGATATTTTGGTAAATTTTTACGTTATTAGATATTTGTAAATTGAAAATATTGAAAGGATTTGCTTTCTAAATATTGAAAGGTTCTACTTGAGTTCCTCAATTGATTAAACTGATAAAAAGGTGAATCTTTTCAAAATATACGATTTGCAATTTTGGTCCCCAAAAGTTTCCAATTCTTTTTTTATGGGAGAAAGTAAAAAAAAACTTGAGTTGTACCTAGTAAAATCAAGTTCCTCTTTACAACATTTCAAGATGAGAGAACATAGAATTTATTATATTTTAAACTCTATTAACCCTAGTGACCTAGCCACTGGCGCGGGCGCGCAATCCTCATAAGCACAATAATAATTTTATTTAAAGCATTTTAGAAGTTGTTTTTTCATGATTTTTACTATTTTAAATATTTACATGCGATTAGACAAAAACGAAGGTGATAAATGATAAGATATTCATATTTTGAGTTTTTATTCAACTACTTTAGGTGTACATCACAGCTCTCTCCAGGCATGAGATGTACGAGTGTGTTTGAGTACATAAGGGTCAATGTCTCTCTATAATCAGTTAACTATACCCCTTGAAGGCTTAGTTAGATGTGCGAGAATAGGTGCGCACACCAAGCTCCGTACAAAATGATTAGCCCCGCCCATACAATAATATCCAAGAAATATTTGTTTCTCATCTTCATTTGGTTAATTTGATTTTAAATGGAGAATTGTTTTTCGGCGTGAACCAATGGATGTGTAATTACAAAATAAAGATTTTATGAAGAAAAAATATCGAAAAGTAAATTGGTTAAGATTTTATAAAAGTTTCAGTGAGGACTGGTGCGCCCGAGCCAGCGGATAGGTTAGTGAACAAGCTTTTGAGGAATAGGTTACTAGGGTTAATCTACATGAATATTGATGTTACAGATACAGAAAATGGAGTGGATGCCAAATGGGAGATGGAGATTCCGGCGGGAGCAGAAATTGTAGCAGACTCTGGCAGAGATTTCGTTACTGTGGTGGGGGATTTGATCGGACCAACTTTGGATAACATTAAAAACTTGATAAGAGTTCCTTCTGGATGTGGTGAACAGAATATGATAAAGTTTGTTCCCAATATTTTTGTTAATAGCTACCTAGAAGCAATTGGCCAATTGACTGCTGTAAGCTCAGAAAAACTGGAATTCAACATGGCACAAGGTAATTAATTTTGATTCTAGCAAATATACCATCAGTGCAAAAAAATCCCGGTCAAAAACATAGCAAAGTACATAAAAAATTCAATATAGACCCCTTTTCTGGACCGCTATCCCAACTTTTAAAAAATTATGTATTGTAACACAGGGGTTTTATTGCATGGTTTTTAGTTAGTCACCACTAATTTTATCATAATATGTATCATTCTTTCAAAAACTTTGAAATCTTTATGTTGAAAAGAGATAAGACTCCCCATTAGAAATATTTACTGAAAATTATTCTTCAGGTTACTTGACGCAACTCAGATACAGACACCCAGACGGTTCTTTCAGCGTTTTTGGTACAAGAGATTCTTCCGGATCAACCTGGCTGACAGCTTTCGTAGTGAAAGCTTTCAGTTATGCCAGAGGACATACACCAATTGACAAAACTCTGCTAAAGGAAACAGTCCAATGGCTGATAGATACTCAGATTAAGGAGAATGATACTGAAGCCATAACCGATAAGAACACTGTGGGATGTTTCAGGAGCAAAGGAAAAGTTGTGCACAAAGATATGAAGGTAACACCCGTCTTTTGATTATTTAATTAGCCATTTATGTTGCAACATGGAATATTACTCTCTATTTTGTAACAATAGCTTGTTATTGATTCCTAATGTTTACTATTCTTAGAATAACGCTTTACTATTTCTGGAACAGGGAGGGTTATCGACAGATTCTCGCTCGACTCTTCTAACATCTTACGTACTTGGAGCTCTAGTTGAAGCAAGCAGGGTTCCGTCCTTCTTATCAATCGGTGAAGTGATAACTGACGCTGTGGCTTGCATCAACAGAGCACCAGAAATTAATGATCCTTATGAATTAGTTCTGAAGGCCTATGCTCTAAGTTTGCAAAATCCCGAGTCTGCAGAGCCCGCAATCCAAAAATTAATGAGTGTCGCAGAAAATACAACTGATACAATCTACTGGAAGATTCCGAACTCTGATGGTAATTTTCATAGAATATGAATAAGTGATGACAAGAGGGAATATCATATACCAATTATTATAAATAATTCATATTTATCTCAGGTTCGTTCCCCAATATGACTCCACCAGTAGCTGTCGAGACAGCTGGTTACGCCGTCATTGCAATGTTCAAATCAGATCATATCAAGTATAGGATTCCAGCCGAGAAAATAGTGAAGTGGATCAACGACCAGAGGAATAGCCAGGGAGGATTTATCAGCACTCAGGTAAGAATTGAAGTATCAATTTCAGAGTTCATTTTCTCGATAATGTGCCTTGGTAATACTCAAATTCTCTTACAGTGATCTTAAACAGATATTCTAAACTATATAGCTCAATATATGCCTGAAGTAATTAGAATTGTTTTCACAGGACACAGTCATTGCCTTGCACGCTTTGACAATTTTTGCAACTTACAGAAGCCAAGAACTTCTGAACATGTCAGTGAACATCTTGTCTACGGCACCTGATGGAGCTAAATCTGAAGAATCTTTTCAGGTTAGGTTTGATATTATTGTTTCATGATATCTAAAATGTACTGTGCAATGAAAGACTGTGAGAAAAATCTTTAAGATATTTTAGTATTCCAGTCTGGAATATTTGGTAACCACTAACAAACCTACTATCAGCGCAGTCGCCAAATTTCAAGCAATTTTTTTTTCCGACAGGTCAACAAAGACAATAGACTTTTGACTCAAAGGACTATAAACAGCACTCCAATGCCTTATAATATCGAGATAAGCACCAACGGTACTGGGTGTTCTCTTGTTCAGGTCAGAAAAAGTATATCGAATATTTAAGTCATAATAATTCACACTCTTACAATTCTATTTAGGTGAAATAACATTCGACTGTATGTATATCCTCTTTGCAGGCTGTTATTCGCTACAACCAGAAGAACTTTGAAGCGAATAGAGTCTTCGCTGTTTCAGTCGCGATGTGCCAAGGTTCTCGCGGCAACAAGAGTTTAGCGTTAGAGGCTTGCAGTTCCTACCTACTTAGCGACAAGGTTTCCAACATGGCGATCATGGAGGTGAGCCTCATATCAGGGTACGTACCTCTGAAGGAAGATCTGAAGAAGCTTATAGAGGACGCTACCATCAAGAGATACGAAGTCAACGGTCGAAAAGTGATATTCTACTTCGACGAATTGAGCGAAACTGAGAAATGTTTGAAGTTTGAGATTCTGAAAGAAGTTGAGATAGAGAACGCAAAGCCTGGATCAGTGAAAGTCTTCGACTACTACAAACCTGAACTCTTCATTACTGAGGTAGGAGTACAGGATTAGTTAGAAGTAAATAAGGCTTCGAAATATGTACTATTATGGTTTGGAATTAATATTTTTGGAACAAATTCATGTGAGTGGTATTCAATCTCAGAATTTTAAAATACCTAGTTTCACGCTATCTAACTTGAGATTAGTTACATTAATTCTCTATTTGATTGCAAGACTTAAACAATAACAATATCTTCTTAATAATTAATTTGTTGATAAGATTTTTGCAAGATAATTTGCATTTAAATTGATGATAACTTTTGCCTGGATGTGGACATGCAGTAAACAAAATATTGACTATTTAGCATGTAAATTTGATGATCAGTAGAGGAGGATGGTCATCAATGGAACACTCGGAACAATGGGACATGCTGAATAACTTTTTTATTTGAGGGTAATTTGTAACAAAATCTTAGTGGTAAATTAGGCACACTTCAGTGCATTCACTCGCATTGCATTCAGCGGTTGGGGTGCAGTCAGCTCTGCTTAAAAGCGAAAACATGTTTTAGAGGTGGGAAAACTCAATTTTTCGTACTTTGTTTCAATTGTTATAAATCTGTTAATTTAACATATAATGCTTACGGCATTTTTACATAATATTAAGTAATATGTAAACTACTGTTGTAGTTGAGCCACTATACTCATATGTTTTCAAAATGGCGTCATGGTGATCATTGGGACAGAAAATTTGGTTAACAATGGGACAGTGCCCTATTGTCAACCAAACTGTCTAGTTACTCCATATGAATCAATAAATATCTATTTTTGATACAATAACGTGAACTGTAGCTTCAGGGTTTCTTGTAGAAACAGAACTTCCAGCTGAAGCGGGACTTTCGACCATGTTCAAGGGCTTTAGTAATCTGAGTTCATCACAAAGCACTGCATAGAAAACAAATTTCACTAATAGAAGAAAAAGACGTAGCATGATTGCAACGGATACATCAGAGAAAGATGAGCTTTTTGCTGTTGCCACTGAGGACAATGCCTTCGAAATCACTTCATAAAGTATCCGCCGCTGTGAACTTTTGTTCTTGGTCTGGTATAGAACTCTTAATCTAACTGATCCATTCGTCTGAAGAACTTAAATCTCTACCGAAAACATTGGAAATGTAGATTTATGCACTTGTAGGATTTGATGCGACTTCTAAACCGTATTCTGTTGGCCAAAAGCATGAAAAAGATAAATACGAAATATTGATGTTAGGCGAAGATTCAAGTGCAATGAGCTTAATTTTCCAAATTTCCTGACATGGGTTCGGTGAAGCTAGAGGACATTAAATTGATATTATATGAACCAACTAAGTGTGGGACAACATAAAGAGATAATTCGAATATGAAATTTGACCATAACCTCAACAATAAACAAGTTTGATAAACTGTCCCATCGTTCACCAGGGTATGTCTTATTGTTCACCAGTGCTGTTATACAATGGGACAATTTTTTTTGTTTTTTATTTGATTTTTTGCTAGTCAACAGAATATGTGATAGCATTCGAGTTAGGTTCATTTTATGAAGGAATATCTATATTACACATGGATTTTTTTATTTTTCATACATTGCCCATAGTAAATGAAATATCCCATTGATGACCATCCTCCCCTTCCTATTACTGAAAATACAACAATAGTGCACAATTGTTGCCTATAATTAGTTGAGACATTATATATGATTAAATTTAATTATAAATATTCATATAAATCTCACGTTTCAATTATTAAAGATTTTGTTTACTCACTATTTCTTTTTTTTCAGAATTTTGATGATGTTCTTCAAGGTGTTTGCTCCGATGCAAGAAATGAGGAAATAATTACCTACATGGGGAAATAATTACCTACATGGGGAAATAATTACCTACATGGCAACATCTGAGCACCACTTACTCTTCTAGCTGATCGATTATCTTCAGGTCTCTTATAGGCAATGTGAACAATTTGTTTGTAATTTAACTAAAATACATCAATAATTGAATATTATTTAACTATTTGATTTTAAAAGCCTTATAAAATTATCTAATTTCGCCATCTAGTGGTGAAAACGTCAATCTCTGTGCGTGCGTTTGTCACGTTTGTGTTCATAATATTTGTCACCAAATCTATAGCAACGCCATCTAGCGGTACAACTGACTATTTATCCATTTAACGCCATCTAGCGGTACAACCGACTATTTATCCATTTAACGCCATCTAGCGGTACAACTGACTATTTATCCATTTAACGCCATCTAGCGGTACAACTGACTATTTATCCATTTAACCCTAATTTATTAGCTTTTTATTAAGATGCATAATTTCTAGAATGTGTCACAATAATGTATGTCTATTAGTTAATGTTATAAAATTGAGCAGGAAAAGCTGGTCGTACAGCACAGATAAATATGTTACAACGACCAGACTATGTACATGAAAAAGAGCCTTTATAGACAGCAGTGGCCGCTGTAGGTTTTATTCAGTCGAAGATTAAACTTTGAGGGTTTTTCTTTAACAAGATATGAATGAAAAGTTAATGGAAGGAACAAAAATATCAATACAAAATTTCTCAATCATGTTTTTAGTAAATAAAAATGTGTTATATATACATAATTATAATAAAATGAAACAAAGAATCAGGAACTAAATAGACATGATTTACGTCAAAAAAACAAGTTTGTTGTTTCGTTAAACCTAAATAATGAGAATTTTTCTAATCAAAGAAAAGTATAAGGGATGGAATACTAAATTGTAATTAAACGTTTTTAACAAAAAAATTGTTGGGGAGAGGTTAATTAATTATTGACAGTTTTAATACCACAGAATGTAGTATATATACAAGGTGGTACAAAAGTAGGTTTACATGTATCGCAGATTATATATGTGAAAATTAGACACAACAACACCAATAAATTCGTTATAGCTGTTAACATAGACATAAATATCTCAGATACTCACAAAGTTCTCCTTCCCACATATTTCAAACATTTCTTGCAACTTTCTTCAAGTTTAATACAGGCAGACACCGCTGTTATAACAGGAAGACTTAAAGCGGGGTTGACCCCGAGCTTACTTACATCAGTCGTACCGGAAAATTATTATAAAACAATTTTATTTACATTGAAGGAACCATAGAAAATATGGTACCTACATAGAATTATTGTGCCTTGCAAACGTTCTTTGCTTTTTGTTAATAGTTAATGGGAGGTACGATTTTTGACTCAAAGCGGGGTCTGCCTGTACTCATAATCCTACTTTTGGACCCCCTATAACCAAATTCTCAGCGGACGAATCAAAATTATATTAAACCTAATAATTTAAAGTAGCCGTTGTAGAAGTTACAAGGCCCTTGTCTCTTTTAGAGAGGGTCATTCTTGCACGTTGTAGGAGCATAGCCGTTAAGGGCCGTACACACGTAGGGTTTTTTAAGTCTTTTCACCAGACTTTTTGCTAAGCTCCTCCTACTTTTTCCACGAGTATATAAGAAAAAAAACAATATAATTATTATTCATTGCAGGTATCATGGACACCAACGAAAATATATACCAATTATATAGTTTTTTCTTATATTCTTGTTGGAAAAGTAGGAGGAGCTTAAAAAACTATATGTGTGTACGGTCCTTCAAAGAATCGGTCGTTGTAGCATCCTCTACCCAGGCAGCAAGCATTATTCCTGGGATATTAAGGGAATAACCCAGGAAAGAAGGATATATTCCTGGGATATTCACTTATTATTCCAGGAATAAATCCTAGTTGCCTGGGTACCTGTACTACTATATTTCCAAAAACAGGAAAATCCAGTTCTTTGGACTGAAACTAAAAAAAATTCGCTCAACTTCCAAGATAAGACCTAACACAGAAGGGTACAAAATTTAATAAAGTTTGAAAAATTAATTTAATTAAAAAATACAGAACAATGAAACAGAGTTAAAAAACATTTAACGTTTACACAGGATTCATAATACAGGGAAACTCCTGAGTTATGAAGTATTGGTTCCTTCATAACTCAGAGCCACTTCATAACTCAGTTGCATTAAATATTTTCTATGATTAAAATCTTGAAGAAAACTATAGACTTTGAGGAACAATAGTACACAATTCTTGACATATATCGTTTTCTTTAATTGAAGCATAGAAAATGCTTCATAACTCAGGAGTTTAACTGTATTTCAATCAGTAATCAACAATTTCATCAGTATAATGCATCTTTTTTTGTAAATTTTTTCATCATTAGTGAAATTAATAAACTCAAAAATCAAAGCTATTATGGGAAAGTTGGCGTACTCGGAAAGTGACTTAACATATAGATCATGAACAATGTATCCTTCAATGGCCTTACACACGCAGGGTTTTTTAAGTCTTTCCACCAGACTTTTTCTAAGCTCCTCCTACTTTTTCACGAGAATGTAAGAAAAAACGATATATTTGTATATTTATTTCAGTTCGTATCTATAATACCTACAGGTATCATAGATACCAATTAAAATAAATAATAATTATATAGTTTTTTCTTATATTCTCGTGGAAAAAGTAGGAGGAGCTTAGCAAAAAGTCTGGTGGAAAGACTTTAAAAATCTCTTCGTGTGTACGGCCCTTTAGAAATTACCAATTGACCTATCTTGGCTGATGACAGCATCCACTACCCGAGTACTGCGAGCGTAAATGAGTATCCCGAGTTTCATGTTAAATAGAAAAGTAGTAAGACCTACCTTGATAACGACGGTTCTAGGAAAATTCGGTCTCGAACTTTCGGTTTCGTTTCATAATGAGTTTATATTGAAGAACAAAAATGGGAAAAGTTGAAATTACGAATACTAAATGTATAGTGTATTTATTAAAACAGGATAACATCATTAACCGTGTACAAATGATACGTAACATTAGTAACTTTGACACTTATTTAACGTGAGAATTGAGCGAAAAATTGAAACTCAAGAAATATCAATTAAGATAAGTATTTATCAGTTAGATGTATTGGGGGACGTGCATCCCCCAACCCCCCTGCCCGATCATTAAACAATCATGAAGTGTGCAGTACAACAAACTAGCGGATACAACAAACTCCATAACGACCATTTATGTTGACAGTTACAAAATAATCTTCATTCATTGCGAGACCGAATTTTCCGAGACCGACATACTGGTAACGTAAAGCTATAACTATTAGGTCTATTCTAATCATAGGTAATATATTGAACAATGTTAAGCAACACTCTGCCAGTGATTAGTGTATAGAGACTGTGAACTATATTTGTATTTCCTTTTATAATTCCTAATTATCACTTTATATCTTATTTTTTCTGTTATCTCTTAAATTCTCCGGGTGGTATCTTCTTTTCCGGATTTCTTTTTTTCCGACTATCTCTTAACCTTTTCCCGGATAGGTCCTCTTCGTTTGCAATGACCTCTTAATCATCTCTTGCTCCTCCCAGTTATTTTTCTCCACAAAGCTCCAGAGTCATTGCCCTCGAACCACTTCTTGCCCTCCACCCCCACCTTCTTCTTGCCCCTGAAATCTATAAGCCCCTTCAAGCCCCTCTTCTCCTTCCCACTTTCCCCCTTCAACATGTCGAGGAAATTGTGCTCAGACTTTGAAATACCAGATTTGGAGAGGGTCAGGTTGTTGATGTCTATGTTATTCTTGTTGTGGTTGCTCAGCACCTCTGGGTCCGTCTGAAGATCCTTCGGGTCCTCCACGAAAGCTTGCTGTAGGTCCCTCATAATCTTCTTCCTAATGGTCCTCTTCATGGATAGGTGGCGCTCCAGGTGCCTTATCTCTTCCTTGCTGCTCTTCTTGTTGTTGTTCTTGTTGTTTGTGATGGTGGCGGAGTCCTCCTCGTTGAGGTAGTCGAAGAATTTGTCGATATCGCGGTCGGTGGAGACTGGCGTTTCGACACATTTCTTCTCTACGATCCGGTCATTGTTCTGAAACAGAGATCGGAATTATTTACAAAATATTAGTTTATCTTTTCTGGTTAATTTATTAAAGCTCCTCTCTAGGTTTCGAAAAAAATTAGTGGTCTTACAGGTCTCTCCAATCTAAAGTTGAGTAAGTTTCGGTACCAAGTAGAGTAAGTTTCGGTACCAAGTTGAGTATGTTTCGGTACCAAGTAGAGTATGTTTCGGTACCAAGTAGAGTATGTTTCGGTACCAAGTAGAGTAAGTTTCGGTACCAAGTAGAGTAAGTTTTGGTTTCAAGTAGAGTAAGTTTTGGTACCAAGTAGAGTAAGTTTTGGTACCAAGTAGAGTAAGTTTTGGTACCAAGTAGAGTAAGTTTTGGTACCAAGTAGAGTAAGTTTCGGTACCAAGTAGAGTAAGTTTTGGTACCAAGTAGAATAAGTTTCGGTACCAAGTAGAATAAGTTTCGGTACCAAGTAGAGTATATTTCGGTACAAAGTAGAGTAAGTTTCGGTACAAAGTAGAGTAAGTTTCGGTACCAAGTTGAGTAAGTTTCGGTACCATGTAGAGTAAGTTTCGGTACCAAGTAGAGTAAGTTTCGGTAAGTAGAGTAAGTTTTAAAGACATTAAAAACTCACCTGTGTTGCGTAGAATTTTCTTCTCTGACCGGGAGAACAGTCAAACACCTCCAACACGCTGGGAATCACTCGCTCCATCGCTAGGGCCACATTTTCTGTACAGAAAATAAACCTAGTTAACAAAATGCTAAGAAATAAGAAAGATGGAAGAAATGAAAAAACAATTTTTTACAGAGAAAAAAATTATAGGACTCAAATTAAAAATTAATGGAGAATGTAATTTATCAGATAATAGGAAGTGAGGGACGTCAAAAGGCGACAATTTTACTTCGCAAGAGAACACATTTACGGTAGATGAGAACTTAGTGACGTCAAATAACGACACTAGCGTCAAAAGACGACACAATAAGGTCATATGGCGAATCAAGGATGTAAGTTCATTGCATCGAATTGTATTTTGTATAAAATAAGAACTGAATTATTAATAATATTTAAAAGGTGGATAAGCGAACAGAAACGTGAGCAATTGCTTGACGGAGGTTCTTCTTACTTGATCTACAACTTTAGAAACTAGATTAGTACTTTGTAGGTTAGATTATTTATTGCGTGATAGTATTTATTTATTGCTGTGACCTATTTATGTAGAAGGGATAAAGTGAATTATATATCAAGTAAAGGGTCACTCAAACGATGAGTCAGAAGTAACTTTAGTGGCTATTGCAGCAATGTTAGAAAAGATACTGCGGCAATATAATTACCAACATTGCCGCAGATATTGAAATTACTACATTGCCAACTGTAGACTCATTTACAGTACACACTGAGACTCATTTACAGTACACACTGTAGACTCATTTACAGTACACACTGTAGACTCATTTACAGTACACACTGTAGACTCATTTACAGTACACACTGTAGACTCATTTACAGTACACACTGTAGACTCATTTACAGTACACACTGTAGACTCATTTACAGTACACACTGAGTTATTTACACTGTCACAATATACATTTACAGTCATTTACATTGTCACAATATACATTTACAGTTATTTACACTGTCACAATATACATTTACAGTTATTTACAGTGTCACAATATACATTTACAGTTATTTACACTGTCACAATATACATTTACAGTCACTTACATTGTCACAATATACATTTAC
>CANNZV010000303.1:0-134917 GCA_947561585.1 Caprella mutica | reverse complement strand
CTCACCATCTACAGTGTCTACAGGCCACATCATCTACAGTGTCTACAGGCTTCATCATCTACAGTGTCTAAAGGCCTCACCATCTACAGTGTCTACAGGCCTCACCATCTACAATGTCTACAGGCCTCATCATCTACAGTGTCTACAGGCCTCACCATCTACAGTGTCAACAGGCCTCACCATCTACAGTGCCTACAGGCCTCATCATCTATAATGTCCACAGGCCTCATCATCTACAGGCCTCATCATCTACAGTGTCTACAGGCCTCATCATCTACAGTGTCTACAGGCCTCACCATCTACAGTGTCTACAGGCCTCATCATCTACAGTGTCTACAGGCCTCATCATCTACAGTGTCTACAGGCCTCATCATCTACAGTGTCTACAGGCCTTATCATCTACAGTGTCTACAGGCCTCACCATCTACAGTGTCTACAGGCCTCATCATCTACAATGTCCACAGGCATCATCATCTACAGAGTCTACAGGCCTCATCATCTACAGTGTCTACAGGCCTCATCATCTACAGTGTCTACAGGCCTCACCATCTACAGTGTCTACAGGCCTCATCATATACAGTGTCTACAGGCCTCATCATCTACAGTGTCTACAGGCTTCACCATCTACAGTGTCTACAGGCCTCACCATCTACAGTGTCTACAGGCCACATCATCTACAGTGTCTACAGGCCTCATCATCTACAGTGTCTACAGGCCTCACCATCTACAGTGTCTACAGGCCTCACCATCTACAATATCTACAGGCCTCATCATTTACAGTGTCTACAGGCCTCACCATCTACAGTGTCAGCAGGCCTCACCATCTACAGTGCCTACAGGCCTCATCATCTATAATGTCCACAGGCCTCATCATCTACAGGCCTCATCATCTACAGTGTCTACAGGCCTCACCATCTACAGTGTCTACAGGCCTCATCATCTACAGTGTCTACAGGCCTCATCATCTACAGTGTCTACAGGCCCCATCATCTACAGTGTCTACAGGCCTCATCATCTACAGTGTCTACAGGCCTCATCATCTATAATGTCCACAGGCCTCATCATCTACAGGCCTCATCATCTACAGTGTCTACAGGCCTCATCATCTACAGTGTCTACAGGCCTCATCATCTACAGTGTCTACAGGCCCCATCATCTACAGTGTCTACAGGCCTCGCCATCTACAGTGTCTACAGGCCTCATCATCTACAGTGTCTACAAGCCTTGCCATCTACAGTGTCTACAGGCCTCACCATCTACAGTGTCTGCAGGCCTCACCATCTACAGTGTCAACAGGCCTCATCATCTACAGTGTCTACAGGCCTCATCATCTACAGTGTCTACAGGCCTCACCATCTACAGTGTCTACAGGCCTCATCATTTACAGTGTCTACAGGCCTCATCATCTATAGTGTCTACAGGCCTCACCATCTACAGTGTCTACAGGCCTCACCATCTACAGTGTCTACAGGCCACATCATCTACAGTGTCTACAGGCTTCATCATCTACAGTGTCTAAAGGCCTCACCATCTACAGTGTCTACAGGCCTCACCATCTACAATGTCTACAGGCCTCATCATCTACAGTGTTTACAGGCCTCACCATCTACAGTGTCAACAGGCCTCACCATCTACAGTGCCTACAGGCCTCATCATCTATAATGTCCACAGGCCTCATCATCTACAGGCCTCATCATCTACAGGCCTCATCATCTACAGTGTCTACAGGCCTCATCATCTACAGTGTCTACAGGCCTCACCATCTACAGTGTCTACAGGCCTCATCATCTACAGTGTCTACAGGCTTCACCATCTACAGTGTCTACAGGCCTCATCATCTACAGTGTCTACAGGCCTCATCATCTACAGTGTCTACAGGCCCCATCATCTACAGTGTCTACAGGCCTCACCATCTACAGTGTCTACAGGCCTCATCATCTACAGTGTCTACAGGCCTCATCATCTATAATGTCCACAGGCCTCATCATCTACAGGCCTCATCATCTACAGTGTCTACAGGCCTCATCATCTACAGTGTCTACAGGCCTCATCATCTACAGTGTCTACAGGCCCCATCATCTACAGTGTCTACAGGCCTCATCATCTACAGTGTCTACAAGCCTTACCATCTACAGTGTCTACAGGCCTCACCATCTACAGTGTCTGCAGGCCTCACCATCTAAAGTGTCTACAGGCCTCATCATCTACAGTGTCTACAGGCCCCATCATCTACAGTGTCTACAGGCCTCGCCATCTACAGTGTCTACAGGCCTCATCATCTATAATGTCCACAGGCCTCATCATCTACAGGCCTCATCATCTACAGTGTCTACAGGCCTCATCATCTACAGTGTCTACAGGCCTCATCATCTACAGTGTCTACAGGCCCCATCATCTACAGTGTCTACAGGCCTCGCCATCTACAGTGTCTACAGGCCTCATCATCTACAGTGTCTACAGGCCTCACCATCCACAGTGTCTACAGGCCTCATCATCTACAGTGTCTACAGGCCTCACCATCTACAGTGTCTACAGGCCTCACCATCTACAGTGTCTACAGGCCTCATCATCTACAGTGTCTACAGGCCTCATCATCTACAGTGTCTACAGGCCTCATCATCTACAGTGTCTACAGGCCTCACCATCTACATTGTCTACAGGCCTCACGGTCTCACCATCTACAATGTCTACAGGCCTCACCATCTACAGTGTCTACAGGTCTCACCATCTACAATGTCTCCAGGCCTCATCATCTACAGTGTCTACAGGCCTCACCATCTACATTGTCTACAGGCCTCACGGTCTCACCATCTACAATGTCTACAGGCCTCATCATCTACAGTGTCTACAGGCCTCACCATCCACAGTGTCTACAGGCCTCATCATCTACAGTGTCTACAGGCCTCACCATCTACAGTGTCTACAGGCCTCACCATCTACAGTGTCTACAGGCCTCATCATCTACAGTGTCTACAGGCCTCATCATCTACAGTGTCTACAGGCCTCATCATCTACAGTGTCTACAGGCCTCACCATCTACATTGTCTACAGGCCTCACGGTCTCACCATCTACAATGTCTACAGGCCTCACCATCTACAGTGTCTACAGGTCTCACCATCTACAGTATCTACAGGCCTCATCGTTTATAAAATTTTAACATCTTCATATTTCTGCAGTTTATAAATGTCTATAAATCGTACAGAAATTTCTCTTTCTTCTCCCCTAATATTTCTCTGTTGTTCTTTAATGTATCTTTCTGATTCTTTTGCTGTTTTTCCGTTGCATTTCTATACCAATCAGCGCAACCTACTTGCGAATTTTCAAGTTTTTGATAAACCACTTGCACGAAGTCGTAAATTTTTGTCAGCTAAACTGTTTATAAATTATTCAGTTCGTGACAAACTACTTTCGAATTGTCATGTTTTAGATTAAGTGACTTTTCTGATTTAAGACTTTAATAAACTACTTCTGCTACTATTAATTTTTTTGAAATAAATTCAGATTTAAATATATTTATCTTTTGCATGTATTTTTCATATATCATTAAGTTTTCGAATGAAATATTATACCACTTGATATTACTAATATTATTTAATAATATTTGCAAATATATTGAAATGTTCACAATTATTATATTATCAATCATGCAACTTATATCTTTTATTTTCGTTTGAAAAAATGGTAACAATTTTCCATTTTTTCATATCCGAAAAGCCGTATGAATTTCGGAAAAAATTTAACACAGTTTTTCTTTATACCATTTTTTGTATATATAATATATTTTTCAGTTTTTTTTTCCTATTTATTCCCCAATGTGTTTACCAATCTAAATCAAATCCCTGTCTGTTCGATTATAACTCAATTTTCGAATAATTCGAAAATCATTCCGAATTTCGAAAAGCAAATCAATAACGGACCATATAGGACGGAGATTCCCATTAAATTTCAGCACATTCCGTGGAAGTTTCTAAAAAATACCGTTAAAAGTTTGTTGAATTTATTCCTATCCATCCGATTATAAATTAGAGTTTAATAATTCGAAAATTAGCTTGAATTTAAGAAAATCCGTTCAAACCAATAAATTCTACACCACTTTAAAAAATGTTGTAAAATTTCCAGTCTCTAAGTCTAAGTGGTGCTATGAAGGTAATTTGATCCCCTGGTAATTCTATCCTCGGTAATTTGATCCCCTGGTAATTCTATCCTCGGTAATTTGACACCCGAGTAATTTTATCTCCTGGTAATTTGGCCCCTAGTATGTACCTTACTACCTATGCTACAAGCTATGATTATGTTCACCAGCATGCTTAATAATAGTATAATTTCTATCTTTTAGGATGGTCTGAACACGACCTCTGCCTGCAACTTTTTATTTCACACCTCCAATATGTTACAGATTCATCTACATCCCTGTTTTATTTTAGATAAATATAATTTATTACATCTACTAGTTTATCTCTTCCACGAATACTCTGTATTACCTTGAGTCCATAGAGAGGAAGTGTTGCAGCGATTGCAGGACGCTAAGGAAGACGGTGTAAAACCTTATTTTGTTTCAGTTATATCCTTTCTCCACTAAACTGACGCTATATTGCCAGTCACGTGATCCAAAAATAAGGATTTTAGCGTCCCGCAAGACGCGATATTATTTTGGCCACTGACTCACCACTTCCTTGAGTCCAGTAGGAAATATTTTGCCAGCGATAAACTAATGAATTTATTCTAAAATCTTGTAGCATAGTTACATAATAATGACAGAATAATAAATTAACTATTTAATTTATTAAACATAATACAAGTCCAAGAATTAAATATAATACAAGAATATAAGAGAAAACTATATAAATCGTATAATTATTAATTGGTATCCATGATACCTGCAGGTATCATGGATACCAATTAACAATTGTACGATTTATATAGTTTTCTCTTATATTCTTGTGGAAAAAGTAGGAGGAGCTTAGCAAAAAGTCTGGTGGAAAGACTTAAAAACCCCTAAGACTTAAAAAACTACATATTAGTTATAAAGGGTTGATAGAAAATAGAAATCAATATAAACATAACTAATAGTTAAGTTATTCATGACTAATGATTTTTAAAAACATGATCGAAATTTATTAACGAGTAACCTATTTGAAAGCAAAAATATATACAATACACAAATTAATTATTCTAAAATTGAATCAAAATTACAACTTTTATATAGAATTTTACTTATGGTAGTAAAGTAAGGATTGGTAGTAAGGTAAGGATTGGTAGTAAAGTAAGGATTGGTAGTAAAGTAAGGATTGGTAGTAAGGTAAGGATTGGTAGTAAAGTAAGGATTGGTAGTAAGGTAAGGATTGGTAGTAAGGTAAGGATTGGTAGTAAAGTAAGGATTGCTAGTAAAGTAAGGATTGGTAGTAAGGTAAGGATTGGTAGTAAAGTAAGGATTGGTAGTAAAGTAAGGATTGGTAGTAAGGTAAGGATTGGTAGTAAGGTAAGGATTGGTAGTAAGGTAAGGATTGGTAGTAAAGTAAGGATTGGTAGTAAAGTAAGGATTGGTAGTAAGGTAAGGATTGGTAGTAAAGTAAGGATTGGTAGTAAAGTAAGGATTGGTAGTAAGGTAAGGATTGGTAGTAAAGTAAGGATTGGTAGTAAGGTAAGGATTGGTAGTAAAGTAAGGATTGGTAGTAAAGTAAGGATTGGTAGTAAGGTAAGGATTGGTAGTAAGGTAAGGATTGGTAGTAAAGTAAGGATTGGTAGTAAAGTAAGGATTGGTAGTAAGGTAAGGATTGGTAGTAAAGTAAGGATTGGTAGTAAGGTAAGGATTGGTAGTAAAGTAAGGATTGGTAGTGAAGTAAGGATTGGTAGTAAGGTAAGGATTGGTAGTAAAGTAAGGATTGGTAGTAAAGTAAGGATTGGTAGTAAGGTAAGGATTGGTAGTAAAGTAAGGATTGGTAGTAAGGTAAGGATTGGTAGTAAGGTAAGGATTGGTAGTAAAGTAAGGATTGGAAGTAAAGTAAGGATTGGTAGTAAGGTAAGGATTGGTAGTAAGGTAAGGATTGGTAGTAAGGTAAGGATTGGTAGTAAAGTAAGGATTGGTAGTAAAGTAAGGATTGGTAGTAAGGTAAGGATTGGTAGTAAAGTAAGGATTGGTAGTAAGGTAAGGATTGGTAGTAAAGTAAGGATTGGTAGTAAAGTAAGGATTGGTAGTAAGGTAAGGATTGGTAGTAAGGTAAGGATTGGTAGTAAGGTAAGGATTGGTAGTAAGGTAAGGATTGGTAGTAAAGTAAGGATTGGTAGTAAAGTAAGGATTGGTAGTAAGGTAAGGATTGGTAGTAAAGTAAGGATTGGTAGTAAAGTAAGGATTGGTAGTAAGGTAAGGATTGGTAGTAAAGTAAGGATTGGTAGTAAGGTAAGGATTGGTAGTAAGGTAAGGATTGGTAGTAAAGTAAGGATTGGTAGTAAGGTAAGGATTGGTAGTAAGGTAAGGATTGGTAGTAAGGTAAGGATTGGTAGTAAGGTAAGGATTGGTAGTAAAGTAAGGATTGGTAGTAAAATAAGGATTGGTAGTAAGGTAAGGATTGGTAGTAAAGTAAGGATTGGTAGTAAAGTAAGGATTGGTAGTAAGGTAAGGATTGGTAGTAAGGTAAGGATTGGTAGTAAAGTAAGGATTGGTAGTAAGGTAAGGATTGGTAGTAAGGTAAGGATTGGTAGTAAAGTAAGGATTGGTAGTAAAGTAAGGATTGGTAGTAAGGTAAGGATTGGTAGTAAAGTAAGGATTGGTAGTAAGGTAAGGATTGGTAGTAAGGTAAGGATTGGTAGTAAAGTAAGGATTGGTAGTAAGATGTAAGGTAAGGATTGGTAGTAAGGTAAGGATTGGTAGTAAAGTAAGGATTGGTAGTAAGGTAAGGATTGGTAGTAAGCTAAGGATTGGTAGTAAGGTAAGGATTGGTAGTAAAGTAAGGATTGGTAGTAAGGTAAGGATTGGTAGTAAGGTAAGGATTGGTAGTAAGGTAAGGATTGGTAGTAAAGTAAGGATTGGTAGTAAAGTAAGGATTGGTAGTAAGGTAAGGATTGGTAGTAAGGTAAGGATTGGTAGTAAGGTAAGGATTGGTAGTAAAGTAAGGATTGGTAGTAAAGTAAGGATTGTTAGTAAGGTAAGGATTGGTAGTAAGGTAAGGATTGGTAGTAAAGTAAGGATTGGTAGTAAGGTAAGGATTGGTAGTAAAGTAAGGATTGGTAGTAAGGTAAGGATTGGTAGTAAGGTAAGGATTGGTAGTAAAGTAAGGATTGGTAGTAAGGTAAGGATTGGTAGAAAGCTAAGGATTGGTAGTAAGGTAAGGATTGGTAGTAAGGTAAGGATTGGTAGTAAGTTAAGGATTGGTAGTAAGGTAAGGATTGGTAGTAAGGTAAGGATTGGTAGTAAAGTAAGGATTGGTAGTAAAGTAAGGATTGGTAGTAAGTTAAGGATTGGTAGTAAGGTAAGGATTGGTAGTAAGGTAAGGATTGGTAGTAAGGTAAGGATTGGTAGTAAGGTAAGGATTGGTAGTAAGGTAAGGATTGGTAGTAAGGTAAGGATTGGTAGTAAGGTATGGATTGGTAGTAAAGTAAGGATTGGTAGTAAGGTAAGGATTGGTAGTAAAGTAAGGATTGGTAGTAAAGTAAGGATTGGTAGTAAGGTAAGGATTGGTAGTAAAGTAAGGATTGGTAGTAAAGTAAGGATTGGTAGTAAAGTAAGGATTGGTAGTAAGGTAAGGATTGGTAGTAAGGTAAGGATTGGTAGTAAGGTAAGGATTGGTAGTAAGGTAAGGATTGGTAGTAAGGTATGGATTGGTAGTAAGGTGAGGATTGGTAGTAAGGTAAGGATTGGTTGTATGGTAAGGATTGGTAGATAAATAAGGATTGGTAGTAAAATAAGGATTGTTAGTAAAATACGGATTGGTAGTTTTTGAATTTTATTCTCAATATGTAGTATTCATGTATATGAATGAAATTTGGGGATTAAATGAAGACAATGGTTCAGTGGTAAAAGGGATATGTACTGTGTAATTAACTCTTGTACGGATATTAAAGAAGTATTGATTGCACAAATATGGTAGAGTCTTATTAAATGTGGACACAGTAAATTGTACAGATGCGAGCATACAAGACCAGCCCGGATGGGCCGGTGTACTATGCCTAAGTGAGACCGTGCTTACTTGAGATATTGGCATATGAGAGGCGGAGAGTTGATTGTGTGCTACGATAGTGAGAGAGTCTGAGTAGCTATAATTATATATGCTCATGCATGATAAAATTCGTGCTATAAATGATTTACACAGTGGCACAATATAAATTAGTTATGTCATGAAACAGGTGTTCTACGTTGTACAAGTACAGCTCCTCTATAATAAAGTCATATGTAGTGAACCATCCTGATTTTTTGTAGTTCTGAGAAATAAAATACTCTGTAGCGATAATGAATTCATTTTGAAAAGAAATAATATATTTTATATAGTCTGCCAAGAAAAGAAAAGTTCACAATTCATCTCTTAAATTCTATAGTAGAGTAAACTAGTTGAAGCTCACCATAGAGGAGTTCTACCGTATAATAAATTTCTGCCACTGCAATCAGCTCTGCTTCACATACATGATCAACTGGAACACAGAGCTACTTCGACTCTCACTATCTGGTACACTTGATGCCGAAGCAATACCGCCACGCCCACAATCAAATCTCCTCCTTTCATATGCTAATATTTCAAGTAAGCACGGATCTCACTCATGCATTAGTACACGAGTCGGAATTACTGATTCTAAATACCAAACCCGACTGACTGCAATACTGAACTGAACTATCACTTGTAGTCTACTAAACCCTATGTCTCATATTTCATGGCCTTATTTACTTCTAAAGCATATTAACCGGAGCTCAATAATGAGCTAACACCCCTTCCATAACTTGGTTGGGCCTAACCACATGAATCTCTAAGTTATAAATGAACTACTAATTGGTCAAATAGAAAAATTAGAAAAATATTCATTTATTATTACAATAATTTCTCAGCTGTCATTAAATATTTTATTACTTCATGGGAAATATACCTAGACTAGTATCGTACTTAACCGATGATATTGCATTATTTAATATTCTGAATCCATTTTGGACCTATTTGAACAGAGTTTAGTTTAAACTGCATTAGTTAGGTTCACATTAATTCTGACTCGTACTGTTGATATCCTGACACGGATCGTACCCGAAGACGTTAAAGTCATTTGCATAAACTTCATATAGCATATTCATCTCATGAGGAGCTAGTTGGTTCATATAATCTCTGTAGGAGTACAATTTCTCATGTGAATTGGTAGCCAGATTTCCTGACTCTGCCGTTGACCTCTGATATTCCTGTTTCCTATTTTGGACGACCTGTTGCTGAACCTTCCATGCAGATTCTATACCTAACACTTTTTCGATTAGAGTGATGTCTTCATTTATGGTTTCAAGCTGATGAAGAATTGATAGAAATACAGTTATTTTAAGAATTGATATCCTCGATATTACGTTCTCAACTTCATCACAATATACATTTAAAATGTTTCGAAGATCCTGTATCAAGTATGTGTAAGTTGTTTTCAAGTACATACTGAATACTCATGTTAGGGTTAATTTGAATTATAAAAATTGATGGAACAACAAGCTAGAGTAGTGGTGACCAACCTTTAAAATAGCATCGTAGTTCATCAAGCAAGGTCCACATCTTAGCACCTGTGACATCGTGTGTCGGTTTTCTATTTTCATACATTCAAGCTTTCCTTTGCAGTTTGTTCTTTGGATAATTAGACCTAATACGAATCCCCGGAATGAAGGGATTTTCTGAAACAACCAAATGGAATTCTGAACAAAAATTATTGTACAAATAAAAAAAGATATGTGTCAATTTCTACTCTTCCCTAATTTCATTATGATATCCTTAAATGTACGTACCTGCCCATGACTATTGACGGTTGGTTTCAGGTCACCAACTGTCCCCTTGAGGTTTTGAGAACATTTAAGTTTATCTTTTGGTCTCCCAAGCAACACAGTTGTCTCACTATCAGGAAGTAGACTCAGGGAGAGCATGGATTGAAACTGTTTAGACTTCATCTTTCCTTTTGACTGTTTATGGATGTACACTTTCCCGTTGTACGCTGATACTAGTCTGCAAATATTTTTGAAACTGTACTTGATAAAACCTTGTACCAGACAAAGCACTATTTTTGTCGCCTGAAAGTTATTCTATGTATAGTGTAAATATTACAAGGAGTAATAATTACAATGCTATTTCTAATATAAATATAAATTCAGGAATTGTTGGTGTACTACGAAGGTTTGCTGAAGTTACCGTAGTACCTAATGTTAAGTTGCTATCATTACTGACCTTTGAAAGGGATGTCTCACCACTACCACTTTCATGTTAGAGTCAGGCAAATCCCTCTTTTTCCCTTGTAGTGTGTTCAACTCTCCATTCATTTCAAATTTTCTCCTTAAAAAAAATTAGATTTTCAAATTGAGAAGCATAAATTAAAATTATTTCTCAATAACTTTTATCCAAGATACCAATTGCTTGATATTATAGATACCTTATCTCCTTCGATATTAGTTGTTGAATCTTGCTGGTAATCTCATTGTAAATAGTCAACACCTTTGAGTACAGGACAAAACTCGTAGAAGCGGCCTGTCAAAATGATGGATGATAAGGATTGCATTTATTTACTTTTAATGTGAAAGAATTAAATATAGTCTCATTTTTTAGTAATTTATCTAATGCAATCTACCCAAGTGAATACTGAATAGTATATTAATTTTTCTTCATTTTAGCTCCGCGCCGATTTAGGTGGTTTTCGGGAGATTGAATTCAAAATATTATAGTAGAATAATCGCTCCAAATTGTACAAGAAATTTTATAAGTTTCCAAGTTATATTATCCTTTTTTTCGATGACAATTTAAAATTTTGTTAGTTTAGAAAAATAAGTTCATCCCTATTTGGTTCCCGTTACTCTATCAACATTCTATTCTCATCATTCGAAATAAGCATTTTTATATTAAATTAAGGAGTTCAATAGATTTGGCAGCTGTATAAAAACTGATAAAATCGGTGTCTTCGTTGATCGGAATTTAGGTCGGGCGAATTAAGTGTGGCAGATCTCTGCATTGCAGGTACCAATGTCAAATAATTAAATAAGATAAAAACTATTAACTGGGTTACACTAGTACACACACAAACAAATTAGGTAGCTAGCGGTACACTTACTAACTTCAGCGTCAAACCACAAAAACACTAATACAAATGATGACATCAAAACACTGATAAAATAAAAAAAATATAACAATCATTAAGACTTTTATATCAAAATAAGAGCGCAATTGAACTCTTATTTTGATATTCAACACTTTAAGATAAATATTCACACCAGCAGGTTTTAGTAACTGGCTTTTTTGAGGAAAGTTGCGTTGAGAGTCGCAATTTACTCGAGTGACCCTAATGGTGGGTAGGTAGGTACTTCACCTTAGCGTTGAAACAAATACTCAAGTGGTGAATGCTGTCTCTGATGAGAAGCATGGACGCATCTGAACTGATCTCCGCTTTCAGTTCAGGACTGTCATTGGTGCAGCCTTCCTTAGATTTTCTGACACGTTCCACAACCCTTAAGAAAGTAGGATCAGTCTGAAGAAAAAGTATGAGAACACAACTAAAGTCAATAGTAACTTCAAATCACATATTGTACTTTAAAATTGTACCAAAACAAGAAGTGCATATTTAAAAGAATAATACAACGCTCGAAATTTGAAAGTGGGATATGAGTTTAGATAATTTTCTGTAGTGAAATTTTAAAAGTATATACGTATTCCTATTGCGTGGAGACCTCTCAGCTCCAAATAAGTATTATTTTGCTTATTGTGACTATTATAACCATTTTATTTGATTGAAAATAGGGGAAATGAACAATGAACAGGCGTACATCGTACCAGTTAATCTGAGACGTGGGTATAAACACTCCTTTGCAAAGTGACATTGTTGGCAACTTGGCGCTAAATTGTATTTAAAATAGAATAAATAACTAAAACTAATATTACTCATTGTTTACCATACTTATTTCTCAAAAAAAATAATATTGACCTACATACTTTTCTGTAAAAAAATGGAAAAACTACCATAATTGTAAATAAATATGCGTCTCTTACACTATCCCAGCTAAGCAAAAGCTGTTTGTCGCACGTCTTAAGACGTCTGATACCTCTCGCTATAGAGGGATTTAAGACGAGGGGCAAGACGTTGGGCGGGGGAAATCAAACGTCTTGCAGACGCCTAACTCTCTTCGTTTGCACAGGAGTCCCCCTCTGCAGGACGTGGGACAGAGTGCGGATGCCCTTTCCGAAAGACGTGGGACAGAGAAGGATATCCCTCTCTGTCCAAAACTGCTTCGGTTAATTGGTTATAAATATGTATAAGAAATAAAAAATACCATGTTAATTTTATTGCCATTCTTACTTTATTGCATATATATGTGTATACGTACGTTTGGCTTTATATCAATTAATTTAATTTTACATATTGTTATATACATGTCAAATGAGAAGAAATGGAGAAAGAAATGTAGTGGTGTTCTCGGGACGCGAACTCGCAACTATAGTCTGCAGAACTACTGAAGTTGGCGTCGCTACCATTGAGCCATCCTGGACAAAGTAGAAGTAGTATTGGAATGATGTTTATTCAATTTGATAACTTGCGTGCTTCTTAAAGTTATTAAAAATAAATATTATTTAATATTCTACTTCTTTTGTATCTTTTCTTTTTTAAAGTAAATGATAAAAATATGTATAAAGTTATTTATTAATATTTGTATTAGTAATGTTAATTAATGTTATTAACTACCTAATTATACCTACAACTGTTTAATAATATTCTTACCTATCGTTACCTACTGGTGGTTATCACTACCTATCTAGTTACCTACTAGTGTTTATCAATAAGTACCTAGTTACCTACAGCTGTTTATCAATACCAACCCAGTACCTACTGGGTGGTTATCACTACACCTACCTATAGTTACCTAGTACGTAGTATTTATCAGTACCTACCTATAGTTACCTACAACTGCTTGTCAATACCTACCAAGTTACCTACTAGTGTTTATCAATGCCTACCTAGTTGCCTACAATTGTTTATCAATACCTAACTAGTTACATTCTAGTGTTTATCAATGCCTAGGTACCTATTTGCCTACAACTGTTTATCAATACCAACCTAGGTCCTAGTTACCTACTAGTATTCATAAATACCTACCTAGTTACCTACCAGTTTTCATCAATGCCTACCTAGTTACCTACTAGTGTTCATCAATACTACCTACCTAGTTACCTACTAGTGCTCATCAATACCTACCTACCTAGTTACCTACTAGTGCTCATCAATACCTACATACCTACCTACCTACCTAGTTACCAACTAGTGTTCATCAATACCTACCTAATTACCAACAACGGTTTGTCAATACCTACCTAGTTATCTACTAGTGTTTATCAATACCTACCTAGTTATCTACACATTGTTTGTCAATACTTCCTACCTTACTAGATACCTACCAGTGTTTATCAATACATACCTACCTACATAGTTACCTACTAGTGTCCATCAGTACCTACCTAGTTACCTACTAGAATTCATCAATACCTACCTAGTTACCTATATCTGTTCATCAACAGCTACCTAGTTATATATACTAGAGTTTATCAATACCTACATAGAAACCTACTAATGTTTATCAATACATTCCTTGTTATGATACGTAAATAAGGCTTGAGAATGAACTTGCTGTAATATGTATAGATATTTTTACCATTAAGATTTGCACCACGACTCAATATATAACTTTATCCCGCGTAAAACAGACGAGGGACAGAGAGGGACATCCCGCGTGGGACAGACTTGGGATAGAGAGGGACAACCCGCGTGGGATAGAGAGGGACATTCCGCATGGGACAGAGAGGAACATCCAGCGAGGGACAGAGAGGGATACCCCGCGTGGGGCAGAGAGTGAATTCCCGCGTGGGAAAGACGTGGGACAGAGCGGGAGATCCGGCGTGGGACAAAGAGGGACATCCCACGTGGAACAGACGTGGTCATGTGGGATATCCCCCGTGGGACAGACGTGTGACATCCCGCTTTTTTCAACACGAGGGACGAGAGTAGGATTTCAGACGTTGGAAAGACGTGGGATTCATGAAATCCTCCGTCTCTCACTGTCCTTTGCTAGCGAGGGATGTCCCACGCGGGACAGAGAGGATATGATTAGCTGGGATAAGGAATTAATGATTGAATTATATTTAAATATAAACTGAATGCACTTAAATTGATTTTACATTCAATAAATTTACTGTATATTACAAAGGTAAGTTATTGTGTTAATTCCAAGCATAGAAAAAATTTATTACGACGACCTTTCATTCAACTAAAATCAAGTGAATTTGCACTCATTTGATTGATTTATGACTATTAGGTATAAGAGAAAATAATCACACTCCAAAGTACAGATCAACTGAACTTCGTCTCCGCTAAAACTATATTCAATAAAATAGTCTATTTAGTATAAATTGAAACTCACCAATATATTTGAAGGTAAATGCAACGTTTCTTGTTCAGTAATATTTTCACATTTATCAGAACAGTGTACCAGTTTGTTAACCAAATTCCTAAACTGAATAACCGTTTTAGTTTTGGTTGCATCTTCTTCTTGTCCAGATACGTTCAGATTGAATATGTTTTCTGAAGACTGATCTTTGGATGTTGTGCCAGTGTTGGGGGGAAGTTGTTCCAATATTTTAGCACCATCGTTTGTCCTCAGTGCGGTGTGTAAAACTCCAAAGCTGTTATATTTAACATATGCAATGAGAAAGAATATGATTATCAAAATAACTAATACCAAACGATTATATACTTTTAACATTGTGAATGAATAAATATTACATTTGCTACTTAATTAAAGGATCTGTAAAAACTGTTTGATATTATATATAATGTTCTTGCTGGTGGACTTACTACCCTGAATGATAAGCTGCAGCAATAACAATAAGCTGAATGCTAAGATATAAGCTCTTTGGAACTAAAGTCAAACATAAGGGTATTATAACGTACTGGAACTTGTACAATTGTACCAAAAAGAGCTAGCGGAGAGAGAGTATTTTGGAGATGATGTAAGCTTGTGAGGTTGTGACACCTAACTAAAATACTCGTTCTTGTACTTTATCTACACCAAAAATTGGATGAAATTGGAACTGCAGGACAGACAAGTTGAAAAAAAAATCCATAAACCCTACAAATAAAAAGAAAAATTTGCTATGTCAACCCGGCACTTGTGATTAGGCCGTAGGATCATTTTAATTGAGTACCTACCTATAAAGGGCAGTTTTCAGCATACCATTGAACTTATTTCATCACAGAACTTTCATTATTTCAATATACGGTAAATCGAGCCCACAAAACCATTTTCCTTTCATTCTAATTCTTAGAAAATGATATGATTGAGGAGTTACAATTATATAATAACTTGAGTCATGCCTCGCTCTTATTACAATTTGTAATAAGATCAGGAATGCCTGTACTATTAAAATCCTGTCAGGCAAAACCTTTTCATTTACAATCCGCACCCCCATCATTTCACTCCTGTACAATCTGCACCCCCATCATTTCACTCCTGTACAATCTGCACCCCCATCATTTCACTCCTGTACAATCTGCACCCCCATCATTTCACTCCTGTACAATCTGCACCCCAATGATTTCACTCCTGTACAATCTGCTCCCCAATGATTTCACTCCTGTACAATCTGCTCCCCAATGATTTCACTCCTGTACAATCCGTACCCCAATGATTTCACTCCTGTACAATCCGCACCCCAATGATTTCACTCCTGTACAATCCGCACCCCAATGATTTCACTCCAGTACAATCCGCACCCCAATGATTTCACTCCTGTACAATCCGCACCCCAATGATTTCACTCCTGTACAATCCGCACCCCAATTATTTCACTCCAGTACAATCCGCACCCCAATGATTTCACTCCAGTACAATCCGCACCCCAATGATTTCAGTCCTGTACAATCCGCACCCCAATGATTTCGCTCCTGTACAATCCGCACCCCAATGATTTCACTCCTGTACAATCCGCACCCCAATGATTTCGCTCCTGTACAATCCGCACCCCAATGATTTCACTCCAGTACAATCCGCACCCCAATGATTTCACTCCTGTACAATCCGCACCCCAATGATTTCACTCCTGTACAATCCGCACCCCAATGATTTCACTCCAGTACAATCCGCACCCCAATGATATCACTCCTGTACAATCCGCACCTCAATGATTTCACTCCAGTACAATCTACACCCCAATGATTTCACTCCTGTACAATCCGCACCCCAATGATTTCACTCCTGTACAATCTACACCCCAATGATTTCACTCCTGTACAATCTACACCCCAATGATTTCACTCCTGTACAATCTTGTTATATATTTCATATCTCTGTACTTCATGTTTGTTTGTGTACGTGCGCACTAAATAAAGGATGGACAGTATTGTCCTGTATCTCAAGCTACGAGGTTGTGTCAATATCCTCTCTCTACACTTACCCTTACAATTACAACATCTGGCGACAAGGATAGACAGTGATTAATTAAAAATGTCGACTCCTACTGATCTGAATAACTATTCCAAGTGTTTTAATCCTAAATTGGAGAGTGTAGATGAATTTATTGCTCGTTTTAAACTTCAAAACAAGAAAGCTTTGGCGGCTGAGGATAGTGATGGTGCAACACTAATAGCTAACTCGCTGCCTATAAACATTATTACAAACCTACAACGCCGTCTGCAACCTATTTCTATAAATGATGCTACATACGAACAAATAGAAACTCATCTATTGGCTGCGTATAGACAAAAGAAAACTTTCATTGGAGCTTCTGTTGCGTTTATAAATAGGAAACAGAAGACTGATGAATCTATTGAAGAATATTCAAAATCTTTGAACGAATTGGCAACTCAGTGCAATTACAAAGCATGTTGTAGAGATGAAAGACTGCGCGACATTTTTCTGAGCGGAATTAGAATGAAGAAAGTTCTAACATCACTAATTACAGATTCTACTATTGAAAGTAAATCTTTTCAAGACTGTGTGACTTCAGCAAAATTAATTGAGCAAGCACTTCGTGATGTTGAAGATATAAATCCTGATGAAAAACTGTACCATCAAGCAACTAACTGTGTCGAAGAAATTAATAAAGTACAACTGAATAGAACTGACGGCGGAAATCTACATGCGAATAAAGTACCTGCAAATTATACATGTATTCGTTGTGGAACAAAGGCGAAACATTTTGCAAACAACTGTTTTGCGCTTAATATTACTTGCAACAACTGCTCTAAGAAAGGTCATCTGGCGAAAGTTTGCAAGACTAAAGGGAACGTTCGTTATGTGACAAGTAATCTAAACAACATAAGAGTTTCAAATCAAACAAATGAAGAGGAAGAAGATCCTGCGCAATATGTCACCATAAACCAAATAGCTCCCGATTGTAAAACTGATGTGGGTAATAAGAATATTAATTCTTTTTTATAAATAGGTTAGAACCGGTGCCAATTAATCATCATCCTGTACAAATAAGTTGCAAGTTAAATACATTTTCTGTGGATTTTGAGATTGATACAGGTTCCTTTGTTTCAACTATAAATATTAATGATGTTAAGCAAATTAAATCAGCTGTCATACTTAATACTAAGAAACGAGCTAAAGGTTATAGTAACACAGTAATTAAATTTTTAGGGGAAGTTAGGTTGGAGGTTGAATTTAATAAGAATAAAGTTATGCATACATTTTTGGTAGTAGCTTCTAATCAAAATTCATTACTTGGCAGAGATTTATGTGAGAAGTTGCAAATTAAAATGCTTTATCCTTATAATGAAACTAAATATATTAATTCAGTTGAACAATGTGATGTTTTAAACAAGTACAGTAAATATCTATCAAACGAATTTAAATCTGACGTGAAGCAGAAAGTTGTTTTCGACGTAAAACCGGATGTTCGTCCAATATTTTGCAAGTCTCGCTCTGTACCATTAAAACATAAGGATTTGGTAAAAAAAGAATTAAGCAGACTAGAAAGTTGTGGTATAATTACAAAGGTGTTTAATAGTAAATGGGCTGCACCTACTGTAAATGTGTTGAAATCGAACAATACCATTCGAGTATGTGGAGATTATTCTCTAACTATTAATAAATGTATGGATACAGTCCAATATCCTTTGCCCTCGGTTAACGATGTGATAATGAGAATGGGAAATCCTAAGATTTTCTCTAAACTTGATTTACATAGTGCTTACTTACAGTTACCACTTGACGATGCGTCTAAAGAATACACGACTATAAATACAACCGAGGGACTATTTGTTTATAACTATTTACCTTTCGGTGTTGCTAGCAGTCCAGCAATTTTTCAATCTGTAATGTGCAGAATACTATCGGGAATTGAGAATGTAATAATATATCAAGACGATATTCTCATCATGACTGATGACAAACAGAAACATGACCATGTTTTAGACATGGTGTTAAATCGATTAATGACTCATGGACTAAAATTAAATGTTCAAAAGTGTGCCTTTTACGTAAAATCTATAAACTACTTGGGGCATATTTTTGATGCAAATGGCGTTCACACTGATTACAATAAAATCCGTGCTATTCTTGACGCACCTGCTCCATCCAATGTTAGTCAGGTACAAAGTTTCATTGGGTTGTGTAATTTCTATAAAAGTTTCATTCCCAATTTCAGTGAGACGTTCGCTCCTTTGTACAAGTTGTTAAAGAAAAATACCAAATTCTATTGGGATAGTTCTCATGATAAATGTTTTTCAGTAATTAAGAAACTTTTCAGTACACACAGGGTTTTGAGATTGTTCGATCCAAATTTGGACACAGTTCTAGAAACTGATGCATCTTCTGAAGGCGTTGGAGCATGCTTATTGCAATTACATAGTGATGGGTTATTCCCAGTTCAATTCGCCTCGAGAACTTTAAACAACGCCGAAAGAAATTATTCCCAAATTGAGCGTGAAGGCTTAAGCGTTATCTATGGCTGTGAAAAATTTCGGTACTATCTACTCGGAAATAGGTTCACAATAAACAATGATCACAAGCCTTTACAAAAGTTATTTGCCAGTACATCCGGTGTTCCTTCTACATGTTCAGCTCGCCTTAAGAGGTGGTCGTTGCGTTTATCTCAATTTATCTACGACTTTAAGTACACCAGAGGGGTAGACAACGTAAACAGTGATTTCTTGAGTCGTTTACCTTTGAAAGATACGAATTCCGTAAATGAACCATACGAATTGATATTCGTAATTGATACCTTAAGCGCTATGCCTGTCACATGTAATGATATCAAACTCAGTACAAATTCAGATAAAGATCTATGTTTGGTAAAGGAATTTATAAAGTACGGTTTCCCTACTAAAGTAAATGATATATGTAATACATTCAAATCTGTTTCTGAGTCTTTATCTATTATGAAGGGTTGTATCATGTATAACAACCGAGTTTTCATTCCCGTTCCTTTAAGACCAGCAGTTTTAAAACAATTTCACGAAGGTCACCCTGGCATTAGTGCAATGAAGCAGGTTGTACGGTCATTAATCTGGTATCCAGGCATTGATGTTGATATACATGATACAGTTCAAAATTGCTCCATTTGTATTAGCAATCGAAACAGACCACCACAAAAGTGTAATGCAGAATGGCCAAAAGCTGAACGTGAATGGTCGAGGATTCACATCGATCATTTTTTCTTAGAAAATAAAATTTTCCTGTTGGTGGTTGATTCGTTATCGAAATATATCGAATGTGAGATAGTTAGAGACACGTCATCTAAGGAAACTATCGAAACATTAAGAATGATTTTCAGTCGAAATGGACTCCCCGATACCATTGTTTCCGATAATGCTACCTCTTTCACGTCAGAGGAATTTAAAAATTTCTTGCTAAAGAATTGCATAAATCATATCACACCTCCACCCTACTCCCCTGCTTCCAATGGCCAAGCAGAAAGATCCGTTCAAGTTGTTAAAAAACTTCTGAAAAAGAATAATTCTGGTTCAATCAAAAGTAGGTTAGCTAATTGTTTGCTGTATTACAGAAATACCCCTCACTCTGTAACCAATGTACCACCTTCTGTAGCATTAAACAAAAGAATATATGTTACTATTAAAGAACGGATCAACCCGTCATTTGTACCAACTATTAAATCTCCTCCTAAATCTTTTCCATCATTTAATGTGGGTGATAAGGTGTTAGCATTAAATTTGAGGGAGGGTAGAAAATGGTTGAAAGGAACGGTTGTGGAAAAGCACGGTCAGAATGTGTACAGTGTGTTATTGCATGATTACGAAGTTGTTTGGAGACGTCACTCTAATCAACTATTGATGTGTAAATCAAATGATTACGAAGCTGTGCCGTCTGATAATAGTATAACATTTGATCTAAATTCTAATAGAGATTTTCCTCCACTAAATCTTCAACCAGTTTCTCTAAATATAAGTTCTGATAACTCTAATAATTTAATTAATAGTGAACTATCTATGTTCAATAATCCTGATGCTGATGATTCCAATTCGGATGAATCAAATACTAGTAATCCTAATACTGAACATTTGGTTACTGCTAAGAATACTGATGTTTTATTAAGAAGATCAGCTAGAATACCTAAGCCGGTAGAAAGATATATTGAGAAATGTTAAATGTATAAGTATATATGGAGATCTTGTTTTGAACTATATATAAAAAAAAAGGATTAGTTTCTTGTATTAAATATATACTGTTACTTCACATTCAATTATTCATATTATATTATTTTTTTAAATGAAGTTTGTAATTAAAATATCTTGTAGTGGAGGAAGTCCCACCGTTTTTGTTACACAGTTATTATTTTTTTATATTTCTTAAGTCTTTTCAAGGCAAATATAATTATGTGAGAATATTATTTCTATGGTTTAAATCAATGTTATTATAATTAATATATTTGTATATATATATTTTTTTTTGTAATCTTTAAAATTAATTTAGTATCACATATTCTCTGTCATAAATTTGAGGTAACACAAATCTTGTGGTGGAGGAGGTGTTATATATTTCATATCTCTGTACTTCATGTTTGTTTGTGTACGTGCGCACTAAATAAAGGATGGACAGTATTGTCCTGTATCTCAAGCTACGAGGTTGTGTCAATATCCTCTCTCTACACTTACCCTTACAATTACAACAAATCTACACCCCAATGATTTCACTCCAGTACAATCCGCACCCCAATGATTTCACTCCTGTACAATCCGCACCCCAATGATTTCACTCCTGTACAATCCGCACCCCAATGATTTCACTCCAGTACAATCCGCACCCCAATGATTTCACTCCAGTACAATCCGCACCCCAATGATTTCACTCCTGTACAATCTACACCCCAATGATTTCACTCCTGTACAATCCGCACCCCAATGATTTCACTCCTGTACAATCTACACCCCAATGATTTCACTCCAGTACAATCCGCACCCCAATGATTTCACTTCTGTACAATCTACACCCCAATGATTTCACTCCTGTACAATCCGCACCCCAATGATTTCACTCCTGTACAATCCGCACCCCAATGATTTCACTCCAGTACAATCCGCACCCCAATGATTTCACTCCTGTACAATCTACACCCCAATGATTTCACTCCTGTACAATCTACACCCCAATGATTTCACTCCAGTACAATCCGCACCCCAATGATTTCACTCCAGTACAATCCGCACCCCAATGATTTCACTCCTGTACAATCAGCACCCCAATGATTTCACTCCTGTACAATCTGCACCCCAATGATTTCACTCCTGTACAATCCGCACCCCAATGATTTCACTCCAGTACAATCCGCACCCCAATGATTTCAGTCCAGTATAATCCGCATCCCAATGATTTCACTCCTGTACAATCTACACCCCAATGATTTCACTCCTGTACAATCCGCACCCCAATGATTTCACTCCTGTACAATCCACACCCCAATGATTTCACTCCAGTACAATCCGCACCCCAATGATTTCACTCCAGTACAATCCGCATCCCAATGATTTCACTCCTGTACAATCTACACCCCAATGATTTCACTCCTGTACAATCCGCACCCCAATGATTTCACTCCAGTACAATCCGCACCCCAATGATTTCACTCCTGTACAATCCGCACCCAATGATTTCACTCCTGTACAATCTGCACCCCAATGATTTCACTCCTGTACAATCTGCACCCCAATGATTTCACTCCTGTACAATCTGCACCCCAATGATTTCACTCCTGTACAATCCGCACCCCAATGATTTCACTCCTGTACAATCCGCACCCCAATGATTTCACTCCTGTACAATCCGCACCCCAATGATTTCACTCCTGTACAATCCGCACCCCAATGATTTCACTCCTGTACAATCTTGTGGGTCCTATATAAATGCAAGGTAACGTGTTTTCCGTTGAGATTACAATTATTATACATTTATAAAACAAGTGTTATGTATGATTTTTGACATTTTATCGTGCCACTGTTGAAATATTTCTAATTGAAATTGTAATACTTATTTACTCTAAAGAAACTTTTACATATTTTCCAAATTATTAATATGGATAATGAATATTTTTTAGACTACTGAAGCATGCAATATAACTATAGTTGTAGCTATTCATGGAAAATACATAATTAGGTAATTAACTATATCGTATATTTCTGGAATATTCTATAGACCATTTATAGAAACACCATATACATGTTTTCTAATTTTACACTTGAGTACATAAATGATATGTGGTCATACACGTCACATTATTGATACCATTTCATTTTAATTATAAAGCGGGGAAATTATTTTCCGTCCCGTATTACGTCATCCAATTGCGTGTAACGCTGTCGTGTTTATCATAATTTATTGCAAGTGATTGCGATAAAAATAATTATAATGCACGGCTATTAAATATATGAGTCAAATAATAACAATAAAAATAATTTATGTAGCTTCATTATTTAAGTAATTAGAACAAATAAAGTACTTTTATTGATGTGTGTCTATCGTTAAAATAATTGATAATAATGACGGCAAAATTCATGATTGTTTGTTTAAGGTAAGTTACGAATTATCGGTCAGTACTACATCTTCGAACATATAAGAAAAACAATATAGAAATTATTATTATAATAATTTCTATACAGTTTTTTCTTATATGACCGAAGATGTAGTACTGGCCGATAATTCGGAACTTACCCTAGATATAACTTATTTCGAAAATTCATTACTAAATATTTCCATTGTTTATTTTTAATACAATAATTATGGTTATACTTGACGAAGTGTCACGTGTATTTCAATCTAACTCATTTATTTACAACTCTAATAAACGGAATATCATTTATTACCTAACAATCTTCACAAATACATTTAAATCATCATAAATATAATGTTTTCAGTCTTGAAAAATATGCATTTATTAAAAAAAAAAAATTAATAAAAAATCAGTTTAAAAAAATGAAAACCATTAGGAATTTATTTCCTATATTTTCGTCATATCTCGAAAAAGTAAAACGAATTTCAGATGTAAATTAACACAGTTTTTTTTCTAGACAATTTGTATATGTATATATAAGTTTAATTTTTAGTATTTATTTTGCATAGTACTACCATGTAGATACCGATTTAAATTAAATATATATCTAACTATTCCGCTATATCTTAATGTTCGAATAATTAAAACACACGTTCGAATTTCATGAAGCGAATCAATAGGGTTCTGTAGGACCACAGGCCGGAGGTTTACTGAAAAGAATTCATTCCATTCTGTTGGACAGTCTCTGACAATATCATAAAATATGTTAAATTAATTTCTTTCTAACCCATTCTAAATCAAGTGTTGATAATTCGAAAACTAGTGTGAAAGAATTTCAAAAAGTTGATAATTTCCAAGTATCTTGGTCTAACTGACAGTGGAGACAGGACTTTCATTCTTCACGAACCAAAACTGAAAATTACTGAATGTCTATATATACTTCAGGAAATAGATACTACACATATATATGCACTGAAAAAAATTAACTCAAAATTTTAGTTTTCAGTATGTCCCTAAACCGGCTCAAAATCAGATTCAATTTGACTCATCACAATATTGTACTCAAAAACAAGAGTCATCCTGACTCCTTATTCATAGTCAGATTGACTCAGGTAGAGTCAATCAAGAAAATAGACTCCAACAGTGGAGTTCTGCAGCCTTGACTCAAGCGTACGTTGAGTCAGGTTGACTCGTAATTTTTCTCAGTGATGGGTCTAGTGCAGTGGCTTTAAATCTTAAAATGAATTAACTGCTTTGAAAAGTCACTCTGATAAAAAAGGAAACTATAAAACTGATGAAAATGCCACGAACCAAGAGGGGTCCGTTGTGAACCAATCTCCTGGATCTTAGGTTCACAGCGGACCCCATTGAGAAAACTTCTGACCTCTTCTGATTCACAGACATCGAACAGTTCCATATTATAAATCATATGGAAAAATATCATTAATATACGTTCGATATCTAAACTAATATTAACAAATTAACGATATCCATATAAGTACCATTTAGTTGCTGTTCACACTAAAGATATTTAATATAAAAAAAGTCAAAAAGAAAGAAATCACTTCAAATCAGTGTCATCGTGAGGAAACTATTGGTGTATTACCACTTCAACCACAAAAACAAGAGATGTTTGAACACTTGTGACAGGTGTAGGTACTTAGATCAAAACTTATAATGTTGTAATTGGAAACCTTGGAACTAATGAAACGCATGTATTCCGTTCTGCTACCTAGTCAGTTCTGGCTCTGTTTCACATAGGTGGACTGAGAGTTGAGATGAACATAGCAGTGCGACAACAACTGTGTACATGCAGGAAACATGTACATAAAGTCGCTATAAATATTATAAGATTTTCATTTAATAATAATCGGAGATTGTCTTTTCCTTCATTAGCGTTTCTTTGAAATACTGTTAAAGAAAACTTGCAAAGTTACAATCCCTAACTGAAGTAAAACCTCAGTGGCTCATAGCGTCCATTGATCGGCACAGCGGACACTTTTTCCTGTACAATTACTGTCCGTTGTACGAACTTTACCTGTAGTAACATATTTTACAGATAAACTGTCTCGGGGCGACTAATCAAAAATAGCACGAAATGGCTTGATATGTTCTTTCATAACGAATAAACTTTATAACTTTTTTCCATATGAAGATTCTGAAGTCAGTGCGAAACCCCTCACTAGTGTGCCACATTTCTCACCCTAGTAAACAGTTTCTAGGTACAAAACTAACGTTCTGCAATAATTATCAGGACTTCAAACATATTATGTGATCGAGAAGTGGAAAAAAAAATTTCACAACGAAAGGATAGTTAAAAACATGCCGTAAATAAATAATTTATTAAAGATTAAAATTAGAAAAGTAAATACACAAATTATATATTTGTGAGGACTACTTACACCTCTAAATTAAGTAAGCGATAAATAAGTGGAATGAAATTGTTGGTGACAATGCTCATGGATGCAGAAAAGCTACTCCATGAACAAAGTCACCTACCATCGGTCAGTGACAAAGCTCATGGATGCAGTAAAGCTACTCCATGAGCGAAGTCACCTACCACCAGTCAGTGACAAAGCTCATGGATGCAGTAAAGCTACTCCATGAACAAAGTCACCTACCACCAGTCAGTGACAAAGATACGTGTTTATTGAAAATCAAACTCCTAAATAACAAAAAAAAGATCCATTAATCATAATGACTTGGTTTGGGATATATTCATCTTCAAACAATAGAATATAAGTGACACACATTAGTTAAGGGCCGTACACACGTAGGGTTTTTTAAGTCTTTCCACCAGACTTTTTGCTAAGCTCCTCCTCCTGCAGGTATCATGGATACCACCTGAAATAAATAATAACTATATAGCTTTTTCTCATATTCTCGTGGTAAAAGTAGGAGGAGCTTAGCAAAAATTCTGGTGGAAAGACTTAAAAACGCTGGTGTGTACGGCCTTTTACAGTAACCTAATTTATTCATATTTCAGGTATTAAACAGATGTCAGTGGAGATACTATAAAAGAATATACTTATTAGCTATACTCTGAAAATGCAAACAGATTTTGGAAATATACTAACATTTTGAAGATAGACTCAACATAGCTCCGCCTTTCATTTTACATAATGTCACTCTAAATTATATCAACATATATATTTGATTGACGGATTTATACTATGTAATAGGATATTAATTTCACACTAACAACAGAATTTTTCATAATAAATTTCACACATATACGAATGTGGAAATGTTTTGTAACAAACATACGCATTCTACTTCAGTCTTCATCGAAGGAAAAATCGGAAACCTGAGAAAAAAAAAGATGTTACGTTCAAGAGTTAGGTATTGAAGTAATTCATATTATAGATCATATGAAAGATAATATAGATATTATTTAATTTTTATAAGATCAGCATCACTCACCTGCTCCACCTCATCACACTTCTGGTGCAGCTCCTTCAGTCCACTCCTCTCCTCCAAATAATCTGACGAGTTGAAGACCTTTAATAGCAGATCTTCTCCTTCAGCATCAAATGCAGAGAGAATCTGAAACAAAGTTTTTTTAATGGTACAAATGTATAATTTATTTTATACTGTGATTGAAATGGAAGAATACTAAACTTTTTGATTTTTAAAGCCATATTAGATTATATAATTATGGTGAAACGTCAAGTTCCGTCTTTGCGTTTTGTATCAGTTTAAATGTTGGGGGTAAATGAAGAAGATAAATCTTGTAAAGATAGTTGTGTATTTCTTTACCTTTAACAACAACACATATAATAACAAAAGCGGTAGAGTCATATTTAATGGTTACAGTGGATGGTACCGATAGTGGAAGGGGTGACCACCTCAGACGGGGCTGGTCTTTAAGAACTGTACTGACTCTAGCGACTGACCCTGACTGAACACTAGGATAAGTTCTTAATTATCGGTCAGTTCCACATTTTCGGACACGCAAGAAAAAAATATATAATAATTATTATTTATCTCATGGATACCAATAAAAAAAAAAGAGTAAATAATAATAATATATTTTTTCCTATGTATGGATTAAAATCAAAGAAAACTTTGGTAACTATTCTTGACGAATATCATTTTCTATAATTCAAACTCATGTCCTCATTACTTACGAGTGCTTCATAACTCAGGAGTTTTACTGTAGTTATTAGGGTTAGACAGAGAAGTAGGAGAATAGTTTAAAAATCACTGTACATTTAAATTAGTTGCCAATATAGATGGACACTAACCTTGTTGCCGCAAGCACTGCACTCTTTGAAAGCTGGTGTGGAGGGGGTCATCATCTGGTAGTTACTCATGAAGTACCTGAAGCTGTGGGGCACAGTACCCAGCACGCCCCGAGGGGTGTCAGTCCCACTGGGGGCATTGATTCTGTTAAAAAAAAAAGAGTATGATTGAAGGAACAGTAGGAAGAAATTGTAACATTAGTGAATAAAGGGTCTACCTAAGTAATAGGTAGATTAGCCTACTTACTCTTCAATTAATATTTAGCTTATTCATAATTAAGTAAGTTCTATGGAAGCTACATTGTTGATTCATAGATATAATTACTAAAACATATAATGTAAACTATATTAATAGAAGTCTGTCTGCAGCCTTTGACAATAATAAAGGAAAAACTAAATAATTTGTTGCAATGGCAACGTGTCACCCTACAATTATTAATTATGCTTTTAAAGGTAAAGAAAAAGGGGACAGCAAAGGAATAAAAAGAACTCACCCCAAAGGATGCTGTAGAATGGATGCCATCAGTTCAACGGCTTGTGCCGCAGCCATCATACTCACACCGGGCCTAGAGACTGTGCACTGCTGGTCCAGTGTGCGGTCTTTCTGGGACTGGGGAACAAAAGGGAATTTAGGGTAAAAATGTAAAATTAAATAATTATTATTAGCTAACTCATAATCATTATTTTCTTATGTGACTGAAGATGTGAACTGACTGATAATTTGTACTTTACCCTACTCTGAACAATTATTCTCTCAAACAGCAAAATAGTCTAAAGTTTTGAAATAAAAAGATGTTCAATTTGTAAGCAGTTTCTCCTGTTTTTCATTCGATCAATTCAATTCATTTATAATTTATATAATTTCAGAGGTGGCAATGGTGACGTCATTCACTCTCCATCAATAAAGCGCATTATTTACCTAATGCTAGCTAACTAGTTAGCTACTATATTTAATTTTATTCGTAATCCATGTTAACTTCAATTAAATTATTTCTTATTCAATAAAATTGTAGCATCAAATCACTCACATTAGCAGGCACTATGACGTCATTGCAGAAGTAGCAGCCAAGAGCAGAGCCAGGGAAACTGCGTCCTGCCCGACAGTTGTAAGCAGACTCGTCAATGGTCTCGGTGGTGTCTTTGGATCCGTGACGCAACACAACATACGAGTCAAACCCAAGGGCTGCTGTGATTGCAATCTGGGAATATCAAATATAGTAGCTATAACAAACCAACAGTAGTTATATTTTATGATTACACGGATTGTTTTTAATTGAGATTCAAAAAAAGTTATCTAAAAATTAAAAAAAAATCATTTAAAAATTCAAAACAAATTATTCGAAGATTAAAAAAAAAATGTTAAAAAATTAAGAAAAAAAATTATTTACAAATTAAAAAAAAAAAAAAAATAGAAACAAAATTTTTAAGAATTGAACAATAATTATTATATAAAAAAACTTTTGACACCTGAACTATTTAACAGAAATCAATCATTGAAAAGAATTTGATGAGGTTTACTCACTTTATTGTACTTTGAAGCAAGTAAAGTAGGCAACCATCTGCTTTCTCTGGAATCCGTCAAAAGGAACACCACGTCGTAACTATGAACTAAATCCTGCAGCTTCTTGGCATCAGCAAGCACCTGCTGAGCACCAGCCTCACCAGGAGGGTGTCCAGGCATGGGAATACTAAGCTGAACACCCACAGCTTCAACACTAGGGTTGATGAGCTTTAAAGACTCTGCTGCTGTTGTGGCCTTCGGTTTACCTCCATTGAGGCAATCGGTCTGTACGTAGAGAGACTGACGCACAGGGTTGCTGTAAGACACTTTGCCACAGTCCACAAAAGTTATATTCTTTGCGCCCCAGCCTAGTAAACCTCTAGCAACATTACAACCCAGTGTTCCAGCACCAAGCAATAGGTACTTTGAGGATTTGAATATGTCCGTGTCTAACTCTGGAGCTACACGCCACTTCATCAGCTGAAGAGTTAGGTTACACGCTTCAGAAGACAACTTGGCAGGGTCCATAGACTTGGCCAGGTTAAGGGTCATGGGTTCACTCTTTTTAGAACGTGGACTAACTTCCCAGCCACTACAGTTAGTCTGATCAAGAAGTTCAGTTATTTCACATGTGGACATGGAAACCTTGAATGTCAGGCTCTGCTTCAGTGATGGTCTACCCATGATATTACTTTGTCGCAGACACAAAACCTCATGCTCTGCAATAACAGGCCATGCCATTGACACAACAGCTAGCAAATTACGCAGAATAGCTGCCGGACGAGAAACGAGTGTGCTGGGATCACAAAAGCAGAGCTTTGTAGAGGAATTTTTATCCTTTAAGATTTTGTATGAAGTCAAAGGATGACATTGGAATAGAGATTCATCTTCTAGACTCTCCAAGATGAAGAAACCACTATCAACTTCATTTGATTTGTTTCTGTAACTTGCAAGTAAGGCATCAATCTGAAATAAGAGTGTTAATCTATTTAATAAAAACAAGGTAGGTAGAGTATTTTGCATTGAAATAAGGATATAAGTGTTTAGGGCAAGTTCCGGGTGTGAATTAACTATCCCATTTGATAAATTGAATCTTATCCTAGCTGCAAGCAAGGAAAAGTAGCTACACCTACACTCACCCTATCGTCAGTCCACTCTTCGGCTAATGTTTTTATTGGAGAGAGAAGAGTCACTTGGACACTTGGAAAGATAGGAAAAGCGAACCAATAGTTGTAGTTGTAGGCTTTCAGATCCTATTGGAGATGCAATGAGAGTTGTGAAAAAATAATAAAATGAACAGTTAGGATTAAAAGTATCGCTACCTAATGAAAATAGATTTTCAGGTAGCTAATTTGTGAAATAGCTATCAAATTCAACATTGATTTTTTTAGAGGATAATAGCTATAGTTGATGTAAACTCACCATAAACCTTTAAAACAGTTTTAATTACCTATATCGAAATCATGGAGTCTATTGAGAATAAATATTCTCAATCAAAAATAGCTAGTAGCTAGTATGAAATTGCATTTTCAGCTAAAGAAATGCAGGTGGTTATTAGAGTAGAAATATTAAGTCTAAGGGATTTCTAGTAGAATATTACGAATAAAATCAAGACTAGGTATAGAAATATAGAATGGTACAATGAATGAATAAAAATAAATATTCATCAATATAAAATTTCTGAACACTGAATGTAGCTAGCTACTATGAAAGAAATAAGTCTCTGATTTGATGTTTTTTTTACATTTTGAAATTTTATAAATATGTCATTGTGTACTCATACCAATTAGCTATATAGTGTCTTAGTAAAGCTTATTTAGGAAATGTAATACTATTAAAGAGTCAAAAATCCTTATGGAAACACTTTTCAGTGACTGTACAAAACATAGATAAGAACATTGTCATTTACCCCAAAGGTTAGCATGAAGAAGGTGGCAAGTATTTTAGGATTTCTCAAAGCTTCATCTGATTTAATCTTCTGCCAAATATGTTCACTGGCGTAAGTTGCCAGTAACTGCGCACTGTTGCTGCACATGCTCTCATACTCTTCAATGGTGTTAGTGTGGTACAACACACCAGGACATGAGAAGAGACCAGCCCCTTCTGTGACATTTCTGAGGGAATTGATAGAAGAGTTAGAGTAGAATGAGTTTAGAGTTATAGGACGGTAACACATTTTTGAATATGTAAGACCGGGTGATCCGACTTCTTTACAACCCTGGAGTACCTGCTTATTGCATTGTAGTCCAGATTCAGTCGAGGTTTAAATTTGCCAATCTGGTTGTTAACATAACTGCCTACTATCTCCACAGGATCTGTACTGAGCTTTGCGACTTCAAGCTGGAAGAAATAGAAATATAATATAATATACCTAGCATCTGGAATTAGCTCAAGACTATATACTCGTACATATACAGCTCACTTTCGCTTCAATGGGGTCTTTTTGAAGCACAAAATCATAAGATGGAAGAAATAATAAAATATTCAGTAGCTACTAATGACTTTGTAGCTAATAATTTAATTAATTTTTGATGTTTTGAGTTTAAAAAGGTATAAATTGATCTAAAAATCAGGATTGTTCAGAGTGTAATATATTTTAAAGCTGTAAAAGACTCAAAATTAATATATATCAAATTAAATAGGTATCTACGAACCAAAATACTTGAATAAATAGTACTCCTCTTATAATATCATTTAGATATTATTCATGAGTATACAATTGCTCACCTTGTATTTGTTATATTGATGCCAAAAAGCAACATCAAGAGAAGATTCAAATTCCGCAAATATCAACTGCTCAGTGGTAGACATGTTGCAAGAAAAAATAGTACCTAGTTTAACTAGGCAATTAGTGAATATGTCAATCTGAAAATCAAATGGCCCAATAATATTAAGATAATCACTAATCAGGTTGAGTGCCACTCTGGAAAAAGTGGTCTTTTCAGATGAATTAATTACTCTATTCAGTCTAACTCTGTTACCTTAAAATACAGTAATAAATTAATTATTAATAGGATTATGGTAACTGTTTAATCCACAGCATTTAACCTCTAAAAATCTGTTAGCCCAAGGTAGTGGGCTGACTGAAGGAATTAAGAGTGTTTTCTACAAATACTCCAGCTGTATTTGATGTTAAATTCAACTGAATTTAAGAAAAAGCTGAAAAAATCCACCATAAATTTCCAGTAATTTGACTTATCTATCAACATTTTACCCATTTTTCCACCAAAAATTAATGGTAACATAGGAATAAATAGCTAAAAATCCACCAACTTTGCCAGTATATTATTCTCAAAGGGGAAAAAATTCCACCGACATGTCGGTGGAATTTACCACGAAATACAGACTGGGTCGGTAGAATTATTCCCTCTTTGAAAATAATATTCTGACAAATTCGGTGGAATTTTTATTTTAGCTATTTATTTCCATGTTCTCATTAATTTTCGGTGGATAAATTGGGAAAATGTTGGTGGATTTTTTCAGCTTTTTGAAGGTAAGTGGAATTTTGTGCACCAAAGTGACCAAACACAGACGGGAGTCCGGGACTGTGGTGTTCTAATTATTCTATCAAAGCTGGTGCCTGTTGGATTTTTTGCTATTTATTCCTTTCCAGTCTGCAGAAACTGATAAAGTATTCATAGAGATTGGGTGTCCCCCAATCTGCAGAATATGGGACATTTTTAACATCTTCTGTGCTTAAATTTAGGAAAATGTTGGTGGAACTAGATCGATCAGTTACTTTTAAGTTTTTGGAAATGGTTGGTGGATTTTTTCAGCTTTTTGAAAAAGCCAGTGGGATTTTGTGCACCAAATACAGACTGGTCTGAACTCTGAATGCTAAATTGCAGCAGTTTAAATGAAAAATTAGGTAGGGTCACGTCCAGATCCAAGAAATCCTCTATTTTAGCTTCCGTTCTCAGTAAAATACATGTAAACATTTAACATAGGAGGAAATTAAGGATTGTTTGCACAGAAAATGTTAAAAATGTCCCATATCCTGCAGACTGGGGTCGCACAGGTAAATTGTGGCTCTTTAATTTTTAATTGCGGCCCTCTCAACTCCAGTCTGTATTTGGTGCATAATATTCCACTGACTTTTTGAAAAAAGCTGAAAAAATCCATAATCAGACATCAATTTTCACTAATTTGGCAGATCCACCAACATTTAACCCATTTTTCCATCAAAAACTAATGGTAATATTGGAATAAATAGCTAAAAAGTAAAAATCTACCGTCTTTGCCAGAATATTATTTTCAATGGAGAAAAATTCCACAGACAAGTCTGTGGAATTTCCCATGAAATTCAAACTGCTAGTTAGACGTCAGTCTCAAGAGAGTCTCTAAAACATTCTGAACCAAAATTACATTAAAATGTTGCATACCTAGCTATCATAATGAGCACAGTGCATGCTACAATTAATTACTTTGTTTTTAACGAGTGTTTTGAAGCTATGACGTTTTTGTTGTTAAAGGCCGCAGTTAGTTAGTGGGCTGCAATTTATCTGCTTGACCCTAACACTAATCTGGCTGAATTAAGCTTTCAAAGTTCCAGAACTCTGATGACCGACCTCTCTTCATTGTCTTCAATTTTCATATGGAGCAATAAGCGATGGAGATGAATTTCTCTCTAAAATAAGGAAATTTTCATAAATTCTATCTATCTAAAATATGTAAAGTTTATCAGTTTCTGCAGACTGAGAGTGGGCAAGTAGCCTGAGGTAGGGACATAGGTACCTACTATTTTACATGGTCCAGGCCTTTGTAGGCTAACCGTTTTCCTGAGGAGATTCCCGTACAAGTATTCCCGTACCTTTTGTGAATTGACTGTTAAGACGTGTTGTGTCCTGCCTCCTGTGAAATAAATATTGAAGATATGGTGAATTCCCGTAACAATATGAAGTGAAATCATTAGGTATTGAGGTGACTAATAGATATAAGGCAATATTGTGAAAAAAAAAAAAAAAAAAAAGTTGTTGGTGTAGAGCTGAACAGTGAAGCTGGTTTGTTTGTGGGAGATAAAAATCAGGGAACCAGGATGAGTTCCCTGGCACGGACACCCACAAAGAAAGAAAAGAAAAAGGAGCAAGAAAAAGGAACGGAAGGATGGAATGTGGCACGGGGAAGAAAGGGACGCGATGAAAGCGAGGAAATGATGAAGGTATGGGAGAATGTGGAGATATGTGGGGAATGTGAAAGGAGAGTCAACAGTGGAGAAGATGGAATGGTATGTGACCTCTGCAAAAGATGGTTTCATGCAGAATGTGGGGAACTGACGAAGAAGGAATATGAAATGCTGAACAAAATGGAAGACAAAGTTAAATGGTACTGTGGCAAGTGCAATGATAAAGTAAATAAACTAACAGAAGAAAATGGGAAAATCAAGAAAAGAATGGAAGAGTGTGAGAAGGAGAATAGGAGTTTGAAAAAGGAGAATGAGATGCTAAAGAAAAGAGTGGAGGGAATTGAAAACAGGATTGGGATACTGGAAGGAGAATGTGAAGGTAAAATGGAAGATGAAATGAAGAAAATGAGCAAGGAAATGGAAAATCAGATGAGTTTGGCATTTGATAAAATGAAGAATACTTGGATGGAAAAATTTGAAAACATGAAACTAGAAAAGGAAGAGATTAAAGCTACTATAGTTAAGGTGAAGAATAGGATGGATAAAATGGATGAGGAGACAAAGGAGAGGATGAGGAAAACAAAGAGAGAAGTAGAAACTGAAATGGCAGTTAGACTGAAAGAAATGGAGAGAGAATTCAATGAGAAACAGAAAGCAGAAATGGAGGGCATGAAGGGGGACATGGAAAATGTGAGGAAGCTTGGAGAGAAAATTGGAGAGGGAGACAACAAAGAAAGAATGAGACAGATGGAGAATATGAAAAAGGAAATTGTAATGGAAGGGATGAATGAGATAAAAAAGAAAAGCGCACAGGAAGGAAAACAAGTTGAAGCTATGTGTGTGAAAATTGAAGATATGGAAAGAGAGAGACGAAAGAAAAACATTATCATATTCAACCTGATAGAATCGGAAAAGGAGGAAGCAGAGCAAAGGTACGGCGAGGATTTGAAGATGTGTGGAGAGATTTTCTCGGAGGAGATGGGTATTCAGGACATGAGAGTGGAAAAGGTGATAAGAATTGGAAGGAAAAATGATATCAATAGACCACTGCTTGTGAAACTCGGAAGTGAGGATGAGAAAAAGTGGGCCTTAAGTAATGCAAAGAAACTGAGGAATTCTGAGAAATTTGAAAGGGTATACCTGGCGAGAGACATGACAGAAGAGGAAAGGAGAAAAGATAGACAACTGAGAGAGGAATTGAGAGATCGGAGGCAAAGAGAGGGAGAATCTAGTTTTATAATCAGGCGAGGAAAAATTATAAAGATTGATAGAGGAGAGCAAGTCCAGAGAAATGGAGGAGACTCACAAGAGCACAGACATAAAATAACAACAGGTGGAAATGGAGGAGGAACAGATCAAAGACAAAATGTGACAGATGGTGGAAACAGAGGGGGAGCAGTGTGGAGGCGAGGTGCTAGTGGGGGTGGAAGTAGAGGAAGAGCAGACCGGAGGGAGAGTGTGATGGAAGGTAGAAATTTTTGAAGAGAGGAGATGGGGAAGAGAAGAGAGGTACGAGAGGGGAGTTCAAGGCTAAAATAATGAATATACAAGGATTAACAAATGAGAAGTACACAGAAGTATATGGACTATTGGAAGACAGAACAGTTGTATGCCTTACAGAAACGCAGAAGAAAGTTGATAACATAAGAGTGGGGCAACAAGTGGAGGTGATAAGCAGTATGAGGAAGATGGAGGAGAAGAAGGGAGGAGGCATAATGGTCCTGTATGAGGAAAATAGTGGTATATTTCTGGAGAAGACAGAGGAAGAGTATGCTGACTGCATGGTGATTGAGGGAAGGATGGGGAAGGAGAAAATAAACCTTGTAATAGTATATTTAGGAACTGGAGGTGAGAGAGTGGTGTTGCAGAGAAACAGAGAGATGCTCCAGTACATTAAAAGGAAGGTGGAGGATGCAGATGGAAGAAGAGAGATGATACTGGTGGTGGGGGACTTCAACGGGCATCTGGGATACATAGGATATCAACAGGAGAACGAGAATGGAAAGGAGATCAATAGGTTTATTGAGGAGACTGGCTTGCTGCTGATGAATATAGATGAGAAATGCAACGGAGTATACACATGGGAGCGAGGAGAGAGCAAGAGTGTGATAGACCTGGTGATGGTAAATGAGATGGCATATGGTAAAGTGAAGAAAGTGGAAATAGATAGTAACAGAGATGTGATAGATGTATCAGACCACTGCCTGATTGAGGTGGTAATTGATATGGAGAGAGATGGAGGAAAGAAGAACGTGGGGTGGAAGGAGGTAACGTACTATTGCACAAAAGAGGAAAAAATGAGGAGATATGTGGAGAGAATGGAAGAAGAAGTGGAAAGAGAAGAGGCAGGGTCAATGAGATATATAAATGAGGCAATAAGGAGAGTTGCAGATGAGGTGTTGAAAACTAGATGCAGGAGGAGAGTGGATGATGAGGGTAGAGAGGAACCGCCGTGGATGTGTAGTGAGATAAGGAGAGAGATAGCAAAAAGAAGAAGACTAAACAAAGAACATAGAAACAGAGAGGAGGAGGAGAGACGGGAGGCTTGGAGAGCATATAGAGAACAAAAGGAAAAGGTAAAGAGAATGATTAGTGAAGAAATGAGGAAATATGAAAATAGGATAGCAGAAGAGATAAGAGACATGCAGGGAGGAAGGGACTTGTGGAAGATGGTGAGGAAGCTAAAAGGAGAGAAAGTTAATGGAAATAGAAAACTGAAGCTGTATACAGAAGAAGGAGAGGAACTAGAAGAGGAAAAATATGAAGAGGAAATAAAACAATTTTGGGAAGGAATATATAAGATGCATGAAAATAGGATGGAAGATGTGTGGAATGAGGAAACAAGGGAAGAATATGAGAGAACACTCAGGAGAACTAGAGAGAGGGAAGCTAACCCGGAGGAGATGTGGCTACCCAGACTGGCAAACCCTTACTGGAATGTAAAAGTGATGGAGATGGTGATAGAGAGGGAGGATGTGAGGAAGGCATTGGGAGGTCTGAAGAACAGGAAAGCAGGAGGATGTGACGGGCTGAAACCAGAAATGTATAAGGTACTGCAAGGGAGTGACATATGTGTGGAAGCTTTGAGGAGAGGACTAGAGGGAGTGATATGGGAGGGAGGAGAGCCAGAGGAGTGGAAGGAATCAAAGACTGTTATGATACCAAAGAAAAGGAGGCCGAAAGTGTCAGAGCTAAGACCCATAGCTCTGACAGATGTATCATACAAGTTGATGATGAAGATAGTAAAAGAAAAGGTGGAGCGGCATGTGGAGGAGAATGGGATGAGGTGCGAGGAGCAAGCAGGTTTCACGAAAGGTGGAGAGATTCTTGACAACCTGGTGATCTTGCAAGAATGTGTGAGGAGGACATATAGCAGAGGGGAGGAGCTGGTGGTGGTTGCGGTGGACTTCAAGAAGGCATATGACTCGGTGAAAAGGGAGAAAGTGATTGGGGTGCTGAAGGAATTCAAGGTACCGGCAAGTATACTGGACCTGGTGAAGAGGATCTATTGTGGGGATAGGACGAGAATAGAAGTGGGAGATGCAGAAGTGGTTATAGATGTGGAGAGTGGGATAAGGCAAGGATGCACGGCATCGCCACTGCTCTTTAAACTCCTGACATACAAGATCATTGAAGCAATCAAGAGAAGAGCAGGAGGCATGTGGGTGTGTGGAGTGAAGGTGAATAGCCTGTTCTTTGCGGATGATGGACTGTTGATGGCTCGAGGAGTGGGAGAAGCAAGGGAAATGATAAGAATTATGAAGGAGGTGGCGGGCGAGCTTGGGCTGGAGGTGAACGCTGGGAAGAGCAAGTGTTTGCTGTACAATGTCAGAGATGGAGTTGAGGAGGTGGAGGGAATTCAGGTGGTGAAGGAGATAAAGTATTTGGGGGTGATGGTGGAAGACAGACGTGGATTGTATGAGGGACAGCGGAGGAGGATGATTGAGCAGACAAGAAAGCTGAGCAATATGACGTATTCGGTAATCGAGAAGAGCTGCCACAGAGTAAAAATGGGCAAGACTTACTGGAAGTCAGTAGTACTGCCCAGTGTCCTGTTTGGAATGGAGGTGGTGGATTTGAGGGAGGAGGACATCGGGAAACTACAGAAACAGGAAAATGGTACGATGAGACGAATATTGGGTGCACCTAGATATGCAACGATTGCTGGAATGAGAGGTGAAATAGGGATGGGGACGATGAAGAGTAGAGTGGTGAGAGGAAGGCTACAGTACTTGAGGAGGAAGATGCAGGGAGGGAGTGAGTTGGTGAAGAGAGTGATCGGAGAGATGAGAGTGAGTCGAGTGGGATGGTGGAAGAGAACGGAGAAATACTTGGAGTGGGCACACGTTGAGGTGGATGAGGTGATGATGATGAGTGCAGGAGAGTTGAGGAGGAGAGTTGCGGAGAGAGTGGAAGTCGAATGGAGGGCGGAGATGGAGGAGAAGAGCACGCTCTGGCTATACCGAAGATGCAAGACTGAGATGAGGGAGGAGGATTATGAAGGAGGAGAGGGTTCGAGATTGTGGTTCGGTGCGAGGACAAACTGCCTGTGGCTGGGAGACAGGAGGGGGGTGGAGGAGGAGAGGATGTGTCAGATGTGTGGAGGGGGAGAGGTGGAGGACCTGAGGCATTTTCTGATGGAGTGTGGAGCTTTGGAGATGGAAAGAGTGGAGGCAGTTGAGCTGCAGAGACAGAGGGTTGAGAGAGAGGAGGAAGTCATGGAGGTGTTTCTGTTTGAGGAGGAGGGGAGGCAGAGGAAGATCACCGTCTTGGTGAGCATGTGGAGGAAGAGAGCAAGAATGGAGAGAGCAAGAGTGGAGGAGGCAGTATAGGACGATGAACTGGAGCCGCAGAAAAGGCAATCCTACACACAAATGATGATGATGATGAGATTAGCTAAGCCAGGTACTGTGTTAAAAATACCTAAAATATCGAAAATCGGAGGTGGGCCTACCGGCTACCTACAGGCTGGGGTACGATCAAGAGCCCCCCCGGTCATGAGCCCCCCTAGGTCATAAGCCCCCCCGGTCACGAGCCCCCCTCCCTGTTTTTTTAATCTTTATTTACCTAGTTAAACAAATGAAGAACTACTTAGATAGAAATAACTGAGAGTTGCTAATGTAGTTTGTTGTATCCGCTAGTTTGTTGTTCTGCACACTTCATGATTGTTTAATGACCTGGCAGGGGGGTTCGGGGTTCGGCACGTCCCCCGATACCAGTTTGTATTTGGTGCATTGGACTCCTCTGACTTTTTATAAAATCTGAGAAATAGCTGCCAACATTTTTCATCAATTTGTCTAGTCCTCCGACATTTTTTCAGTTTCTCCTCCAAAAATTAATGGTAATATAGGAATTGATAGCCGAATATCCTCCGACATTGCAGGAATTTTTTATTTGAGAAATTGAATATCTCCTGAGATATCATTGGAATTTACCACCAAATACAATCTGGCCCCGATATAGGTACATATAATTTATGTCTAATCAGTAATGAACTATAAAAGTGTCAATAAGGATTAAATAATATACCTAGGTAAATAAGGATTTGAAAACAGGGGAGCTCGTGACCGGGGGGGGGGGGGGGGGCTCTTGACCGGAGGGGCTTATGACCGGGGGGGCTCTTGACCGGGGGGGGGGGGGGCTCATGACCGGGGGGCTCTTGACCGGGGGGGGGCTTATGACCTACACCCCTACAGGCTACAGCACAAAAATAAATAATAAAAATAGGGTACCTATACGGCTATACCTACGGTACGTAAGCTAGGTAGGTACCTAGTTTTATAGTTTTAGTTATGATTAAGTATTAACTTACCTAGTACCTAGCCTATATTGTATATACCTATAGGTATATATATATATATATATATATATAAATAATGTAGGTAGGTATATGAATGATAGGCTATTATTGTATAAAAATATTATGTTCGTGAGTTCGTCAAGAAGAATTACAATATTTTATGATGCAATCTCTTTTTTTTTGAAGGGTTTTGGCAATAAGCGGGAGACATATGTGAGCATGAATGCATGATGTGCGCAATTTTTTATCGCGCAATTTAGACAGTTGCGTGAGCGTGCACGCAAAAACTATTTTGTTCCGTGATTTAATCAAATAACTTGGGTGAGCGACTGAGCGTACACGCAAATTTTTCACTCCGTCTTTTAGATAGTGACATGAGCTGCTGAGCGCAAAGGAATAAAGGAAAATATAAAATTGAGGAAAAGCTACAGTAAATTATGGTGAACTTCTATCAATGCAAATGATAAAAAAGGTTTGAAATTGAATACAAAAAGCAAAAAGGTAAAGTTCATGAAATGGTCAGAGAGAGAATAACAAATTATGAGAGAAAGCTAACTGAAGAGATTAAAGAGAATAAAAACTGCAAGAAAATGAATACGTATCTATAAGCTGAGCGGCGCACACCAGTACGGTGCACCAGATTACGGCGCAGTGGCGCACCACTGTACATTCTATTAGATAGGTAATTTGAATACAGATTAATGATAAATGGAGTGAATTTGATAGGTACCTACCTAATTGTCGTATCAAATTCATGTCTGACGCCTGATGGTACCTGAATCCAATGTTTATACTACACAGTTTAATTATTCAATTGAGATGTTTAATTTAGAATAGAAAATAAAATTCATCATAGAAAACTGGAATTGTAATTTTATGTGGTAACTATTGTAAACTTTCAGTCTTAGGTGTAAATAAAAACTTATCAGGTAGCCGTAAACGTGTAATGTGTGGGGAGGCAGAAAGGCCGAGCCGGGCAGGCTGGCGCGAGTCTGAGAACTGGCTGGCGCGAGACGCGAGTCTGAGAACTGGCTGGCGCGGCCGCGCGAGTGTCTGAGAACTGGCTGGCGCGAGTGTCTGAGAACTGGCTGGCGCGAGTGTCTGAGAACTGGCTGGCGCGAGTGTCTGAGAACTGGCTGGCGCGAGTGTCTGAGAACTGGCTGGCGCGAGTGTCTGAGAACTGGCTGGCGCGAGTGTCTGAGAACTGGCTGGCGCGAGTGTCTGAGAACTGGCTGGCGCGAGTGTCTGAGAACTGGCTCGCGCGAGTGTCTGAGAACTGGCTCGCGATAGTGTCTGAGAACTGGCTCGCGATAGTGTCTGAGAACTGGCTCGCGCGAGTGTCTGAGAACTGGCTCGCGCGAGTGTCTGAGAACTGGCTCGCGCGAGTGTCTGAGAACTGGCTCGCGCGAGTGTCTGAGAACTGGCTCGCGCGAGTGTCTGAGAACTGGCTCGCGCGAGTGTCTGAGAACTGGCTCGCGCGAGTGTCTGAGAACTGGCTCGCGCGAGTGTCTGAGAACTGGCTCGCGCGAGTGTCTGAGAACTGGCTCGCGCGAGTGTCTGAGAACTGGCTCGCGCGAGTGTCTGAGAACTGGCTCGCGCGAGTGTCTGAGAACTGGCTCGCGCGAGTGTCTGAGAACTGGCTCGCGCGAGTGTCTGAGAACTGGCTCGCGCGAGTGTCTGAGAACTGGCTCGCGCGAGTGTCTGAGAACTGGCTCGCGCGAGTGTCTGAGAACTGGCTCGCGCGAGTGTCTGAGAACTGGCTCGCGCGAGTGTCTGAGAACTGGCTCGCGCGAGTGTCTGAGAACTGGCTCGCGCGAGTGTCTGAGAACTGGCTCGCGCGAGTGTCTGAGAACTGGCTCGCGCGAGTGTCTGAGAACTGGCTCGCGCGAGTGTCTGAGAACTGGCTCGCGCGAGTGTCTGAGAACTGGCTCGCGCGAGTGTCTGAGAACTGGCTCGCGCGAGTGTCTGAGAACTGGCTCGCGCGAGTGTCTGAGAACTGGCTCGGCTCGTGGATCGTGTAGTGTGTGGGGGCCTTTAAACTGTATAGTACAGTACACTCAGTACAGTACAAGCATTGGATTCAAGTACAGTCAGTCATAAATTTGATAGCCTACAACAATTATCAAATTCACTCCATATATCATTAATCTTCTTTCAAATTACCTAGGTATCTAATAGAATGTACAGTAGTGCGCCGTTCTATGGTGCGCTGCTCAGCTTTTGGATACAAATCAAATTAATGGTAGCATAGCTGCAAATTAATTCGAAATTCTCCCTCAGCTAATTTACCAGTCTGCAGAAAATGTCTCTTCTCCCGCAGAGATTTTATTTCGAGAGAGAGTTACTACTCTCTGAACAGTCTGCAGAACATGGGACATTTTTAACATTTTCTGTGCGAACAATTCTTGATTTCCTCTTCTATTCACATGCATTTTACTGAGAATAGAAGCAAAATAGAGAGGATTTCTTCTTTCTTGGAGAACACTTTTCCAGTTCCTGTTGTCTGGTTTTCTGTGCAAACAATCGTTAATTTTCTCCTATATTTACTGAGAACAGAAGCCAAAATAGAGGATTTCTTGGAGAACACTTTACCAGTTCCTGCAGTCTGGCATTCTCTGACCCTCAGCACTGTCAGCAGCAGATTCAGAATCTCATGTAGCTAAAGTAATGGTAACATATGAATTAATTCATGATTTACCGCATAGATCTCCAATTTCGTAAATTCAATCAAAAACTCCTGCAGAGAGTCTTATAAAAATGTTCCATATTCTGCAGACTGGCTAATTTTTTAAATTAATGCCCTAATGGTAACATAGGCATTAGTTAAAGATCTCCCACAGGGATTGAATATTTCTAAAATTAGGCTCAGATTTGTTGCAGTTGCAGAGAGTGTTGGAAAATTGTTCCATATTCTGCAGTGGAATTTACCCAGTCAGGCCAGTCTGTATTTGGTGCACAAAATTGAGAAAATTCCACTGACTTTTTCAAAAATCTGATAAAATCCCCCCTAAATTTCAGGAAATTTGGCTGATCAACAAACATTTTCCCAATTTGTCCACCGAAAATTAATAGTAACATAGGAGTAAATAGCTAAAAATCCACCGACTTTGCCAGAATATTATTTTCAAAGGGGTCCGGGGATAAAATTTACCACGAAATACAGACTGGGAATTTACCATGAAATACCTACAGTCTGACACAGGACTGCAGGAACTGGTAAAATATTCTCCAAGAAATCCCCTATTTTATTTTTGGCTTCCGTTCTCATTAAAATACATGTGACTATAGGAGGAAAATTCAGGAAATGAAGGATTGTTTGCACAGAAAATGTTGAAGATGTCCCATATTGAAATTCTGCAGGCAGCAGACTGGACTCTGGCATTATTATATCAGTTGAAGTCATTTAATAGGCTTTGATATCTAAAGGTCAAAACTCAGATATGTACAATTGGCTTCAAATTTCGAATTATTTCCTATGTTGAATGTTCTCATGTTAATTTTGGCTTGAAATCTTCCAAAAAAATGAGCCAAATTGGCTTGGCTCAGTATTTTGGCACAAAAAATGGCTTAAAATTTTCCAGCCTCTGAAAATGGATATGTGTACTATATAAATCTATAATAATTAAATTATTTTCTATTTTTCAGATTTCATGTGTAGGGATATCTATTTAGTTTAAGATAACCAGAATTGGTCATGGATGTTTCAGAATTTCTGCGATTCAATGCAAAAGGTGAGTAATGAGTACTTTTCCTATTATTATATTGAATAGTATTACAATGTGCGTTATTAATTAAAAATTATCATGATATTTAATTGGCATTCAAATTTAAACTATCAGAGGTTGGTAAATATTTTCTGTTCAAATCTTATTTGGAATTTTTGGATGAGAATTGATACCTTTCTGTAATTCTAATTTAAAGTATTTAAGATTTGCTTGAACAGAGTTTCTAAGGTTTTCTCAATATTTCATAGAATCAAGTCTCCATATGAAGTCTCAAAGTAGATCGGCAGGAGATGGAGCCGAGAGCGTCCACACCTCTCCAAGTGTAGATGCTATTGAAAGCAAGAATAAGGATTCATCTACACCAAACTCCATATCCATGTCAAAAGATGTAGATCTATCAAAAATGAAAAATTTAATTCCATACAAAATCGAATCTGGTTCACCATCAGAACAATCGAAGAAATTTAAGACCAAGCCCAAACCTGGGAAAATTATGATGGAGATTATTAATGAGAGAATTTCATCTAAATCTCCTCTGCCAACTCCTTGCCAATTGGTGAAAAGTGTCTCTTCAGATTCTGTACCTTCCACCAGCTGTACAGTCCCCGACTCATTTTCCAGCATACCTGTGATGTCCAAAGTAAATGAACTAGCAGATAAACTATCTAAGAAATGTGTGATGACTCCCCCTGATTATGATATGCTTAACTCTCCCTCTGTAGATGTTGACACAAAGCTCTTGATATCCATCACTCCCAAGCCAAAAGGTGTTCCAACTTCTAAGCACTCCAGCATCAAGTACCAGCAGATTAAGAGGAAAACATACAAGGAGCCACGGTTTATTCCATACGAACCTTACAAAGGCTGTGTGGTTCCCCTCGTCAAACCGTCCAAGAAGAATCATCCAAAGTCAGAAGTCGTTGAATCCCCTGCTGCTGCAGTGGTTGAGGACGAGAATACATTGGATGCTCAGGATAAAAAGGCGAGAGCAAAGTTAGAGACAGTGGTGTGTGATTTTGAGAAAGAGAAATTGCAGTGGGAGCAGAGGGTTCAGGAACTCACGGCAAAATGTGATAAACTGCAACAGGAGAAAACGGAGACAGACAGGGAGAAAGTGAAACTAGAAGATCAACTGAACATTCAGGCACAGGTGGGTTCGAAAAATGGAAATGAAATACATATTAATCTCAAAGTATTGCTGTGAATAACAGGTAGCTTATTTTTGAAGTCAGCAAATGATTGAAAGTCAATTAGTTAGTTAGTTACCTTCTAACATATATCATCTATATTCTGTGGTAAGTATAGTTATTGGGCAGTTCCACATTTTTATATAGAAGAAAGAAGTATGAAGATAGCTAATAGGTAATATAACGAGTTTTAATATGTAGGTATCTACTTTTCAAATAAATTACCCAAGTTACTTTATCTTCGTACTTGCCGTAGGATAGATTATCACTTATGAAAACAAACTTCTTTGAATATATAGCTACTTTTTACCATTTCTTGACTACTAGTTATTTCTTTCTATATTTTTATACTCTTGAAATATTTTATTTTGACACTCAATATAGCAAATAACAGTAGTTAGCTAAGTTGTCTCATAAAATCGTAAACTAAGTTGAAACGTTCATTTCTGAAGAAACTGAATTGTATTTTCTTAAATCTGTTTGAGGTAAATACTTGTAACTACATTTCAATACACTAAATCTTTCATCATTCATGGAAACATGTAATCGCTTTTTTCGTTTTTTTTTAAACTAATTAGTTCGTAATGTTGCAGGTGAATGGAGAGCTGAAGAAGTTGTTGGTGGCGTCAGTTGGTGAGGATGTGCAAGGCAGAGTGCATTGTCTCACAGAGGATAAGGCTAGAATGGCAACCATCATACGCAGGTACTATTAATATAAATCAATATCTAATTTACAAGAGGTAGAATGTTCTACAGTAGTTGCGGTAAATTCTGAATTATCAGACGGTTCTCCATTTTCGGACTTACGATAGCTACTTTTTTTTCGGACAAACAAAACCTTTATTTTAATTGGTATCCATGATATTGGTAGGTATCATGGATACCTACCAATTAAGACAACAGTTTAAATAATAATTTATATATCTTTTTCTTGCCTGTCCGAAAATATAAAACTGTCTTACAACTCGGAACTTCCCGTAGCAATTTTTTAATGGAATTTATTCTTCTGAATGAAATTTCATCAAAACAATTCATAGAAATAGTTTCTTTAGCTACTACATACTTTGAAACTTTTATGGGAAGAACTCATGCAAACATAAGAGAACTAGTAATTCTGTTATTGATAAAAGTTTCTCAAACTATCCTCGCATTTATGTGGACCTAACTAATGTATTTTCAATGTATCTCTCCTGTTTTTTAATTAAAATTTTATGCCATTTATCTAGAAAGTAGAAATACTATAAAATATAGCTATAGTCTATAGCAGTGGTTCTTAAAGTATTTTTCTTGCACACCCCTTGCTTTTCTCAGGCACCCCTTGCTTTTCTCGGGCACCCCTTGCTTTTCTCAGGCACCCCTTGCTTTTCTCAGGCACCCCTTGCTTTTCTCAGGCACCCCTTGCTTTTCTCGGGCACCCCTTGCTTTTCTCAGGCACCCCTTGCTTTTCTCGGGCACCCCTTGCTTTTCTCAGGCACTCCTTGCTTTTCTCGGGCACCCCTTGCTTTTCTCAGGCACCCCTTGCTTTTCTCAGGCACCCCTTGCTTTTCTCAGGCACCCCTTGCTTTTCTCGGGCACCCCTTGCTTTTCTCGGGCACCCCTTGCTTTTCTCGGGCACCCCTTGCTTTTCTCGGGCACCCCTTACATTAGCATTGTATTCCAATTAAATAGATTGAAAAGCTACAATTATTGTATATTTGGTTACTATATGAATTTTGAAAAAGGAAATTATACTCAGGTATATTCTGCATGTTATTAAAAGCATGAACCGAACTTATAAGTACCATATACATTATACAACAGCCACACCAGGCAACCCCTATAAACATTCCAGGTCCCAAAGGGGTGCCGCGCACCCCACTTTCAGAACCACTGGTCTATAGCTACAACCCTAAAATAAAATACTTGTCAACCCTTCATCATTTTACCGCTCATTTTATTCACTGTAAAATAGTTATGTAGCTAAACAGGTTTTTGCCAAATGATAAAAGGTTAACATGTTGGGAATTTATCTTTTGCTCCTCAATATTCGAATGCCTTGGCAGTTGGCCTGTAGTATATTTTTTGGTGCATTTTTTGACGCAATGTTCTTTCAGGTACTCGGACAAGTTAGACAGAGACTATGAGGAGAGGGAGAGAATGGAAATACAATGCGATGTGTGGAAGAGTAAATTCATGGCCAGCAGGTTAGTGTCTTCAACACTGAAGTCTCTTTTAGTCAAACTTTTTGATTATTGTAACCATTCCTTTTTTATGTTTCCGATATGGCCTTTGGTTCTGGAGCAGACGTTAAACATCTAATAAAATTGCTTTTAATTGAATTGACATTTATTTTATTCATGGATAATATCTGTAGCTGCCTAATTTGATGCTATTATGGTTAAAATATTAAAGATTATTCAATATATAGAATATTTAAAAATTATTGAAAACAAAAACTAATTTCTTTAAACATTACAAAGAACTTAATTCCAAGGAATTGGGAACTTTCCTTTCTGACTGCTTCTTCCAGTCCCTTGTATTTAATTTCCTTTTTACGTCAGCATTATGGGCCTTTGGTTCCGAAGCAGACGTTAAACACCTAATAGATTTAATCATTTTCTAGCAACAAATTCTTTCTTTCTTCATATAATATTTTAAAATTCAATTAATAGGTAGAGCTATTAAATATCCAATGTACAATATAACTTCTAATTTTTCATTCAAACGTTTACCATCAAATCCTATTCCCTCTCCCTCTATTTTTGCCAGTGTTCTAGTTGAAGAGCTGGGTGCTTGGAAGGCTGGCTTGTTGCGCTGGACTGCAGAAGCTGCCGAGTCAATCTCCACTTTACTCGAAGAACAGAAACTCATGCGCAGTAACCTCAGGAGAGCCTATCGGTAAAAAAAAACACTTAGCTTACTAGATTAATGTACTTTGCTTGATCTTTACACTTTCAATTTATGGCTTTCATTTCTAAATTATCATTAGAGCATTTATGCCATTCATTTCTAATTGAATGATAAAAGATGAGGATCTTGTGAATACATGTATCTAATTCATATTACAATAGCTAGCTACCTGCTATCATTTGAAATATTAATAAAGTTAAGTTATAACATTTCAAAATGTTATTCCATATCCCTTTTTGCAGACTGATGTGTCAGTTGGTGCGTGCGTTTGACCCCCTCTACGCTGAAGGAGGTTCCTCAGCCTTTGTGAGTGGTGACGGGGTGAGCCTGAGTCTAGCGGCAGTGGATCAGGCCCATGGACTGCACCAGAGACTCTTGGGGCCTCTATTGCCCGCCCCTGCAGGCACTGATCAGCAGCTCTGCATAGGAGAGGATGCACTCAGTCCTGGAGAGAAAATGGGACAACAGGTATGAGACAAAGAGTATCATGGCTACTGATACAGAGAGTGTCCTGTATCATGGCTACTGATACAGAGAGTGTCCTGTGTCATGGCTTCTGATACAAAGAGTGTCCTGTATCATGGCTACTGATACAGAGAGTGTCCTGTATCATGGCTACTGATACAGAGAGTGTCCTGTATCATGGCTACTGATACAGAGAGTGTCCTGTGTCATGGCTTCTGATACAGAGTGTCCTGTATCATGGCTACTGATACAGAGAGTGTCCTGTATCATGGCTACTGATACAGAGAGTGTCCTGTATCATGGCTACTGATACAGTATACCAATCACAGTTATCAATTCATTCTAATTAAGTCCATACTAAGGTTTCTCTCTCTCTCTCTTTTAGGTGCTGGAGAGGCGTGAGAGTTCACTGGGTTGTTATCTCTCTGACTGCACTCCCCTCCACTCTGTCACTAACACCATCAACAGTCATAAGAGCATCAGCTGCTGTAAACACTGCAATGGCGAGATGCAGGTGGTTTGAGAGGAGCAGGAGGGACTGCAGGTAGTGTGAGAGGAGCAGGAGAGACTGCAGGTGGTGTGAGAGGAGCAGGTGGTGTGAAAGGTGCAGGAGGGACTGTAGGTGGTTTTGGGGGAGCAGGAGAGACTGCAGGTGGTGTGAGAGGAGCAGGAGAGACTGCAGGTGGTGTGAGAGGAGCAGGTGGTGTGAGAGGAGCAGGAGGGAATGCAGATGTAAGGGGAAAGTTGCAGGAGGTAATTCTTTGTTTTTTCACAGTTTTATTTTTTATATTAATTCTTAACTAAATTCTGTTGCAAATGAAATACTTAAATATATTCTTACATCGAATTACTCTTAGTAACTTTTGATAAACTTCTTTTATATTTGCAATGTTTTTTGTGTTATTTATTCATCTTCACTGTTAGGTTTGTGTCCCTTTGGTTCTCCCTGTAATAACTGTATAATAAAGTTGATATTATTAGAGCTATATTTGTTACATTTTATATCACAATATATTGTTTTATTGCTTTGGTTCATTATTTACCTCACAGGTTTGAAGGAGATATTCAATACCTAACTAATTTGTTTAGATATTTTGAAGAAAAAAGAATGGTATATTTTCGAGTTTCTGATACTGTGGTCAGTAGGGTTGTGACGATATTCTCTTTGAAATTTGCTTTATATTCTCAAGAAATATGTTCTCCATATGCTCTAAATATATTCCTTTGTGCTCTGAAATTGCTTTATATTCCTTTGTGCTCTGAAATTGCTTTATATTCCTTTATGCTCTGAAATTGCTTTATATTCCTTTGTGCTCTGAAATTGCTTTATATTCCTTTGTGCTCTGAAATTGCTTTATATTCCTTTATGCTCTGAAATTGCTTTATATTCCTTTGTGCTCTGAAATTGCTTTATATTCCTTTGTGCTCTGAAATTGCTTTATATTCCTTTATGCTCTGAAATTGCTTTATATTCCTTTGTGCTCTGAAATTGCTTTATATTCCTTTGTGCTCTGAAATTGCTTTATATTCCTTTATGCTCTGAAATTGCTTTATATTCCTTTGTGCTCTGAAATTGCTTTAAATTCCTTTGTGCTCTGAAATTGCTTTATATTCCTTTTTGCTCTGAAATTGCTTTATATTCCTTTAAAATATGCTTTATATTCTTTTTATGCTCAATTATATTTTTATTCTCCATTAATTCCAAGTGCTGGAATTAGCTTTATAAACCTGATAAGTAGGCATGTGACATTGTGCATATTGCATAGCTATATGTAGTCCTCTGCATATATTTCATGAGCATATAATATGCACGTGTACATATATGCTAACCGAGAAATATGCACTTCTTTGTCAATTTCTAACATGTAAATGTCTAACCTATGCCGTTTTCTTCTGGACCCCTGCATAGAAAACGTTTTAACTGTGAACCCAAGTAAATTTTATCAAACTAATTATTCAAATTTAAAAAGTTTGTAGGTGGAATATTGAAACTACAAATGTATTAATAAATAATATGACACTTGGTATTTAGTAAATACTAGTAGTTATTGATAAATAAATGAATAGGTACAATTATTTTAGAGAGTTGTGCTACTAAAAAAATATCTAAACTTATAGCACGTATGTATATAATTTATTTAGGTAATTAAACACGAAACTGTTAAAATTTACCAATTAATAACTTAATGCCGCTGCTTATAGCTGGGGATCTTAAGTTTAAAGGGAACAGCTGGTCTAACAAGATGGTTTATGATTTTCAAGTCATGACAAAAGTAATGAACGGAATGTGATATATAGTTTAGAAGACTGAATTTGACTGAAAGAAACATTTGCTCCGATCTTCTTCTTGTGAAATAGAACGGGTGTTTTCCCAGTACAAAAATACATTAGCAGATAATAGAAGGAGATTCACTTTTGGAAACCTGAAATACCATTTAACAATAAAGTCCAATTTCGTTGTTTGAAATTGACTTACTATCAAAGAAGTCTAAATTTGAAAAAGCTTTGTTGTATTTTCTTTTCAAACGTTAAACATTTCACAGTAAAAATAAAAACTTGAGATTACACCTTCGATTTATGGATCTTTCCCATTTGCCGATCCCCACCAAATATTCAATTTTTTTATACTTATGTATATATTGAATCCGACAATCGAAACTGTTTTTTGTAGAAACTAATAGTTTTAGTGATACATATAGGTCTGAAAATGTGAAAGTTGAAACCGTCAAATAACTCAAAACTTACTCTTGCTTAAAGTATTTTTCAGTGCATAAAATATCATGCAATTTGTTCAATGTATCACAATTATATCAAACTAATATTTACTTATATATAGGTAGTCCTACCGTGATTTAGCTATGTTTTGAATATTGAAGAGCATATTCCGACTTTCCGAGTTTTATATTCCGAATGGTTTAATAGTGGTGCAACATTTATTGTTAGGGTTTTTATAGAATGATTTGTGTTATGTGTGAAAGTTTTCTGATCCTATGCTCTATGAGAGTAGAGCATAGAGATTCAGTTGTATATTGTTTGTTTAGATTATGTGTGTGTGTTTATTGTTAGGGTTTTTATAGAATGATTTGTGTTATGTGAGAAAGTTTTCTGATCCTATGCTCTATGAGAGTAGAGCATAGAGATTCAGCTTTATATTGTTTGTTTAGATTATGTGTGTGTGTTTATTGTTAGGGTTTTTATAGAATGATTTGTGTTATGTGTGAAAGTTTTCTGATCCTATGCTCTATGAGAGTAGAGCATAGAGATTCAGCTTTATATTGTTTGTTTAGATTATGTGTGTGTGTTTATTGTTAGGGTTTTTATAGAATGATTTGTGTTATGTGTGAAAGTTTTCTGATCCTATGCTCTATGAGAGTAGAGGCTAGAGCATAGAGATTCAGTTGTATATTGTTTGTTTAGATTATGTGTGTGTGTTTATTGTTAGGGTTTTTATAGAATGATTTGTGTTATGTGTGAAAGTTTTCTGATCCTATGCTCTATGAGAGTAGAGGCTAGAGCATAGAGATTCAGTTGTATATTGTTTGTTTAGATTATGTGTGTGTGTTTATTGTTAGGGTTTTTATAGAATGATTTGTGTTATGTGAGAAAGTTTTCTGATCCTATGCTCTATGAGAGTAGAGCATAGAGATTCAGCTTTATATTGTTTGTTTAGATTATGTGTGTGTGTTTATTGTTAGGGTTTTTATAGAATGATTTGTGTTATGTGTGAAAGTTTTCTGATCCTATGCTCTATGAGAGTAGAGCATAGAGATTTAGTTATATATTGTGTGTCTAGGTTAATATATTGGGTGTGGAGTGTTAGGTATATGATCAGTGTTTTTTTGAGATGTGTGAGTGTTTGCTTTTTTTTATTACCCCTTTATTGAAGGAAAAATCTAAAATAAAAAAAAATAAAATATATAGCTATATATACATTGCATTAGCACTGATATCTGTTCAAAGGCCTTCTCGCATAGTCTCATCTGGAGCAAAAATTTTACTTTTATTGACCATAAATTTTCTTTTTAATTGATATAAATGTGTAAGCCACCAAGATGTGGAAGAGAGAGGAACATTGTTTCCTTTCTCTTCAAAATTATATTGGAGCATTATGATGAGGGTGCCAGAGTGGAATAATAACTCATTTCAGATTGACTAGTAACTCTGTTAGGAATTTAAAATGAACAAAAATTACTCATTTTAACCCTAAAAAATGCAGAAATCAGTATATTATTTTATAAATTTCAACTCCGCAGTAAAAACTAATGTAAAATGAGTCATTTAAGCTTCACAATTGGGCTTGTTGTGATGATAAACATCACTAATGGGAATGCATGAAGTTAGGAGTAACTCTGTTAGAATTTATGTTTTCCAGTCTGGTGAGGGTGTTGGACTTGAGCGAGTATGAGTGCCGTAGCACATGGCCCTACTCAGCTTTACAAAATACTGAATACTGAAACACTAGCCTTAAGATAACTTATCTGTCAAAAATAAGTGGAACCTTGACAAGGATGGTAGGCTTGACCCAAAATGGATGGGTCAAGGTTCCCCCTAGCCCTCCCAGTAGGTCCCACTCCAAATCTCTGCTGAGTTTATATCAGTAGGGATTGGTGTGGGTACCGAAGAGAACGCCCGGCATTTCCCCCTTATTGTGTTTGTCCCTTAAGCCCTCCCAGTAGGTCCCACTCCAAATCTCGGCTGAATTTATATCAGAGGGGATTAGGGTGGGTACTGAAGAGAACGCCCGGCATTTCCCCCTTATTGTGTTTGTCCCTTAAGCCCTCCCAGTAGGTCCCACTCCAAATCTCGGCTGAATTTATATCAGTGGGGATTGGGGTGGGTACTGAAGAGAACGCCCGGCATTTCCCCCTTATTGTGTTTGTCCCTTAAGCCCTCCCAGTAGGTCCCACTCCAAATCTCTGCTGAGTTTATATCAGTAGGGATTGGGGTGGGTACTGAAGAGAACGCCCGGCATTTCCCCCTTATTGTGTTTGTCCCTTAAGCCCTCCCAGTAGGTCCCACTCCAAATCTCTGCTGAATTTATATCAGTGGGGATTGGGGTGGGTACTGAAGAGAACGCCCGGCAGATTGTCCCTGGTAATATGTAAATATTGTATTTAGAATTTGGTTTTAAAACTATGTATGGAGGTTTATGTAGAAGACAGGTTGTGCAAATTTTAAAAACTTTATTATTATTTGTAAATATTTTAGTTTTGATGTATAGCTATATGATTTGTTTTCAAGTTTTAGCTTAATACTTAATCATACTTTTATAAATAAAGAATAATTTGATATGATTTTATTTTTGAGACCAGAGCTGATACAAAAGCTTCTCTGGAAATTTTAACTTGAACTTGAACTTGAACTTGAACATTAAACCAGAAGTTGTCTCTTTCCCAGTACACTCTTCATCTTGCTGTCAGTAGGGTGAAGATGTGGAAGAGAACCTGGTAGTTGTGTCTGTCCCAGTACACTTTTCATCTTGCTGTCAGTAGGGTGAAGATGTGGAAGAGAACCTGGTAGTTGTGTCTGTCCCAGTACAGGACTACACTCTTCATCTTGCAGTCAGTAGGGTGAAGATGTGGAAGAGAAAACCTGGTAGTTGTGTGACTTGTGACCGTTGTGTCTGTCCTAGTACACTCTTCATCTTGCTGTCAACAAGGTGAAGATGTGGAAGAGAATCTGGTAGGTAGTTGTGTCTGTCCCAGTATTCTCTTCATCTTGCTAGCCTGTCAGCAGCCTAGCAGGGTGAAGATGTGGATGAGATTGAGAACCTGGTAGTTGTGTCTATCCCAGTACACTCTTCATCTTGCTGTGGCAAGGTGAAGAAGTGGAAGAGAACCTGGTAGGTGTGTGAGTGTGTCCAAATGTTTTGTTAAAATTTTTTATCTCTTGTTTTATTTATACTCTTTACCTAACTCTCAAATTTTGTTTCCTATATTTTTGTGAATATGTGATCAGCAAAACTTCAATAATGGTCTTATCACTTTTTTTTATTTTATTTTTTGTTTTAAAATCTGCATAGTTACCTTTTAATATTGTTTTAAACCTAGAAGTTTCCAGGCAGAACGGAATAACCATCTTGGTTATCCAATAGCTTTAGGTGGTCTTTTGATCAAAGCCACCAAAACTGAAAAGAATAAGAAAAAGAATAATAATCCAGAACTTCAGAAGTGTATAAGTGGATGCTAGAGAGTGAAAGATGTATGGATGAAAAGTGTAGGTATTTTAGTAGTGTCACTAGTGTGTTAGATGGTGGTGAGCCTGTGAGTCAAAGACCTGTATGATTCCGAAAATTTATTAACCTAGTGTGAAAGACTTGAGACCAATTGCCTTGTTGAATGTTGAGTATAAGATTTTTATGAGTGTAATGAAAGAGAAGTTGATTGAGCATGTGAGACTGAATGGGCTGATGAATGAGACAATGAGTTGCAGATTGGTTTCATGAGTGGGAGAAGGATAGAAGATAATTTATTTATGCTGAGTTATGTGATATAATCTTTGTTTTCTGTTTTCAGAATGAATTCCTTTATTATATGGACTTCACTACTAGTTATGTCAGGCTAGAGTGTTGTAACGGGGTATATTGAGCATTTAATTGTAAATAAGAGTTCAAGATAATTATATATATATATTTTTTTCTAATATTTATGTTTATAATATATTTACAGATAATATTCACAAGGTATATTTGATATTATTGATTAATAATTTATGCTATTGTTCGAGCTTGAGGGAAGTCAAACAATTGTACTAATAAGCCAAGGTATGTTGTCGATTTGATAATGTTATATGATTGAGTAGGTTATGTTGATTATTGTTCTGTTAATGTATTTTATTTGTTTTACAGCCTGGCTTCTCATTGTACTGGCTCTTCTCTTTATACTGGTTTCTTGTACTGAACTCTTGTACCTCATTGCATCTCATACTACCCAACTTGTATATATCTATCGACTATCAGCATATCACAATATACTTCAACCATCCAATCATCTCATTGCCCTTCCAATCATCCATATATCTCATTAAAACCACTTAACGATAACGAACCTCAGCTATGACGTTTGAACCATGGGGCCCCGCCGCCCCGTCACAGTGTGATTTAGGTTCAATACTCAGACAAATAAGAAACATTGAAGAACTGAAAATATAGTTCTGGAATACCTACATCAAGCATAGCTTTACTGCTTCTATGATTTCTATTGATATAGATCATGAAATGGGTAAGATTTATGTATTTAGGTGTTACCCAAGTTCGTAAAATATGGTCCATTATTATGAGTGTAGGTAAGATTCATAACATTTATTTGATATTCTCACAGACAGACTTACTATAGCTTCTCTCATAATGAATTCATTAGAAAATCTGTGTGGGAAATTTGTCCCTTCAGTCCTACAGAGAAATTTTGAAGGGAAATTAGAAGAGGAAGATCTTCGTCAGTTTGCTTCAGAGTTAATTTCGGCTGTTCCTGGAAGTATTATGAAGAAACAATTCTCTCAGCTTTTGGACTATGAGGAGGTATTACTATTCTAACTGAAAATATCAATTTTTTGCATCATGGTTATTAATTGGATTTTTAAAATTCAGATTGGCAAAAGCCGAAAAAGAAAATTGTATGTTATGATAATTTCATGTAAGTGCAAAATTTTAATTTGGTTGATGTATCAATCAATTTTTAAAATGATAGTGCAGGCAGAGTGCTTTTATAAAGGTTGTAATAATTACAAGGCATGACTCGAAGCTATTATATAGTTGTAACTCCTTAAACAGTTCATTTTCTATGAGTTTGAATAAAAAAATGGTTTTGAGGGTTGACTTGGCGTACGGTACATTAACAGTCAGTTGATGAATTCATGGATGCCAATTTAAATACAATTTGAACAATGATTATTGTATGTTTTTTTTATAGCTATGTCCGAAAATATGAGAGAATCTGATAACTTGAGACTTGCCTTACAGCCAAAATATACTTTTTAGCTATAATTATATAATAACTTCGAGTCGTGCCTCGCTATCATACAACTTTTATGAAAGCGGATGATGTGTCCAAAAAGGTTGTGTCTCCACAGCCAATCGATGAGTTAGTAACCTTAAAAACATTATCAAAAAAAATTGATCAGCAAGGAACAATATTTTTAAAACTGTATTCTTAGTGGTAGTAAGCTTTCAATTTCTAACCTTAGAGGTGTCACCCATAGCTGAGTGTAATGAAAGCAGGTTCTGCCTGTATAGAGTTAACAGCATCAGTGTTCTTCCTTTTCTAGCTTGTACTTAAAATTTTAAATATAATTTTTTTCAGCTGCTCCATGATGGCACTACAGAGATTCAGTATCTGAATTACTTCAGATTGGCACATTTGCTTGGTACAATCAAAGGCTATTTCTTCTTCACTCCAAAAACTCTTCCAGTACTCTCTCAGATATCCTATAATAATTACAAGGAAGTTCATGTGATTGAAATCAAGGATGTTCCAATGAAGAGAGACGAATTGGATGAAGATGATGTAGCCAAAGTCTACAAATCTTTCACTAATGTAGAGATCTTTGTCTGCCATCTCAATGAAGGCATATTTTACAAGTTTATCCCCAAGTACATGGGAAACTTGAAGCATTTCTACAATTTGTTCCCGAATGAAACATATGAAGAAGATAAATTGGAATCCATGTGCTACCTGATGGGATTGGAAAAGGACTTTGATTTTATAGAAAATGAAGGAGAAGTAGTCTCATCATCTAAAACTGTAACTAAGAATCTGATATCTGTGACATTCCAGTGGATGGATCGTGATGTAGCAATACAGATGCATCACACTTTGAAGATATTCCCAAATTTACAGCAAATCGGTGGCTGGGGGAATGACATGTTCATGCTACTAAATATGTATGGAAGAGAAAGGTCTGACTATGATAATGTCTCTGATAAATTTAATTTGGTAAGTGAACTGGAACAGTTCAATATTCAGTGTTCAAAATTCATTTTGCAATATAATAAAATTTGAAATAATTCTTTTTTCACTTCTTTAGAAACTCTACCACAATTGACATTTTTCGCCCCTCATATACTGACACGGGCTTCGTTTAGTGATCGGCTATACATGGAATCCTCACATTTGCAAAAGTCATCCTTGCTTGAAGTAGTAAACCAACATCTTTTTCACAATGTAGTTATTTTTGGCTACATCCAAATTTTTCTTAGCTACCATCAAAAAAAATTCCCCTTCAATTTGTACGTAAAAACAATGTACCATATTGGCCATTTCTCATCGTTTTGTAATCTAACTAGGACTTAAATCTCATCAAGCATGATTTTTAGAGGTAGACTCATAGTTTTCATTTACAATTACCTATTCCATCTTAGATTTTGTGTTAGGTAGACTCGTATGTTTCATTTACCATCACCTCTTCATTTTCCTCATAGATTTTGTGTTAGGTAGACTCGTAGGCTTCATTTACTATTACCTCTTCATTTTCCTCTTAGATTTTGTGTTAGGTAGACTCGTAGGCTTCATTTACTATTACCTCTTCATTTTCCTCTTAGTCTTTGTGTTAGGTAGACTTGTAGGCTTCATTCACTATTACCTCTTCATTTTCCTCTTAGATTTTATTAGGTAGACTTGTAGGCTTCATTTACTATCACCTCTTCCATCCGTGAGTGCTGTTATCGGTACTTGTTTTTAAAGTTAGGTGACATAGTCCTCGGAATAGTTAATAACTTAATATTATGCTTAAATACAGACTAGTGGTAGTTGACTTTGTTTATGGGACCTCTCAATTGTTTGGCTGTTTCTTTGTGTTTCATTAATTTTTACGGCAACAAGAAGAACTGGAGTGATTAAAGCAGACGCTAAAGTCTTTTGATAATTATGTGTAGCTATTGTTTATCTTATAAATCCTCCGCGAACATTTCGACCATGGAAGTCTAAATACATAACCCGACTCTTTCTTTGTTTCAGCGAAAACTATCTGTTTTGCATGATTCTCCCCCGCCTGAAATGTGCAAGATAATCAGTAAGACTTGTCCAAAACTACGATTCATAGAAGTGTTTTGTCGTGTGTCAGATATTTTCGATACAAGCAGCTTGGAATATCTTCTGGAGCTGAAAGAACTTGAAGGTATTAGGCTTCTCAATGTTGGTAATGACTTACTAATTTGGCTCATGAATGAAATTGGTTGGAATCTTAAAGGCTTAAGCTTATGCTACAGTGGTAGCTACAAAGAAGATATGCCCTTTTCTGTGTTGCTTGAAGTGGTATCTCTGTGTCCAAACTTAGAGCTCTTCCAAATGTATTCTAGGGAGATTCTTTTACAATTACCAAATGAGAAGAAGTTGAAATGGGAGGGTAATTCATTGACACCGAATCTTAAATATTTGTCAGTAGCCTGTGTTGACAATGATGAGCTCAAGAATTTGGCTTTCCTATTCAATTCTCCTGCGTTGGAAATTATCGAAATAAATACTGGCGACCAGATTGAAGGAGATGTGTATGTAGAGTTGATGAAATTCTCTTGCTGGAAAAGAATCCATACTTTCTCCCAGTGGAACTTCCTTAATGAAGACAACGTATCTGATTTTTGTTCCAAATGTCCTAAATTGACGAGATTGTTGGAGAGGAATTTGCATGACATAAATGGTTTTTATTTGACACAGGTTGATTTTGATGACTTGATTCCTGCTGTAGATTGGTGGAAAACAAAACACTTCTCTTCAATTAAATCTGGTAGGTACAGCTGTATGGAAATTAAATAATTCTTCATAGTAAGTAACCATTCGTGCTCAATAATTGATTCACTGTGTAAATTGATTCCATTTACACAGTGCTATGGTTTTTTTTTCTACTGTTTTTGCCAATAGGCTTTTATTTAGTTTGTCACTATTTTTCTGCTTTCTTTTGTATCTTTCCTCTACTTCCTAATCTTGTTTCCTCGTTCTTTTTCTTGCTACTTCCATGGGTATGCAAACTGACTGTGTAGATCTCTCATCCATGGGTAAGCAGACTGACTGTGTATGTCTCTTATCCATGGGTAAGCAGACTGACTGTGTATGTCTCTTATCCATGGGTAAGCAGACTGACTGTGTATGTCTCTTGTCCATGGGTAAGCAGACTGACTGTCTATGTCTCTTATCCATGGGTAAGCAGACTGACTGTGTATGTCTCTTATCCATGGGTAAGCAGACTGACTGTGTATGTCTCTTGTCCATGGGTAAGCAGACTGACTGTGTAGATCTCTCATCCATGGGTAAGCAGACTGACTGTGTATGTCTCTTATCCATGGGTAAGCAGACTGACTGTGTATGTCTCTTGTCCATGGGTAAGCAGACTGACTGTGTAGGTCTCTTATCCATGGGTAAGCAGACTGACTGTCTATGTCTCTTATCCATGGGTAAGCAGACTGACTGTGTAGGTCTCTTATTCTTGTGTAAGCAGACTGACTGTGTAGGTCTCTCATCCATGGGTAAGCAGACTGACTTTGTATGTCTCTTATCCATGCGTAAGCAGACTGAATGTGTATGTCTCTTATCCATGGGTAAGCAGACTGACTTTGTATGTCTCTTATCCATGCGTAAGCAGACTGAATGTGTATGTCTCTTATCCATGGGTAAGCAGACTGACTATGTAAGTCTTTTATTCGGTAGCTACTAAGAGAATGTCTACGGGCAGAATGCTTTATGGAAAAAAATATATTAATATAAAATAGAAATATAGTAGAAAAGAATATAATAAAGAATGTTGAAAAGAGAATGAAAGAATAAATTCTATATTTAAATAGAAGGCTCGAATAGAAAATGATACATGAAGATTATAATAGAAATATTGAAATTCTATCTGTTCATATGGTTATTGGTAAACAAAGAATAGTATTCATTATAATGTAATAAACCTTCTCATGGAACATCAAATAATATTTTTTAAAACTTATGTAAAACCTAAGTAAATAAAATATACTTCGTCTCTGTTACAATACATAAAGGATCCTATAGTATTTTTTCCAACTGAGGTAGTTATATAATTCAAATATCGACACTTTCTGTAGTTAACTTGGAAATTTCAAAAGCAACTATAAACCTCACTATATTGGCGATGATTATAACTATCTAATAAAATAAACAATATTTAAAAAAAACGAATTGGAAGATGATTATACCAATCTCATAAAATATACAATACATAGAAAGTCAAAATAGAGGAAGATTATTATAATAATATTTATAATTGTATGATTTGTTAAATAGAAGACACTCCTGAGAAATAATCACAAACACAATAGAATAAGACGGTGGTTACATTAAGCACGCTGTGGTACTAAAGTTCATAATCAACGTGATAGTGATTGAATATACTCCCTTTTTATTTTATTTACTATTCTAATTATTTAAAGAAGGTCTGCTTCTTCTGGCAGGGGGCCTTTAGAAAAACTACTCTCAATTAGAAATTATTGTCCACTTTTCCCATACTATAAATATGTTTACAACGAATTTTATGCCGTTAGTCCTTTTGTCCATTATGCATTATGTCCGCTCACGTATTATTCATTTGTGCCTATTCCTGCTATTTATTCACTAGGTCGACGCAGTTACCTGTGGTATTCGAGTTGCTTGTAGCGTACTTTCATTGTCCCTCTTCTACCAGATCTTCATCTCAAGTATCTTTGGTTCACCTCCTAGTAGATACGCTCGACTTTCCAGGAAACAAATTTCTTCAATTTTTCATACCAAGTTTGTACGTAGTTATTAGGATTGAATTGGAAAGCCACATCCTCGCGTTCATCTTTGGCAACACAAGAAAGAGACAAATACGTAATGTAGAGTAATGGTTGTAAACTACATTTTTCTATTTAACAAGTGCCTATGAAATAATTTAGTAATCCTAACCCAACTAGGGGCTAGTTAGATGATAGCTATGTATCGTTATTCAATCTACCAACCTATACTAATTCACCATGCAATTGATATTTTTACCATAAAATGTTTCATTTAAATGCAATTTCCACTTAGGTTTTAAGTTGTTTCAAAGAATAGTTTCGTACTCTCTTTAGTTTTGAGCAAACTAGCTCTAACTGTATTATTATGTGTTAAAATCCGTATTAATCGTTGAATTATAAATTAATTTTGGTTACTTTTATAGGATGAAATGTGATATAGTATATCTATTTATTGAAATAAAACAATGGTCACAAATTAAAAAATTGAGTATTTATTTCTTAAGTAATTATTCCTAATTGATAGTTATTCAGAAGACAAAAAGTCAGTGACTGATGTTTCCTCTATTAAAGAGCCTGCTATTAAAGTTTTTCCTGAAAGAAAGAAGCAATCTGAGGAATAATCTAAACAAAATTCTGATTTCTGACTGTTCATTTTTTAAAATATCTATACCGATTGTGTGCATATTAATTAAATCATTGATATTTGAAAGGAGCAAGGCTTTATCATGGCCCTCAGGAGCTCTATCCTTAAACTGTCTGTGGTGAATGGAAGAAAAGGTGGGTGGCGTCCTTTGAGCCCTAACTGTTCGATTATGGATCGTCTTTTTTCATTTATACCATGTTTATCATTTTTTTAACGCTACTTGCAATTAGGCTATTCAACTACGAGGTCTTAGATTTTGTGTTAGGTAGACTTCATTTACTATCACCTCTTCATTTTCCTCTTCCATCCTTGAGTGCAGCCACCGATACTTGAGCCTCTTTTCGTCACGTCATTTGGTAAGTGACTGCATTCACGGAGTCGCTTTTTCTGCATCCATGAGCATTGTCACCGACGATGATAGGTGACTACCTCAATCTATGGTACTTTATACACATCCCAGCCTTAGATTACTTTCTGTATACTTGATAATTAAATAGAAAGAAGAGAACATCACAGTATTCTGGCACTCATTTAGGCTCCCAGTACTCGGATAGTGGGAATTGACATAATCTTGATAGGTCATTTTGAAGTTTTTAGATCACATTGATCATGATCAGGGCTGGGACAATATGCTCTTTAAACTATAGATCCTGAAAATATTATAGACGGAGAGAATTAAAGAGTATTGAATCGTTCTAAACCAACTGTATATAGTATTCGATACCATTTCGTTTCATCTATGATATTTTTGGGATCTATAGTTTTAAGAGCGTATCGCTTGTTAGCAACAGCAACGTCATAGACACAAAAGCATGTATTTTAGAGTTATCCATATAGACATATAAATCATAAAATGCTGATCATTTTGGTAAAAAAATCATCATTGTAACTCAAAAATATACCGCTAGAAAGGCTAAATGTCCCTAACGATATACCATTAAATGTACGTACATTACAAGTACTAAAATGCCTCTTCTGAAAAATACGTTTTTTGAAGTTATGAAATTGTTCTCCCAAACAAGCGATATTTTGTCCCAGTCCTGGTCATGATCAATGTTACCACCACTGTCCGATCACTGCGACCATCCCATATGGTCCTAGGTGATTAAAATGATTGTGTAATTGATTATAAAGCATTTCATGTAACTTCTTTATTTTCTGTTCAAAATAAGCACAAAAGAAAATTCAAAACTTTTGACGGCAATTATTGCAGTCAACTTTATTGTTTTTCTCATTAATTTTAAGGCCTGAGAACCAGATGATGTTGCCAGGAGTGCGTGTGACGCACTACTTTTATGCTCCACTGAAATATGTACAATAAAGTGTAATTCATTAATTTTTACATAATATGGGTAATTTTATTTGTCTGTTATTATATATATTTATTTGCATATCTAAGATATATTTATTATTTATTTCAGTTGGTATCCATGATACCTGCAGGTATCATGGATACCAACTGAAATAAATAATATATATATCGTGTTTTTCTTAGGAGGAGCTTAGCAAAAAGTCTGGTGGAAAGACTTATAAAACCCTAGCGTGTGTACGGCCCTTAAGATATTTGACGTCAGTTACTAGTTCGTTCGTTTACCCGACGCCAAAAAAACGCCGAGACCATGTAACCGTGACCGGAAAATTCACCGCGGGATAATTCTCCGGATGCTAAATTGAATTTCACAATTAAAAGATTTTGAGTTAATTAAAATATTCTACAAAATGAAGTACTTAAATATTTTCTCTCAAATTCCTATTATATTTTGATGCGTGGATGTAGTGATGCGTGGATATAGTGATGCGTGGATATAGTGATGCGTGGATATAGTGATGTGTAGATATAGTGATGTGTGGATATTGTGATGCGTGGATATAGTGATGTGTGGATATAGTGATGTGTGGATATAGTGATGTGTGGATATAGTGATGTGTGGATATAGTGATGTGTGGATATAGTGATGCGTGGATATAGTGATGCGTGGATATAGTGATGCGTGGATATAGTGATGTGTGGATATAGTGATGTGTGGATATAGTGATGTGTGGATATTGTGATGTGTGGATATAGTGATGTGTGGATATAGTGATGCGTGGATATAGTGATGTGTGGATATAGTGATGTGTGGATATAGTGATGTGTGGATATAGTGATGTGTGGATATAGTGATGTGTGGATATAGTGATGTGTGGATATAGTGATGCGTGGATATAGTGATGTGTGGATATAGTGATGTGTGGATATTGTGATGCGTGGATATAGTGATGCGTGGATATAGTGATGTGTGGATATAGTGATGTGTGGATATAGTGATGTGTGGATATTGTGATGCGTGGATATAGTGATGTGTGGATATAGTGATGTGTGGATATAGTGATGCGTGGACCCGCGCAAAAAACGGATATTCCCAAAACATTCTCGGAATATTCCCAAGGAATATTCCATGATGATCATTTTTCGATATTCAGGGAATGAAGTTTTTTGACACTTTTATGGAATAGTCCCATAAATCACAAGGGAAAATCTAGGGAATCGCAGAGATGAATCTCAATGGAATAATGAAGGAATACCAATGAAATAAGACATTAAAGTAAGAGGGAATATTGAAGGAATACCTATGGAAGAGGACATCTAAAGGAAGAGGGAATATTGAAGGAATACCTATGGAAGAAGACATCTAAAGGAAGAGGGAATATTGAAGGATTACCTATGGAAGAGGACATCTAAAGGAAGAGGGAATATTGAAGGAATACCTATGGAAGAAGACATCTAAAGGAAGAGGGAATATTGAAGGATTACCTATGGAATAAGACATCTAAATGAGGAGGGAATATTGAAGGAATACATATGGAATAGGACATCTAAAGGAAGAGGGAATATTGAAGGAAAACCTATGGAATAAGACATCTAAATGAGAAGGGAATATTGAAGGAATACATATGGAAGAGGACATCTAAAGGAAGAGGGAATATTTAAGGAATACCTATGGAATAAGGCATCTAAATGAGGAGGGCATATTGAAGGAATACATATGGAATAAGACAACTAAAGGAAGAGGGAATATTGAAGGGATATCTTTTGAATGAATCATCCAAAGAAAGAGGGAATATTGAAGAAGTACCAATGGAATAAGACATCCACAAGAAGAGGGATCACTGGCCATGTATCACTATTCACTTGAGTGCATAACTTAATTGTCACATAGCTATACACCAAGAAGTTTAACTTGAACAAATAACTATAAAAAAATCTACGAATATTACCACTTTAATTACAGGACACATTTCTTAAATCTAGGTATTTCTACAATTGTCCTTTTGTACTGGGATGAAATGAAAGAAACTAAACATACGTCAATCATTTTATTAAAATATCAAATAGTACATGATTTAGAAAGAGCATAATGTAATCAAGCACAAATTAATTCCTGGGAAACTTGTTTATATGTTGTTGAGGCTCTATTTATGTTCTATAAACTCTCAGTATTTTTCACTAGATATTTCTTATCTATTCTATACCGCTATGGTTGTACTTTTCAATTGCAATGTTTTCAATTTTTAGTTAAGAAAAGCTCACAGGTTTCATTTCCCATCACCTTCTCATTTTCCTCTTCCATCTGTTAATGCAGTCAACACTCAACAGTGCTTTCGTATCTTTTTGCGAAATTATTGACCACTACAATTGATTGGTGGTAGCTTAATTTGCTATGAGCTACTTTCCTGTGTGACAACTAGTACAAAGTCTTTTCCATTTGGTTCTTAACATTAACCTGGAGCAAATTTATTCAATCAAGCACTTAATTTTGTCATTATTCTTAAATTCATTGATATTCTCGACTATGAAGTGAATCTAGTGGTGTCAGCGCAGCTATAGTTTTAGTGCATGCACTTCATACTATATAGTACACCCAATGAAATGAATAGGACATGTCTCTAGATTTGTAACTTCTTAAAGTAAACCATATTGCCAGAAACTGTGACAGTGGTACCTAAAAAGAAATAAAATAATTAATTATCATCTATCAATAATCTGTATTCAATAAGTTAATCCATAAACTAAATAAAAAACATAAGTGATTCATTCAAATTTTAAAAGATGAAAAAGTAGATAGTAAAGGGAATACAGAATTAGATAAGGAAAAAGGTTTTGAGAAAACATAAGGGTCAAAAAAGTAAAAAAATCAAATTAAAGTAAAACAAGAAAGGGCTCATGAACGAAGAAAAGCTACTATGAACATTATTAACACTGAAAATCATTATTGGCACTTATTTACAATTAAAGTATAAACTGAGTATATATGAATAGAAATAGGCCTACAAACTAAAATAGTACGGTAAGTAGGTTCATGCAGGTAAATTGCAGCATTTTAATTTTTAATTGCATTTTAATTCTAAACCAAAATTCCATTAATATGTTGCATGGCTATCAAAATATGGAGCGCAGTGCATGCAATAATTTATTAATTTAAGTTTTTAACGTGTGTTTCGAAGCTATGATGTGAATGTTGCTAGAAGCCGCAGTTAGTTAGTGTGCCGCAATTTACATGCTTGACCCTACTCTTATTCCGTTATCACCAGATATCAATACTTAACTTTAAACCAAAATTTAAAATTGTTGAGTGATAACTGCTGTTGATGAAATATGAAACAATGGTGTACATACGTTAAACATTTACAATCACAATACTAACCTCTTTTTTCTTGAATTGACACTAATTTAACTACTATCTATTATAACCCGTCTATTACGTCTGAACTGCAGTGCTGCAAGGCGAAAACTAAATTGGATAAAAAATATTTTGGCTACCTGATTCGCAACTTTTAATAGTTTCGCATTTCATACAAACGAAATAAGTAATTTTTGTAGGTACTACTAATTTCTGATAGGGAGCCAGCATTAAATTTACTGATCCGATATTCTATTCATTTAGATCGATATTTTTAATTTACTTGGTTGTTTAGTATCTGCTCTAGAACAAAAGGCCAAAACGCTGACGTTTTGAAATACAAGAGACTGAAAGAAGCAACCAGAAAGGAAACTGACTTATAGAAGAAGTCACATTATAAGTCGGTGACAAAGCTCATGGATGCAGAAAAGCTCCGTGAAGGAGTTTCGTTATTAATGGAAGATGAAAATGGAAGCACATACCTAACACGAAAATCTAACACCTCTAGACGAAGAGCTTAACTCTTGCGCTATCCTCAAAAACTACAAGTAGCGTTAAAAATTATATAGATGGTAAAAATTAGAAGAGAACATCTGAAATCCAAATTACAACAGTTCATCTCACAAACTAACGTTTTTTAGTTTTCAAATTAGACAACCAAACTCTAAGGAAATAGAAAAAAATCATCGTTCGATTCAATTGACATTCCTTTGTTGTTTGACATACATACTTTAAATTTCCCTTCTTCCAGGAACATTCCTTCATATAAGCCAATGGGATATATTCCTTATCAAAAATATTGAAATAGTTCCAGGGATATTCAAAAGTATTTCTTAGGAAGTAAAATTTTTCATTCGATTCCCGTTACATTCCGTCATTGTTTCACTAAGAATACTGTAGATTCCAAATGTTCGAGGGATATTCCTTCGTTTTATTTTGAGGAATACTATTATACGTAACTAGCTTGAAAATTCTTGGGATACTTATGGGATATTCATAATGGAATGCTATCAAAAATATGTATTCCAACAATATTCCAATTTGTTTCGCATGGAATACTATAGGAATATGATATTCCCTGAATATCCTAGGATGATATCTGACCGAATACTGTAACTCTTCAATATTCTTGGAATATTCCCTCGTATAAGAATTTGAATAGTATCCAATATTATTGTTACAGGAATATCCCTTCTTCATCAAACTGTGAGTGCAGACTAGGAGGGAATATTGTAGATATTAAGGGAATATCCCAGGCATAAAACCTTCTTGCCCGGGGATATAGTGATGTGTGGATATAGTGATGTGTGGATATAGTGATGTGTGGATATTGTGATGTGTGGATATAGTGATGTGTGGATATAGTGATGTGTGGATATAGTGATGTGTGGATATAGTGATGTGTGGATATTGTGATGTGTGGATATAGTGATGTGTGGATATAGTGATGTGTGGATATAGTGATGCGTGGATATTGTGATGTGTGGATATAGTGATGTGTGGATATTGTGATGCGCGGATATTGTGATGTGTGGATATTGTGATGCGTGGATATTGTGATGCGTGGATATAGTGATGTGTGGATACAGTGATGTGTGGATATTGTGATGTGTGGATATAGTGATGTGTGGATATAGTGATGTGTGGATATAGTGATGTGTGGATATAGTGATGCGTGGATATATATAGTGATGTGTGGATATAGTGATGTGTGGATATTGTGATGCGTGGATATTGTGATGCGTGGATATAGTGATGTGTGGATATAGTGATGTGTGGATATTGTGATGCGTGGATATTGTGATGCGTGGATATAGTGATGTGTGGATATAGTGATGTGTGGATATTGTGATGCGTGGATATTGTGATGTGTGGATATTGTGATGCGTGGATATTGTGATGCGTGGATATAGTGATGTGTGGATATAGTGATGTGTGGATATTGTGATGTGTGGATATAGTGATGCGTGGATATAGTGATGTGTGGATATAGTGATGCGTGGATATAGTGATGTGTGGATATAGTGATGTGTGGATATAGTGATGCGTGGATATAGTGATGTGTGGATATAGTGATGCGTGGATATAGTGATGTGTGGATATAGTGATGTGTGGATATTGTGATGCGTGGATATTGTGATGCGTGGATATAGTGATGTGTGGATATAGTGATGTGTGGATATTGTGATGCGTGGATATTGTGATGTGTGGATATTGTGATGCGTGGATATTGTGATGCGTGGATATAGTGATGTGTGGATATTGTGATGTGTGGATATAGTGATGTGTGGATATAGTGATGTGTGGATATTGTGATGCGTGGATATAGTGATGTGTGGATATAGTGATGTGTGGATATAGTGATGTGTGGATATTGTGATGCGTGGATATAGTGATGTGTGGATATAGTGATGTGTGGATATAGTGATGCGTGGATATAGTGATGTGTGGATATAGTGATGTGTGGATATAGTGATGTGTGGATATAGTGATGTGTGGATATAGTGATGTGTGGATATTGTGATGTGTGGATATAGTGATGTGTGGATATAGTGATGTGTGGATATAGTGATGTGTGGATATTGTGATGTGTGGATATAGTGATGTGTGGATATAGTGATGTGTGGATATTGTGATGCGTGGATATAGTGATGTGTGGATATAGTGATGTGTGGATATAGTGATGTGTGGATATTGTGATGCGTGGATATAGTGATGTGTGGATATAGTGATGTGTGGATATAGTGATGTGTGGATATAGTGATGTGTGGATATAGTGATGTGTGGATATAGTGATGTGTGGATATTGTGATGCGTGGATTTAGTGATGTGTGGATATAGTGATGCGTGGATATAGTGATGTGTGGATATAGTGATGCGTGGATATAGTGATGTGTGGATATTGTGATGCGTGGATATTGTGATGCGTGGATATAGTGATGTGTGGATATAGTGATGTGTGGATATTGTGATGCGTGGATATAGTGATGTGTGGATATAGTGATGTGTGGATATTGTGATGCGTGGATATAGTGATTTTGACTCATTATTCAATCCATTAATTAAGGCATCGTCACTAAACTGAAAACCAGTTTCCAATCGCCATATTATTTCTCTTGCTGTTAAAAGCTAAGTTGTCTACCAACCTATACTAATTCACCATGCAAAAAACAGGATGCAGAAAATTTAATTTCAATTGAATTCATTAAAAGTAACCTAATAACGGGTAATGAATTGGTATTGATGATGACCCGTTATTTTTAACGGGAAAGTACACTAGTATAAATTATAATATACATAGCACAAAAGAATTTGTAAATGAATAATGAAATAGATTTTGTCCTTGGGAACCGCAATTTCAAAATAAAATGTAAAACAAGAGAAATAATAAAATAAATAATGAAATAACTAACGGAATTTGAATTGCCTATAGTTCCCAGTTATCTCTACTTTAATAAGAGCCGCGTCTGTCTGTCTGTCTGTCCGTGTGTCACAAAATGAGTTAAACAGTCATTCTATCAACAGCGCCTCATAAAGTTGGTGTAAATAAGAGAAAAAGAAAAGAAACAGAAATAGAAAAGAAAAACTAATAATTTGCTGCAGGATCATGACTACGGGGGCTACACGAAAATTATTAAATAAAGATATAAAAGATTTGTCCATATAGACTAAAGCCCCGTCCAGACGGTCAAAGTTTTTTAGAGAAGTGACAAACTTAATGACAAACTTATCGTCAGTTTTCAAGGAGTGTCTACACGGTCAAATTTTCTCGCCAAAAGTTTGAGGTTCACTGGCGTCAGTTTCGTCAAAATTAATGTTATATATCGTGAAAATAAAAACTATATAACTTGGTATGTATATTTTTTAAATTTAGAACAGTATGAAACCAGAAAAAATAATTTGTTTTTAATGACAAAATATCGTCTTGAAAAGGATAGTCAAAAATAGATCATAGAAAACCATTCACACCGTAGGTAGCCTACCTATAACTTAGATCTAATACATTCTAATACAACCAAGTATTAAAGAGTCTGTCGTCAGCCATTGTAACTAGATAGATACTAAGTTTTAAAAAAATTGAGGTTTTTGTAGGCGTACCTAGCTGTAATAAACTAAAATGACGCGCAAATAAAAAAATATTATTCCGGAAAGTCAGTGCGTACTTCAAACTTTATCGTCAGCAAATAGTTTGACAAACTTTTTGATGACGATATCCAACATGTTGGAATCACAAAACTGATGAAAAGTTTGACGGTTTGCTGACGCTAGGAAGTTATCGTCATTTAGTTTGTCATTAAGTTTGTCACTTCTATGAAAAATTTGACCGTCTGGACGGGGCTTAAGTAAGAAATATAATTTTTGATGAATTAAATATATTATATATATATATGTATACATTTGAATGTAATCTCAATCCCATTAGCTACATTAATTGAACTCTCACTGATTGAACAACAGGTACTGCACTAGTAAAATATAAAAACAGTTATTTGGATCTATAGCGTATGTCTCAGTAGAGTGTTAGCAGTGATGAGGGTGAGATGTGTTTCTCTCTTCAATCTGTTCTATTCACTGGGGAAAAATATATTAAATATATAGTATTTTGGGCTATATTTACAACAAAAAAGACTCGGCATATATTTTAATGAAATATTGTAGTAGTTACTTTGGGATTCATTTTCAATTTTTTATGTATAAATTAGTTAGTTTTAATATTTCTATTTATTAGTCAGTTAGTTTTTTTTTTATAGTTATTTTTATTCCGTGACGAATTGTTTTAAATAAAAAGTTAAGCTTTAAACCATTTTAAACAGAAATCTCCGATTTGGATGTGATAAATTTGAAGTAAATTATTTCTATGGCAGCTATTTAAATAACCCCCTAGGCTTATTTATAATTAAAGTCTATACCTATAATGAAACACTATTATTATATCATAATTTTACATTGAACATAGTGTAAAATTAAAATCATTCTGATTGACATTGTGAAATCAAATAAGAATTATATGAAGCTCACATAGAACTATATTGTTTTATTGGTCAATTTCATACAAATTTATTGTATATTAACATATACATTTATAAATAACTATATTAATCAGTAATTATTATATATTAACGTTTGTAGTGTACCATTACATGAATTGAAATGGCTCCCATATTATTTAAAAAACTATGTAATAATTTTGAGAGGAATTGATGTAAATTAAATTTTGTTGCTTTTATTAAATCCACGAAAAAATGTTTTATAAAAATAAGTATTTTATAAAAAGTAAATAAAATATTCTTAGTAAACTCCGTAGACTTTTTAAAAATAAATTATTAATTTTATTTCACTAATCGGATGATAAAGGCATACCTCGCTCTTATTACGTCTCACACTTTTTACAGTCGAATAAATGTTGACATGTCTCGCTTTAATTTCTTCTGGTAGGGTAAATTACGAATTATCGGTCAGTTTCACATCTTCGGTCATATAAGAAAAAACAATATCATAATTGTAATTTTATTTTATTTTAATTTTAATTGGTATCCATGATACCTGCAGGTATGATACCAATTTCTATTAAAATAGAATAACAATTATAACATCGTTTTTTCTTATACAGTATGACCGAATATGTGAAACTGACCAATAACTTGTAATTTACTCTATAGAGAATATTTTAGGGAGTAATTTTGGTTGTTTACCTAAAAAAATTACTTTGTCCAAAAACAATTGCTAGATATTGTTAACGAAAATATTTAATAAATTTTATGGAATAATGGTTAAATTATGTTTTTATTAAATTACTACCAAGCATTTACCTACTTCACTATCACGCGAAGTGGAACTGTACAGATGTTGCATTTTTGTATACATGGAATATCTACTTTTAATGTAGAATATCCAGTCATTTGGGTCCGTGTTTATAAAAAGTATAATAAAAATTTATTGTTAATTCAGCTTATATATTATTGAATGTTTTCTCAGTTTTAAAGTTAATTAATAAAATATTTTAAAATTTAATGAAATTTTAATATGTATAAAAAACATTCAATGCAATTCCACAACGTGACGAACAATGTAAATTTAGCATACTATAGAAATAGGTTTTTTCTACATCAAAGGTTTTCTTACGTCAAACATGGTAAAATAAGGTTTGAAGACGAAGGTTTAAATTAGTTCACAGTACAGAAAAAATGAGTACTGCATATTGTTGGCAATGGTTTTTAAAAACAATAATTTATCGTCTGGGTTGTATCGTTTAACAATTTTTAGAAGCTTTTCCGTAGCGTCTCTGTACTTCTCTTTAAGAGGCTCACCGCATTCGACCTGCATTTTCTTTGTTGCAACTAGACTTTCTTAAATTTTCATATGTTTGGATGGAAGCAAGATGCGTTACGATAAGCTTCGATGTTATTGTTGGTTCTAGGTAAGTTATTCAACAACAATCCATGGACATTCCAAATTTGAACAGCAATAGTATTATGTGTTTTTTTATACATTAAAATTTCATTATATATTAAAATATTTTATTAATTAACCTTAAAACTGAGAAATTACCTATTCTTGTTTATTATACTTTTTATAAACATGGAACCGAAGACTGCGACCCAAAAACATCTCAACTGAAAACAATCAACCAAATTATTAAAGTTACTCCTAAAATATTCTCTATAACAGGGGAAATAAAAGCGAGACATGTCCCACACTTATTCGATAATAATAAGTCTGAGACATAATTAGAGTGAGGTATGCCTGCGTTACAGAACAGTACTTCCTGCAGTTATTACAGTGCTAACTATAGCAGCTTCTTGTAGCTATTACAGATGAGTTTACTGTATTTTCTATAGCTATTGCAGAGCAGCTTTCTGCAGTTCCAGTATTTATTTTTCCTTTGATGAAGTCCTGTTAATTTGGTGCCTAAATTAACGGCTTCAAATCGAGAAATTCGAAGCGTTTCACTTCGAATTCTGATCCATAAATTAGAGGACCAAATCTACCTCTTCATATCTCGAACATCTGACAGTAAATAGGAATGTATTCCTTGTGTGTATTCCTGGTGTGTATTCCTGGTGTATATTCCTGGTGTATATTCCTGTTTTAAATATATTTCTGCTGGACGATACGCTCCCTAATTTAGAAATAAATTGATTTGAATTCCAAAGTAATATCACGACATAGAAAAGTAGTTATTGCGAATTTTGAATGGATTTTTTGCCTCATTGATATATGTTTTCACCAATCTTTCATTTAATTGTTTTTAAATCAATCTATACTGTTTATTTATATTAAACTCCGTTATAAAAATGATTTGTTAAATTTTATTTAATGAAATTTTTTCAGATATTTTTTTAATAAGACTTAAAATGTTTATAAATTTCTTTAAATGGAAATTTATACTATTGATGGTGACAATTATGGTATATAGGAATGATGGAGAACTGATGGAGAGAAAAGATGGTGAAGTGATGGAGAGAAAAGATGGAGAACTGTTAGAGAGAGAAGATGGAGAAATGATGGAGAGAAAAGATGGAGAACTGATGGAGAGAAAAGATGGAGCAAATTATTCCACACCGAGTGTTTTCCCCAATAATTCACTGAAAGAAACGGTTGACAATTTATCACAATATACCTACCGTGAGTAAAAATTATATAAATTAATACAATTTTTGTATTTTTTTTTGCAAGCTCCTAGTTCCCCTTCCTATTTCATTCAGGGACGTGAAGTAGGATAACTAATTTATGGTTTAAAGATTGAAATGCTCCACTATAATTTAGTTACTATAACTTATTTGTATATTATTTTCAGTTGTCAATTATTCGTTCAAATTACTCCACTTAATAGTACTTTTTTGGCCCTAAAATCTACTTCTTTCTGATATAGGGTAAGTTACGAATTATAGGACAGTTAAACATTTTCGATCGTATAAGAAAAAATATAATTCAACTATGTACTTTAATTAATATATAGTTTTTATATGATCGGAAATGTGGAACTGTCCAATAAGTCAAACTCGTCTTGGGTCCTTTCACCTAATTTATAGTAATGTAATTAATAAGAATTGGAACTCTTTCTCCCTTTTTTAGGATATTTTCATTCATTTTCTATTTTCATCAAAAAAAATTGTTATTTTTCTTAATGAAACTCTATATAATAACTTATTCACTAAAAAACATCCTCTTACACTCATAGTAAATAAATAGAGAAGTATACCAAGTACACTAAGGGAACATCTGAAAATATTATGAGTGACGTCATACAAAGTATTTTCCATTTGTTTTTAAATAAAAACTGTGCTATTATTCAGTTAAATGTGCTTTTTCATGGAAGTTAAATTACATGGAATTGTTTTTATCACGTTTTACACTCTATTCACTTATAATATTCACCTAATAATACTTATAATATTTGACAGTACTCTGTGTGACATCATTTGTTTACATCGTTTCTGAAGAATGGATCAAGTTCACCGTCAATGAATTCGAGACTTAGGATACTTCTCTATTTATTTGCTGTGTTATACCTATTTAGTTTAGGTATTTTTCTGTTTATGTGTGAGAAGTTATTTGGATTCAAGTTAATTGTTTACTTAAAAACTTTAATCTATACAAGTGAAAATAGTCGGGATTGAATAACCCAATTATCCGATAACAGATAACAGATAACGGGTAGGATATCAGGTAACAGATAAAATAGATAACAGATAACGGGTAGGATATCAGGTAACAGATAAAATAGATAACAGATATCGGGTAGGATATCAGGTAACAGATAAAATAGATAACAGATAACGGGAAGGATATCAGGTAACAGATAAAATAGATAACAGATATCGCATATCTCTGATTACGGAAAATATATCTAGTCAGGTAAGTTTTGAGTTACCGAACTGTTTCGTATTTTCGATCATATAACAAAAAAGTGAATGATAATTACTATGTAGCTTATTAATATATTTACTATTCATAACACTAATTAAAATAAATCTAAAATATTTATTATTATAAACTTTTCCTTTAAAGGTCAAAATGTAGAACTATCTAATCACTCAGAACTTTCCCTAGGTTCATGTTCTTGCCTCACAAGCATTCGAAAGAGATAGACAGTGACAATGAGTAGAGCGCATACCTTCGCCTCCATATATAACCTTAACCATCTTATAATTTGCCTTGAACTTTAAATGACCTTGACCTTAGACCCAATCTCTCAAAATTTTACCATCAGGTTCCTAGACATTGACCAATCGTCCCACCAAATTTTGGTTTATTTGGTTGAAATTTTTTTGAGTTATGCGAATAATAGGATTAGAGATAACCAAATACTGCCTAAAATATAACCTTCCTCAATCTGCGAAGGTATTGACAATGGTAATGATAAATAATATCAATTAAACTAAAGGGCCGTACACACGTAGGTTTTTTAAGTCTTTCCTCCAAACTTTTTGCTAAGCTCCTCCTACTTTTACCACGAGAATATAAGAAAAAACGATATAATTATTATTTATTTCAGTTGGATACAAACTGAAATAAATGACAATTATATCGTTTTTTCTTATATTCTCGTGGTAAAAGTAGGAGGAGCTTAGCAAAAAGTCTGGCGGAAAGACTTAAAAAACCCTACGTGTGTACGGCCTTATTACTCTTTCCTCCGTTTCAGGATTCAACTCTTGCATTGAAGATCACTATCTGCTGAATTTGACTGAATTCACTTATGACTTCAGGAAAGAAACATGGAAAGTCATATCCACAACTGAGGTGGTGAAGGTGAGATTAATATCAGTAGCTTTTCTTCTTCCATGAGTATTATCTCCGACTAGTGGCAGGTGAATATTTTCACTGAGTAGCTTTCCTGCATTCACGAGCTTGTACCGACTTATGGGAGGTGAATCTGATCACAGAGTAGCTCTTCTGCATCCATGAGTTTGTCACCGACTTGTGGCAGATGAATATGTTCACGGAGCCACTTTCCTTTCAGATTGCTTCTTCCAGTTCCTTGTATTTAATTTCCTTTTGACGAAGCAGACTTTGGTTCCGAAGCAGACGGTGAATCTCTACTAAATAATATCAACCATATATGATAGTTAATTACTCAGCTGCGTTCAAACAGTTGCATAAACGGTTAGCATTTTTCTAAAGTATATAGACTTGATTGACTACCTTTTAAAGGCTTTAGAAATGATGTAACTGAGAATAACTGCAGTCGTTCTATGCGAGATGATTTAATTGATAACAGTGCATCTAGCAACGCATCTAGCAACGCATCTAGCAACCCACCTAGCAACGCATCTAGCAACCCACCTAGCAACACATCTAGCAATGCACCTAGCAACGCATATAGCAAAGCATCTAGCAGCGCATATAGCAAAGCATCTAGCAACGCATATAGCAAAGCATCTAGCAACGTATATAGCAAAGCATCTAGCAACGTATATAGCAAAGCATCTAGCAACGTATATAGCAAAGCATCTAGCAACGTATATAGCAAAGCATCTAGCAACATATATAGCAAAGCATCTAGCAACGTATATAGCAAAGCATCTAGCAACGTATATAGCAAAACATCTAGCAACGTATATAGCAAAGCATCTAGCAACGTATATAGCAAAGCATCTAGCAACGTATATAGCAAAACATCTAGCAACGTATATAGCAAACCATCTAGCAACGTATATAGCAAAGCATCTAGCAACGTATATAGCAAAGCATCTAGCAACGTATATAGCAAAGCATCTAGCAACGTATATAGCAAAGCATCTAGCAACGTATATAGCAAAGCATCTAGCAACGTATATAGCAAAGCATCTAGCAACGTATATAGCAAAACATCTAGCAACGTATATAGCAAAGCATCTAGCAACGTATATAGCAAAGCATCTAGCAACGTATATAGCAAAGCATCTAGCAACGTATATAGCAAAGCATCTAGCAACGTATATTGCAAAGCATCTAGCAACGTATATAGCAAAGCATCTAGCAACGTATATAGCAAAGCATCTAGCAACGTATATAGCAAAGCATCTAGCAACGCATATAGCAAAGCATCTAGCAACGTATATAGCAAAGCATCTAGCAACGCGTCTAGCAAAGCATCTAGCAACGCATCTAGCAAAGCATCTAGCAACGTATATAGCAAAGCATCTAGCAACGCATCTAGCAAAGCATCTAGCAACGTATATAGCAACGCTAGACTCGCGTGATAATTCTCTCGAGTCTTCATCCAATCTCCTCTTTTTTTTTTTTTTGTCTGTTGACTAATCCTGATATTTGGTGTGAATATGTACTGTGGCTTCACTTGCAGTATGATATTAGGATAATATAATAACATGGAGTACATATATATATATATATATATATATAATATATATTAATTTGTTAGAATGGAGGAAATATTCTAAAGCATATCACTCTGTTTTGGAACTAAAGATTAAAATTCTGAAGAATTTTCGATCATTTGAAAAAACAAATCGCAATCTGTTATTTCGAAAAGGTTTTAGTATATTTTTCGAAGAAATTCTATAAGATTTTATTCATCTGCGATGTGATGAAGTTTAGCGGGATTTTATTTTAGGATAAAGCAATAAATTTTGACTCTAACGAAGTACCGTGGCGATTTGCATTGAATTTAATGCATCCAACAAAATCGAAATGTCGATTTCAGGACATCTTCATAAAATGGGATGCTTTACCTGCATAATTTTAAATTGACTACAGCAACGAAGGACAATATGGACTAAATAGGAGGATAGTACACTCTGATTGTGTGCACTAGTCAGTCTTCTTCGTGATTGCTTCCTAATTGATGGATAAAAGACAGAAAGAGCCGTTAAATGAGTTTCATGTGCCATTTTTTGATATCTTCCTTCATTCTCTGACGAACATTTCATGGTGTTCATTCTGTTTCAAATTTTCTGTGGTGATTACTACATTTAAATTGTACTTAAATATTCAATTTTTTGAGTATTATTCATACTAAGAGGATTTGTAATCAAATTCTGTCACTTCCATGGAAATCCTAGTGATAAATATCGTATAAGCTATAAAGCATATTAATTGATATGACTTTTCTTAGATGTTAATTATCTTGAACTGTAGCAAATAACTTTAGTTAGTACTACATTTATACTCTATAAAATGTATCTATGCAAGCTATAAATAATAAATAATATACATATATAATTAATTACTAGGGGTTTAACGTCTGTTTCGGAACCAAAGGCCATATCGCTGACGTCAATAGGATATGAAATACAAGGGACTGGAAGAAGCAGTCAGAAAGTAAAATAGCTCCATGAACAAAGTCACCTACCATTAGTCTGTGACAATGCTCATGAATGCAGAAAAGCTACACCGTGAAAAAGTAAAATCAAAGATCTGTTTATATATAGGGACTTTAGCCGATAATCATTTTCCAGTTGATCAAATCTTTGCGCAAAATATTACATTATCTACGTGTGCTCTTTATAAGTCAGTATATTGGTATTTATGTTAGGTACTTTGAGCATGGAATGTTCATTACGTAAACTGACCTGTAATTATTGTAGGTAAATAATTATTGTTTTGTTTGTTTAACAGATAGTCCTGTACATGGTAGTTTTCGCCATAGCTGTTACTGGCAATGTCCTCATCATTCTGGTGGTGATTTGCAACACCAATTTGTGGAACTCAACTAACAGGTACTTATACTCCAGTAAAGACTATTTGGAATAATTACCTTTATTTTATTGAGTCACAAATAGATTTTATACAAATAGGTACTGGAACTCTTAATTATGTTACCTAGTTAACATAGCTGTAGCTGATCTACTAGTTGACTGGTTTGTTCCTTCTTTCAGGTACCTAGTAAACCTAGCTGTAGCTGATCCACTAGTTGACTTGTTTGTTCCTTCTTTCAGGTACCTAGTTAACCTAGCTGTAGCTGATCTACTAGTTGCTCTCTTCTGCATGACTGTTCACATTGTCAAACATTTGTCAGCGCCTCTCTACATTTTGCCCGCTCTCATCTGCAAGTTTGACAGTTTCATCCAAGGTAGGTTAAAAACACAGTGATGCTTTATTCTTACATCATTTTAGTAACTTGTAGGCATATTATAGAAATTATGCATCTTAATATAATGAAATCGCTGAGAAATTAAAGGTTTATAAATATGCAACTTATTATGGATAAAATTTAAGGAAGTATTTCTCAAGTTAGAATTTCCATTCAGTTTTTGATAGTTAAAAATACCAACCAAAGAAACCTAACATCAATAATATTTTACATTAAAAAATGTATATACCCCAAAATAATCTAAAAGCACTTTATATATTTAAGTCCAAATGTTGTTAAACAACATGCAATTACTCCCCTAAAAACTATTTTCGATATCTATTTTATCCTCAGGAGTAAAAAAATTCTTCTCTCTTAATTTGCTTTAATGGTTATTATTAGGAATGTGACAATATGCTTTATAAATCATAGAGAGTATTACAGACGGAGAGAATTAAAGAGTATTGAATGGTTCTACACCAGCGGTATATAGTATTCGATACCATTTCATTCTGTTTAGTCTGTGATATTCCTATTATCTATGATTTTAAAAGCATATTGTCCCTATTCATTATTATGTATCTTCGATGTATTATGGAGGGCAATGGTAGGAATAAGCATAGTAAATAAATAGATAAGTATGCTGAGTTTTGAATTCATTGACGGTGAACTTGATCCATTCTTCAGAAACGATGTAAACAAATGACGTCACAGAGAGTACTGTCAAATATTATAAGCATTATTAGGTGAGTATTATTAGTGAATAGAGAGTAAAACGTGATAAAAACAATTTCATGCAAGTTAATTTCTTTGAAAATGCACATTTAACTGAATAATAGCACAGTTTTTTTAAATAAATGGAAAATATTTTGTGTGACGTCACTCACAATATTTTCGGATGTTCCAATATTGTACTTGGTATACTTCTCTATTTATTGACTATGGGAAAAGCACCTATCTAACATTTGTATGTGAAGGGTAGGGTGGTAGGTACAAAAATTCGTGGAGAATGAGAGCTTGCGTAAATAATGTACAGAAAATGGTAAATGCTCAAAGTAAATGCTCAAAGTAAATGCTCAGAGTAAATGCTCAAAGTAAATGCTCAGAGTAAATGCTCAAAGTAAATGCTCAGAGTAAATGCTCAAAGTAAATGCTCAAAGTAAATGCTCAAAGTAAATGCTCAAAGTAAATGCTCAAAGTAAATGCTCAAAATGTTAAATAGTTTCTTAACCATGTTTTTTTCTACCAACTACCAATTTGACAACTACCAAACTATGCCTTGAACTAACATATTAGTAATTTTCATACATCTCTCTTTTCTTCACCAGAATATTTATAATGGTTCTGTGTTCCTATCCATATATATTTTGTAAATATTCATGGGAGCTCTTCAGGGCTTTCGTCAATATTTACAGGCTTTAATCCGCCTCTGAACCTTGCGTTCAGAATAAGGATCCGCATGAAACTCGGAAAAATTTTGGTGGCATTTTTAGTGTGGAAATATATTCCGCGGAATATCTTATCTGTGGGGCGATTGGAATTTTTTTAGGATTATTGAAGGACTTTATGTTCATCCATTGGGAATTCATTTACTAAAATGTGTTTATATTTAAATGCAAGTACGTATTAATAATAAACATATACTGATTCAACAAAAATATTTTTACTCTCAAAATTCAGAATTATGATTTTTATAAATTTTTAATATTAGTGTGACCCGTTTATTTTATTTTATTATTTGTATCTATACTAATAATTTCCCTCGTGTGTTTATTCATTTATTTATTTGGTGTCCGCTTTTAAACTACGGGTATTAAACGTGAAGAATGTAACTATGATACGCACGGGAATATATTTACTTGATATTTAAATTTCCCTGTTTTTATTGAAATTTTAAATGTATTTAAAGCAGAATTTTTTTTAATTTAATTAACTGAAAATAACTAATAACGGCTAATAAATTACTATTGACTACCCGTTATTTTTAACGGGCAAATACACTAGTTTCTTAATAAAAGTGTGACACACGGACAGACAGACGCGGATTTTATTATAGTATAAATATAGATTACTAATTTGTTTCTGTTTTAAAATAATAGAAAAACAGTGTTTTCTTCAAATTTTTTGAATTATATTTTAAAATTTGAATATTGGTTTATATGAAAACATAGTAGGTATGTATTTATTTATTCATTATAAATGACTCAAATAATGAAGATCAAAGATCAAGGTCAAGGTATGTATTACTCAATATCTCAAATAATAAAGATCAAGGTCAAGATATGTATTACTCAATAACTTAAAGAATAAAGATCAAGGTCAAGGTATGTATTACTCAATAACTCAAATAATAAAGTTCAAGATCAAGATATGTATTACTCAATAACTTAAATAATAAAGATCAAGGTCAAGGTAAGTATTACTCAATAACTCAAATAATAAAGATCAAGATCAAGATATGTATTACTCAATAACTTAAATAATAAAGGTCAAGATCAAGATATGTATTACTCAATAACTTAAATAATAAAGATCAACGTCAAGGTATGTATTACTCAATAACTCAAATAATAAAGGTCAAGATCAAGATATGTATTACTCAATAACTTAAATAATAAAGATCAAGGTCAAGGTATGTATTACTCAATAACTCAAACAATAAAGATCAAGGTCAAGGTATGTATTACTCAATAACTTAAATAATAAAGATCAAGGTCAAGGTATGTTTTACTCAATAACTCAAATAATAAATATCAAGGTCAAGGTATGTATTACTCAATAACTCAAATAATAAAGATCAAGGTCTAGGTATGTATTACTCAATAACTTAAAGAATAAAGATCAAGGTCAGGGTATGTATTACTCAATAACTCAAATAATAAAGATCAAGGTCAAGGTATGTATTACTCAATAACTCAAATAATAAAGATCAAGGTCAAGGTATGTATTACTCAATAACTTAAAGAATAAAGGTCAAGGTCAAAGTACGTATTACTCAATAACTTAAATAATAAAGGTCAAGATCAAGATATGTATTACTCAATAACTTAAATAATAAAGATCAAGGTCAAGGTATGTATTACTCAATAACTTAAATAATAAAGGTCAAGGTATGTGTTACTCAATAACTTAAATAATAAATATCAAGGTCAAGGTATGTACTACTCAATAAATTAAATAATAAAGGTCAAGGTATGTGTTACTCAATAACTTAAATAATAAAGATCAAGGTCATTGTATGTATTACTCAATAACTTAAGTAATCAAGGTCAAGGTATGTGTTACTCAATAACTTAAATAATAAAGATCAAGGTCAAGGTATGTATTACTCAATAACTTAAATAATAAAGGTCAAGGTGTGTGTTACTCAATAACTTAAATAATGAAGGTCAAGGTATGTGTTATTACTCAATAACTTAAATAATAAAGATCAAGATCAAGGTATGTATTACTCAATAACTTAAATAATAAAGGTCAAGGTATGTGTTACTCAATAACTCAAATAATAAAGATCAAGGTCAAGGTATGTATTACTCAATAACTAAAATAATAAAGATCAAGGTCAAGGTATGTGTTACTCAATAACTCAAATAATAAAGATCAAGGTCAAGGTATGTATTACTCAATAACTAAAATAATAAAGATTAAGGTCAAGGTATGTATTTATTACTGACTTTTTTACTACTATTGTCAATAATACTAGGGTAGATATTCTTAATTGATGGATCAGTTACTATGCCTTTGATACTACCCTCATGGGTATTATCCACTATTGAGTTTTTAGGGGATTCCTTATTGTGATCTATTTTAATTCTCTATAGTTACTAATTGCAAGGAGTAATGAAACGCAATTCAACACAACACTTATATTCACTAAGAAAATGTTAGAGTTACAGAATGTTTGACAATTTAGTTGCACAGAGTGACGGCGTACAGACGACGATTGAATCGTACTAATTAACGATCTTCGCGGAACTTACTGAGCTCCCTATGAAGGGAACATACCCCTTTTATAAGGATACTTTCACCAAGTACTTAGGTGCGGGGAATTTGGAAATCGGAAGAGAAATTGTGTCGAGGTTGTTTTTAACTAAAATCAAATATTACAAAAAATGTATTTACTAATTTCGAGCTCGTGTTAAGGCTCACGTCTTTCTCATAACTGTCCGACAAACACAGTAAACTTAGTCAGTTTACGATCGTCTCTCTATCCTTTCTAAATTCTAGCTAGTTTTTGTGTTCCTTTAGGAGTTGTTCAATTAGAGAATAAATATGCATGTGTGCTTAAGGCAAAAACAGATATCTAATTTAGTCAAGGTTTCAACAGATGGCTAATCGTTTTACAGATACAAAATACCTATGCAGTATAATCAGTATACTCATGAAATACAATAATAATATTTAAGTATATGTGTAATTTAATTACTGTAACTCCTCTAAGTAAAATACAAATGAAATATCAAACTTTTCGTTTTTCTAGACCAATATACCGTTAACAGTATTACTCAATAACTCAAATAATAAAGATCAAGGTCAAGGTATGTGTTACTCAATAACTCAAATAATAAAGGTCAAGGTAAGTATTACTCAATAACTCAAATAATAAAGATCAAGGTCAAGGTATGTGTCACTCAATAACTCAAATAATAAAGGTCAAGGTATGTATTACTCAATAACTCAAATAATAAAGATCAAGGTCAAGGTATGTGTTACTCAATAACTTAAATAATAAAGATCAAGGTCAAGGTATGTGTCACTCAATAACTCAAATAATAAAGGTCAAGGTATATATTACTCAATAACTTAAATAATAAAGATCAAGGTCAAGGTATGTATTACTCAATAACTTAAATAATAAAGATCAAGGTCAAGGTATGTGTTACTCATTAACTAAAAACTATTCAACCAAAATGCGTGAAATTTTGAGGACGATGGTCATTATCCAGGGACCAGTTTTTTTAGATTTTGGGAGCGAATAGGTAAAAAATCAAGATCAAGATCATTCAAGAGCGGTTGCGAAGGTATACGCTCTACGAGTGCCCGTCATCTATAGTTATGTTTATTTTAGGGCCCAGTTGCGAAATACGACTCCTTTGAAATTCAAAAATTCGATCCGACTCCTCGATCTTAAAATATGATATTTTGGTCTCATGGTAATTAAATCGTATCTCTTCAGTATTCCTACGGGGAGAAATTCAGGGGAGTCGCTTTTCATGACAGCTGTATAGAGACGATGTTAAAACAATCCGACTCTTCTTAATTTAAATTCAAGTATTAGTAATGAAATCATTTGAATTCAATAATAATTAGAATAAAATATATAATAGCAAATTTTGTATCATAGTTACGACAAACTATACCAACTTATTTATGTGATTGCTTCAAACATTTGAGGAAGAAGATTTAATTGTATTATAAGGTTTAATGAAGGATATTTCATTGTATTATAATGTTTAATAAGTTGTACTTAAAATGAATGGTATAAACATACAAAGGTTTTTTGCTTATCAATTGAAGGTAGGTTAGGTTGGTCTTACGTTTCGTATAACATGAGGAGTCGTGTTTCGTGACAGCCATCTCTTTTCAATCACCAAAATATCACATTTTAAGATTGAGGAGTCGTCTATAATTTTCATATCTGGAAGGTGTCGTATTTCATGACAGCCATCATTAAGAAAACACAAAAACTCTTATTATCCAGTCGAATTTCGCAACTGGGCCTATTTTAGAATTCTGTCTAGTAAGGTGCAAATAAAGATGCGCCTTCCGTAATAAAATAAATAGTGTTTTGTGGAACGGCAGCATCAAAATATTTTTCCGAGCTTAATTTCCTATTTTGCTGATGGCAGAACTTTTCATTTTATCTCCCTTAATAATCCTCCATGATATGTTTTCACATGGGTTAACTTAAAATAAACTTTATCACATGCAAATTGCAAATGAACCTACAAAATTGGGAATTATTAAAATTACGTCATGCAAAATTTCAAACATTTACCTTACCAGAAACTATTTGTTAGTGTTGATACATCCAAAAGCAAATTCATACAAACTAAGCAAAAACATCCCCCCTTAAAAAAATGTGAACGAGAAACATGTCGATCTTATATCTCTTGAGTCTAGAAGCTAGACCAATCAGAGATGAATCAGTGTAAATTGATCGCAGTAAATTAATCGCATGGTAATTTCATCGCAGGGTGAATTAATTGATGAATTTAATACCATCACAGAAATTAATATATCTTCCATATCATATCCGTAAATAATTAAAGAATTATAATGCACCTCTGGATTAATCGACTAAAAAATATATTCTTGTTATCTCCATTCTTCATTTCTTTTCCTTGACCTAATTCGCTCGAAGGCCATCTTTTGATTGTTGTTTGTTTTCGGTGACTGTAATAAATAGGCAAGATGTGAGCAAGACTCTAACCTTCTAAAAGCTTCTGATACACTATGGACAACTTTCTTATGTTAATAATTGCAATTTCCATTTAATTGAAGATTTCGATTTTCACACAACCTGAACAAGCATTCCTCGATCAGTTCAATAAACTCTACTTTAAATTCTCTCTCTTGTCCTAACCATCAGACTGATAGGATGTGTCCGTTCTACAATAGTAAAGTTTAAATCTCCTATATTTTGTATTTGTTATCCATAACCTAATAGTTTCAATAACTTTATCCCTAACCTAATGTTTCTTTTATTTATTATCCCTAAAAAAAATCCCTAAAAAAATTTATCCACTAAAAAAAATTCCCCTAAATTTTTTTTTATTGTTATTTAATATCCCTTACCTGATAGTTTCAATATCTTCTTCCCAGCCACGGCTCTCTCGGCCAGTGTTCTAACTCTGACAGCCATCAGTGTTGGAAGGTTTGTCGCCGTACTGTACCCTTTGCGTACCCACATGTCACCTGACAGAGCATGTCGGGTCATAGCCTTCATATGGATTGGGTCAGCCTTACTGGCTTCTCCAATGTTATTCTACAGAAAACTATCCAAGATTCAGGTAACTGGATAGCTGAAATTATTAGTTTTTATACATAAATGTTATCTTATGGTCCAATATGGCCTTCTTTAAGAAAATCAAATTGACGAATGACTTTTTTGTCTATCTAGTAAATGAATAAATTGTTATCTAGTGAGAACAAGATGGTTTATTGTAAAAAAAAATGTCGCCCAAAATCTTCTGAGATGCTCAAAATCATCGCCTTGTATATGATATAATCATAATTAAATTTTTTATCTATCTTTTATGAGTTAAATAGTAATATAATTACAAGAAAAAAATGAATCCAAAAACTGAGTCTATTACTTCGTCTTGATGAAAATTCTATTTCGTTATCAGTGGTCAAACTTCGTATCCTGGCATTGTGATGAGGTTTGGCCAGTTCAGCAATACTTTGATCCTCTACAGGGAACTTGTGTTGTCACTGTCAGCTATAAGAAGCAGCTATTTTATATATTTTTCACAATCATTATTTACTTCGTTCCTGTGACTATCATGATCATCTGCTACAGGTAGGTACCTACTTATCATTTCTTGGAATCAGGTTTGTAAAATATCGAACACCTCGTCATTTATTCATCAACGCTATAGTGAAAAGTTACTTTTGCTATTTCCTCTTAGAAAACAATTCAAACTTTAAATTCGAATGAAATTACTTAATCTTAAGGGTCGTACACACACAGGGTTTTTTAAGTCTTTCCACCAGACTTCTTGCTAATCTCCTCCTACTTTTTCCACGAGAATATAAGAAAAAACGATATAATTATTATTTATTTCAATTGGTATCCATGATACCTGCAGGTATCAATGGTTCCAACTAAAATAAATAATAGAATATAGTTTTTTCTTATATGATTCAAAAAATCTGGTGAAAAAGTTGTTGGAGCTTAGCAAAAGGTCTGATGTAAAGACTTAAAAAACCCTGTATGTGTACTTTAATCATCTCGGTGCATAATTTCTAGAGTACATTTCTGCTCCCGTCAGTCTGGTGGCATGGCGATTGTGGATGACGAAGTCACCTGGTGAACAGAGCCTCGAGAGTCTTCTGAAAGTGTCCCGGAGTAAGAAGAAGGTGGTGAAGATGCTGAGTGTGATGGTCGCAGCGTTTGTCATCTGCTGGACACCACTTCAGTCTCTAATTCTCATATCCATTTCTGGGCTCTATGATTTTGTGAGAGAAACAATTTATCAGTGAGATTTTATTGAGAAATGTATCTTGTGGAAAACCAATGGATATTCCAATTTCTTTTCAGATTGTGGATCAGGATAGCGGTTCTAATTCACACTTCAGTATTTTGGATTTGGAATTTGCAGCTTATTTTATTGCTTATACAAACAGCGCCATCAACCCCATCATCTACTGTAGTTTCAACAGTAGCTTGAGAGAAGGCATCAAGAAGATGTTGAGGGGCAGGACAACTCGAAGTGACGGCCAAATCTTTCATAACAAAAGTGAGTGTCACGTGTCACGTAACTAGAGTGATTATTATTGAAATAAATAATTTTCTTGTAATTCGCAGTTTTCGGAAGAATTTACTCCAACCTTTTAACCGGTGAAGCTAAACAGTTCCAAGTTTCAATGGTTGATACACAAAATTCTTCATAAAGCACGAAAATACATTTTCTATAAATTTCTTGGAAGGGTTAATAAGTTTAAGAAGTTTGACTTTAAGATTCTCCACTTTCAGGATCCAACTGGAAGGGCATGACTGCTGAAACCAAAGAAACTACATTCGGTGGCTCAGCAAGGCACCGAAATTCTGAAATGAAGAACCAACCGAGGAATAGCATTAACACCAGGTTGGTAAATGGCTAACTGCTCTAGTTCAATGATTTAATTTATATATGAAACCATACATTGATTCAGTGCTATCTAATTCGATTAAATATCTACTACGTCTCGAGACAGTGTAATCTCTAATTGAATCGAATAGCTACCCTATATATTAATTTATATCAATGTTTAACTGATAGTATTTAACAAGTTAACTTTTACAGGATAGTTCAAAGTGGCTCAGAAAGTTGCAAACATTTTCTAGTGGAAGCCACGACTCTATCCTCTAAAAATCAGAAGGTAATTCAATACCAGAATTTGATGGAAATTATTATTTGAATCAATTGTATTAAATATTTTGATGTTTATAAAAGAATTTTTTTCGAAATAGTAATATTATTAACAATTGAAAACAATATTTAGAGTAAGGAAATATCTATCATTTTGAGACTTTTCATAAGTCAAATCGTATAGAGAATCTATCTTCCCCCTTGTGATTTGGACGATAGGCTTTTTGCCCACAAAGGTTGGATAGATCCTTATGCTATATGGTGTTCAATTTACAATTACAGATATTTTGTATATAAAACTTTCTTGGTAAAAAAACCCAGTAAAGTAGAATGAGCTTAGATCCATTCTAATTTATAGTGTAAATATTCCTATGATATTCGTACGAGGATGAAAATAAGGTTCATAAATATTCGAATAACTGACAATTTATTTAATCTTGGATATTTTAATCCGATCTTCGAATACCTAATATCTAACCGCATTTATTGTTTTAAAGTTTATTAAAATTCTTTTTGCAATAAATAAATTGAGTTATTTAAGATGTTTTTGTGATCGTCTGCACCTGGCTGTCGTTCCGAGAGATTGTGTTGTACTTCATCTCGAATATTTTGCTCGACACAGAAGAGAAAACGAACAAAGCACTACACAACCTCTCGAAACGAAAGCCAAAGAGGCACTGACTTGAAAATGTTCACCGAAAACCTCTTAAATCATTCAAAACTTTTTTTAATGCAAAACTAATTTCAAAAAACTTTACAGTAATCAATGCAGTTAAATAACAGCTATAAAAAAATCAAAGATTAAGTAAATAGTCAGCTAACCTCATTTTTATTCTCGTACTAATAACATAGGAAAATTTTCTCGATAAGTTGGAATGGAACAAAGCTCACTCTACTTTACCGGTCTATTGCTATTGATTTTATTGTAATCTCTACATGCAGACTCCATTATTCATATAACAGTTCAAAACTAAATAAACGCTAAAATGTATACTATAGTTAATCCCTATACCGACTAACTTTTTTGATAGAGCCACTCTTTTACCACGAGAAGTAATCCTTCAACGGACACCAAAATCCAGACAACTGTACAACGAAATTCCAATGAAATCAATTCTTCGGCAACCAAAGTTACTGACTGTTTCTCTTGTTGGTCAGGTGGGTTACAAAATAAATGATCTTCCTTTTGGTCAGGTGGGTCAAAGAAATGTTCATCCTTTTGGTCAGGTGGGTTAAAAAATAAATGTTCTTCCTTTTGGTCAGGTGGGTCAAAGAAATGTTCTTCCTTTTGGTCAGGTGGGTCAAAGAAATGTTCTTCCTTTTGGTCAGGTGGGTCAAAGAAATGTTCTTCCTTTTTGTCAGGTGGGTAGAAGAAATGTTCTTCCTTTTGGTCAGATGGGTAGAAGAAATGTTCTTCCTTTTGGTCAGATGGGTAGAAGAAATGTTCTTCCTATTGGTCAGGTGGGTCAAAGAAATGTTCTTCCTTTTTGTCAATTGGGTAGAAGAAATGTTCTTCCTTTTGGTCAGATGGGTAGAAGAAATGTTCTTCCTTTTGGTCAGATGGGTAGAAGAAATGTTCTTCCTTTTGGTCAGATGGGTAGAAGAAATGTTCTTCCTTTTGGTCAGATGGGTAGAAGAAATGTTCTTCCTTTTGGTCAGATGGGTAGAAGAAATGTTCTTCCTATTGGTCAGGTGGGTCAAAGAAATGTTCTTCCTTTTTGTCAGGTGGGTAGAAGAAATGTTCTTCCTTTTGGTCAGGTGAGAAGGAATGTTCTTCCTGTTGGTCAGGTGGGTGAAAGAAATGTAATCTTAAGTGAGAATGTAATAATTAATTCCGTGAAAATAATGAGAGCCAACACATCCAACTCAAACACTCATAGTGATCGGAAAGTGGGTGTTAACATAAGTCTTGATCCAATTCGATTTATAAAAATTAATAAGCCCGCATTCCGACCACTGTGAATGTAAACAATTGTATGATTTCACTATTTACTCTTTAGGTTTGTGGAGTTTAAACCGCTCTTCAGCCACAAAAAAGAAACCAATGCAAGAAATTAACAGTTATGAAGGTAATACTTTTGTGAACGTCTACGTCTTCACCTCCGAAAAGAGACTTGCAGACTCTTGTGATGAGATGAAAAATGCTGGAACAGAAGAGGTACTGCATGGACTCAACTACGGAAAGAAACTTGCAGACTTTTGTGATGAGGTGAAAAATGTTGGAACAGAAGAGGTACTGCATGGACTCAACTACGGAAAGAAACTTGCAGACTTTTGTGATGAGGTGAAAAATGTTGGAACAGAAGAGGTACTGCATGGACTCAACAACGGAAAGAAACTTGCAGACTTTAGTGATGAGATGAATAATGCTGAAACAGAAGAGGTACTGCATGGACTCAACAACAGAAAGAAACTTGCAGACTTTTGTGATGAGGTGAAAAATGTTGGAACAGAAGAGGTACTGCATGGACTCAACTACGGAAAGAAACTTGCAGAATTTTGTGATGAGGTGAAAAATGTTGGAACAGAAGAGGTACTGCATGGACTCAACAACAGAAAGAAACTTGCAGACTTTAGTGATGAGATGAATAATGCTGAAACAGAAGAGGTACTGCATGGACTCAACAACGGAAAGAAACTTGCAGACTTTAGTGATGAGATGAATAATGCTGAAACAGAAGAGGTACTGCATGGACTCAACAACAGAAAGAAACTTGCAGACTTTAGTGATGAGATGAATAATGCTGAAACAGAAGAGGTACTGCATGGACTCAACAACGGAAAGAAACTTGCACACTTTAGTGATGAGGAGAAAAAGGCTGAAACAGAAGAGGTACTGCATGGACTCAACTGCGGAAAGAAACTTGCAGACTTCAGTGATGAGTTGAAAAGAGCTGAAATAGAAGAGGTACTGCATGGACTCAACTAAAGAGAGAAACTTGCACACTTTAGTGATGAGGAGAAAAGTGCTGAAACAGAAGAGGTACTGCATGGACTCAATTACAGAGAGAAACTTGCAGACTTCAGTGATGAGTTGAAAAGAGCTGAAATAGAAGAGGTACTGCATGGACTCAACTAAAGAGAGAAACTTGCAGACTTTAGTTATGCGGTGAAATGATCTGAAACAGAAGTGGTACTGCATGGAAAAGTGCTAAAAAAGAAGAGGTAGGTACTAACTAATTGAATGTGCTTGACTACGGAGAGAAACTTGCAGAATTTCGTGATGAGGTGAAAAGTGATGAAATAGATGACGTATTGCATGGACTCAGCTATAAAATGCTGCAAAAGAAAATAATTGAAGAAGAGAAAAGGATGATTTCATCTTCGGAAAAAAATATAGAATGACTTTGTAAATAATCTTTGTTGGAGAAGAAAATGATATATCAATATCTTACAGATAATACTTCACAATGATCTGGTTATGATAGATTAAAGAGGCTCAATTGAATGATTTAGGTATCAATTAATGGTTTACATTAGATATGCATTGACTTAATAATAGAAATAACTTTATCAGCAAATAATGTTTTTTTCTAAAATAATAAAAGACTTCCTTTTGTATTGCATTCAAAATGTGTTATAGCGTTCCTTGGGGAATTTCTATTTCGTCACTGGATTAAAACAGGATTAAAAAGAGTTAAATAGGCGGAATTAATTATTTGTGTAATATGTTTATCTAAATAATGAAGAAAATTATATTTGATTGATGTTCAAAAAGCACTATCTTGAAACAAGTAGATAAAGTTTTACACAAATCTGTCACCATCTTGTGTATTCAAAACAGTTAGCAAAGAACATTTATATATTTGCGTGTAATATTTATAATTATACTTATAGATATCGTTTAGCAGTCAGTATAGTGTATAGATTAGGTATTATATATGTACAGAGATAAATTGATATTTTGTAAAAAAATAATGTTGTTCGATCAAATTTATGTTAACTAATCTGTAAACCTACTTTCTCTGAAATCAGCAGAAATAATTTATTTAGCATTACCTCAATGTTGATCTATCTTATTATATTTTAAAATAATTCATAAGAAAAATCTCGACTTGAGCCATTATGACACCTCATTTTAATTATCATTTATTCATTTCAATAAATATTTTTGACTGTAAATAGATATTGTATGGATGTTCTTTCTTTTAAGAATTCATCACATGTGGTATATTATTGATGAAAGTCTTTCCCTAACTTTACATCATTTTGAAATATTAGGAACAATAAAATCACACAATAATTTTAACATCGACCTATGTCGATAATTGAAACAAAATGTTCTTTCATTTCAAATATTTGAAGCTTTGAGCCGGATTATAGTTTTCGATTATTTTTTCGAAATCGAGGAAAAAACCGAGAATCAAAAACTGGAAAAAGTAAGTATTAAATATTTTTATCGTATTTGGGCATGTTTTATCCTTAGTAATTGTAAACCTTATTTTGCATTTAATGATTTCTTTAGTGATTTATTATTGTAAGCAATACACAAAATATCACCTCTAGTTTCATTATACTTCCCCAATTAGACTACATATTATTTCATTGAAAATATTAAGTTAATAATTATTGAAATTACGAAGTTAGTTGACTGAAACAAGTTAATATTGTTTGAAAACAGAGCTGTTGCCATTCGAATGCTCTTCTAAATTATAATTAATTGATTATCAACTTTAGAGGTTCGTACACCAAACTTTGATGCAAAAATGTCAGAATAAACAACATAAGTTGTGGTAGGGAATACTATAGGGTATGAATTAAATATATAAATGATATTATTATTTCACATTCACATTTTACTATACGTGTGAATGATATTATTTACAGAACCAATTCAGAATAATTTTTGACTATCACAAGAAAATCTTGATGATGATATCATTTTATATATACACATTTTCCTATCATAGAAGAGAAAAAGTAGATGATAATATTATAGTACCTTCCAAGTGATAATTAAAATTAGAAATGAAATAATATTTCCAAATGATAATAATAATAATTATTAGACTTTACTTTTTTGTACCAAACCATTTTACCGCTTTATTTTATCCTTTTTTATGTTACCCATTTACTACCTCTCTATTTACTACCTCTTTATTTACTACCATTTATTTACTACCTCTTTATTTACTACCATTTATTTACTACCTCTTTATTTACTACCATTTATTTACTACCATTTATTTACTACCATTTATTTACTACCTCTTTATTTACTACCATTTATTTACTACCATTTATTTACTACCTCTTTATTTACTACCATTTATTTACTACCTCTTTATTTACTACCATTTATTTACTACCATTTATTTACTACCATTTATTTACTACCTCTTTATTTACTACCATTTATTTACTACCATTTATTTACTACCTCTTTATTTACTACCATTTATTTAATACCTCTTTATTTATTACCATTTATTTACTACCTCTTTATTTACTACCATTTATTTTTGTTTGTGGGATTTTAACTATCATATTTTTTATTATTTTTCGATTGTTAGTTCTAATATGCCAGGGAATGTTGCCAAATATCGGGACAATGTTACCCCAATATTGTTACAACATTGCCAATATTGGGACAATGTTACCCCAATATTGTTACAACATTGCCAATATTGGGAAAATGTTACCCCAATATTGTTACAACATTGCCAATATTGGGACAATGTTACCCCAATATTGTTACAACATTGCCAATATTGGGACAATGTTACCCCAATATTGTTACAACATTGCCATTATAGTTCAAATTTATAATTATTTCCATGCATAAAAAATATATATTCCTCTTTTTTGTTCTTAGTAAATATCACCACGGAAAAATCTATCATTAATATTCCACCCACCGATGGAGAGTTTCACAATAGAAGATTCCATCGCTGGAGAGTTCCGCCATGGATGATTCCACCGCAAAATGATTGATAACTTTTAATACAACTGAATTTAAAAAATGTGATATTGGTGGTAATCGGACATATATATTTTAAGCTGAAAATTTTAAAAAATATTCGAATATATTATGTAAGGGATAAGCTAAGGCGAATGTACTTTATAAAAGACGAATAAGCGATCGGTTCGTGGGTAATTTTAAAATAACTTTAAACATGAAAATATTTAATTTCAAATATAGTTCAAATAGCGTAAATTCAACAAATATTTAATTTCAAATATAGTTCAAATAGTGTAAATTCAACAATAAAGTTCTTCGCCACAATGGTCAGCAATTTGAATCTCGTTTGTTTCTCCTTTAAATTAACGACATCCAAATTTAGTAATATTACATTAATTATATTTTGTATGCAATTATCTGTCGCTCAAATTTTCAAATATACATAAAATTAAACACGTCCTGAAATAAAATGTTTAATTATCACTACGTAATATTTTTAAATTGAAAATAATAAAACAACCAGGCCACTTTCTGTAACTATTTAATTATCTATAGTAGGTAAATTGCGGTACACTAACCAACTTCAACCTCAAACCACAGAAACACTGAAAACTATCAAATGCCTAGATAAAGAATTAATTAATTGATTATATTTCACAGAATGATGTTTTATCGTGCATCACATAGCGTAAACAATTGATTTCTTCATTCAGCTGAATCTATAATATAATATGTGAGTAACTTTTATTATATATGCTGTTTTAATTTCCTAAATGGTGGAACCTTCCATGGTGGAATTTTCTGGTTGAGCTTAACGCTGGTGGAATCTTCCATGGTAGAATCTTCCTGGTGAAACTTCTTTCCATGGGGGCCACGCTTTTTTTCAATTCATGATCATAGTACATAATTAAACCCTAATATCAATATTGATTTCTAAGAATATAACTTAACGCTCTCGATTAAATAAAAACACAATAAATAAATTAGTGTAATGATGATAAAAAATAAGGGATTTGTAATTTTCGAATGCATTAATAATAGCCTGAACATTAAGAGTTCTAGAAAGAAAATCAAAATGATTTTCGAAATCAAATAGGGATTGTCACATTTTCAATTCCATGGATATGATATGGTTAATATTTCATTGATTTTAAATAACATTTCAATTTAATTATGAAGAACTCGACAAGAAGCAGTTTGAATTTCTCCAAACTTTCAGAAACCATCGTGGTTTCCGTCTTTTTCATCCTACACAATGCAACAACCGAGGAGTCCTCTATTTTCTTCAACTTCAATGTGGACAAGCTTTTAGCGTCTGGGCCGTGAGTGCCTAAATTTAGGTACTATGCTACCTATGATATAACAGACGTATTCATTTGAGCATTTTGCTCAGTAAAAGTGGTGAAATTTCAAGCAAGATGGCGCACATCGCCACTACGAGGCCAGTGCCAAACATGGCGAAAGCGGTGAACATTTCCGAATAGCCAAGTTCTTTTCCCTCTACTTCCTCCAATATGGGTTTGGGAATAATTTTGGAGTTTATTCTCTGGTACAGTCCGGACTCATGCCATTTCTTGAATCTGTTTGTGGGAGATTTGATTGTGAATTTATCAAATTACTATTTTACAAAAGTAAGCAGTAAGGTCAAAATATCAGTTCAAAAAATTAAGTTGCTCTAAACGCTGAAATGGTCAGTATTAAGGCAGTATATTTAATTTATGAGACAGGAACCATTCTCATATCTACCAAAGAATTATTTTTCTTACCATTTTACCATAATGCAATTACATAATGGAAAACAATTGAAGAAAATTTTATCAAAATTTAATCAACTACATTAAGTACCTATATTTGTTTTTCAACTACCTAGTCGTTACTGTTGATTCTTTACATCAATTTGAATCTTCAAGACTTTTCTTAAATTTGTAAAAAGGACATATACCTAAAAACCTATAAATCTCGGCTAAATCTCACTGGTAGTTCAAGATTGGAAGAAGAGGAGAACGTTTCTGAACAGGCCAAGACATCGGTTTGCTGAAGTAGGAGTCCCTCAGTCTGGTGATATCCTCACTAGGTATGTAAGTGGGTGCGTACGTTAAGAACACTAGTGGTTCCTGCTTTATCAACTCCAGTCCGAAGTCATTACTCTTTGCAAGGCTGATAGGATGAGGTTCTATCATGTCTGTCCACAAACTCCTCAAGAAATTCTCTTTGGATGTCTGAGAAATGAAAGGCGATGTGGGACACATGTTCAGTAATCATTTATACGTTTTGATCAATAAAGCATGTTAAATTCGTTTCCACTGTATAAATCAAGTAAAGGAAACGGCGTAAAACAATACAATTGAATTCGATATTATAGCCACTAATTCGAGTATGGCAGTGATCATTATTAAAGAAAGTAATATAAGTTTTATTCATTACTGGTTACCCTAAGAAAGTCAGCAAGAGATGAGCCTGCTATAATGCCCAGTTTGTACTTCTCCCTGTTGGCATACAGGCCCTGCAGATCCTCAAAAGGCATCTTGACTCTCTCCACAGCAAGGGCGGCGATTAAGAAGCTACAGTAGTAGGTGTAAACTATTATTGTCGTGATGAAAATTGTGATGAGCAAGATACGAGCGCTAGTGCTTCTGAATTCATGACTAATTCCTGTAATTAAAAGAATAGTATAATTATAATTTCCAATAAATATAATTTTCAGGAAAGAATTTTTGTTTTAATGGGATCGTACTCCAAAGATTAATATCTATTTATTATGCTTCGTAAATCACATCTGTAACATCGAATGGAGAATCGAATTTTGCTCATGGCAAAAATAACATTTTCTTCATTGAAAACCAGATCCGGAATATCTCAACATCTCATTTTATATGAAGAAAATGTGATTTTACTATGAACAAAAAAGATTTTTTATTATATGTATTATATATACCTACATCAATTTTCACAAGTTCTACGATGCGTAAAAAATAATCTTTGGGGACGATCCCCTGAAGATGGTTGATATTTCTTACCCATGTTACAGAAAGCACTCGTGACGAAGAGAAAAGAGTCTGATGGTGAACAGGTTTCTTCCCTTTTGTTGAGTCTGGTGATGGTGTGGAGGAAGAACATCAGAGCCACAAGAGTCAAGAGGATTATCATCCAGGCCTCGTTAGAAAACTCTATGGTGTACTTGGTCCAGTCTGCACGAGCACCAGGGCTTTCCATGACTAGGTAGTACCTGCCGTTGAAAATGTCACAATCAGAAATAAAACCAGCGCCTTAAAATCTGAACAATGAATCAGGTGGATAGACAAACCTTTTTCAAATCAGAATGAATAGAGAATAAAAATGTATTCCTTGCGATTGATCGACTTATTATTAAATTTTGACTAGCATTTCCAAAAAGGAATACTGAAAATGAATATATTTAGATTACAACTTACATTGCTAGCGATAATTAACAGAGTTTACCATTAATCATCCAAAAACTGAAAAAGTTAATATTCACGATATGCAAATAAAAATTCCAAAATTTAGAACTCTTTCAAATACATTTCATGAAAAGTTTATAAAATTATATTTTCTTAAATGATATGTGATTTGTTCAAAAACGTAGTTTAATTCAATTTAATATAAATTATAATTCAGTAATATTATTACTATCATAACTTTAAAATATATGATTATATATTAGATCGCAAGACAAGTTTTGACCGGGAACCATTTTTATAATCTTAGTAATTTTCCTATATTTTACATTTACCCAAAACTGTCATAACTTAAAATTTTATGTTCGATTTTAGTTCGGAAACAATGATTTAACCGAAAGCCATTCTTAAGGGCCGTACACACGTAGGGTTTTTTAAGTCTTTCCACCATTTTTTTTTGCTATGCTCCTCCTACTTTAACCACGAGAATATAAGAAAAAACGATATAATTATTATTTATTTGAGTTGGTACCTGCAGGTATCATGGATACTAACTGAAATAAACAATTATTACTTCGTTTTTTCTTATATTCTCGTGGAGAAAGTAGGAGGAGCTTAGCAAAAATTCTGGTGAAAATACTTAAAAAACCTACGTGTGTACGGCCCTTTATAGTTTTAGTAATTTTCTCTTTTTACCCAAAACTATCGAGAGGAGTTGGGTAGTCGACATAGAGACTTCTGGTGTAGGTAACATCCAGAGCATTCACTGCAATGTCAGCCCTGTTCGCTACCAGTTCACCAATCATGCCATTCATCAGGCCAGTTTTGGGGTCGAGAGCCCCCCAGCTTAAGTCTTTTGGTCTGCTGATGGTAGCCCTTTACAAATAGAAAAGTGTTATTATAGTATTATATACAGTATATCATATTTCTTAAAGGTCCCCTCCAACCAATTTTGTTAATTGATTTAATCAATGAGGCTAATGTTTCTTTTTTATCAATTTGCTGTAAGCTTCATGAAATTTGATAGCATATATTTAATATTATATGCTTTTATATATTTTCATTTTTGTACACTACAATACCCAATTCACTTCCGACTTGCTAATTTTCAGTTCGAAGAAAAAGAATGCTCACCATTTGTTTTGAATGTGAACTATGTAGGTAGGTATAATCATTCTAATTTTAAATATCCAAGAAAAGGTAAACAATTGGAGAAACTCAACCATCATTAAATAGTTTATATACTTCATGAAACAATTAAAATCTTAAATGAAGACAAAATATGTTTATTTGTTCATAAAACTAAAATTGGAAATATAAACAGTGAGTAAAAAAAAGTCTTCAAGGAATAACTTGAAAACGAGATAAGAAACCTGCTCGAAATATTGTTTATTAAAATATAATTGCCAGTGGAGTGTGAATTTCCCATTTATAAACAAAGAGTGTACAATATATTTCTTCAGCGTCAGATTTTGTTGCACATCGAGTACGAAAAACTTAAGAAAAAATAAAAACTTTTATGCAGTTTGCAGATTAATGATCCTAGACCTTAGTTCTACAATATTATCCCATAAACTCATTTTTTCACGGAGCCTATATCTTGACTATCCCAATCTTTGATTCGAAAATAGTATTACATTATAATGAATATTCAAATAACTATTTAAAATGAAACCCTAAAAAATTCAAATGCATTTCATTCAATTACTCAATTTAAAGACAAAGATCTTACAATGAATACATTACAGAGGTCTTAGAAACTCACGTGCAGTTGAGAGTGCTTATGAAGACGTCAAAGAGTTCAGCAATGGTACCAGTGAAAGATACTGTACCATCAGCATTATCCGAAGTTATTATAAACGGAGTGAACTGGAAAGAAAATAGTAGTAGATAACTAGATATTACCTACTTAACTCTTTTTCTGTTATCATTTCAATTAGTTAAAATGTTTCAAAATGCTCACATCGACAGTGGTAACGCGAAGGTCCAATCCTGTTAGATTGGTCCTCCTCGAGAAAGGCTCTCTCATTTCCCATAAATCCAAACCAAAATTGTCGGTCCATTCGCCGATTTGAGTCTCGTGGTACGGTAAATCTGGACTTGCTTTGTAACCTTCCCATAATTGCAGTGACTTCGTGTCTGTTTCGTTGTGTACTACCAAAACCACCTGGAGAAAAGGATTGTGTATCATTTTCTCTTTTCAGCCACTATCAATATATCATGAAAATAAAGTGTACAGGAACTATATACCATATTATCTAGAGTGAGGTATTGGCTGGCGAAATTTGTTCGCAAAGAAGTCTTTCCGAAGACAATCCAAGATGCCGTTCGCAGTGAGTTGTACAACTTAGAAAAGGAAAATAGATATTTGTTAGTAACAATTTATCAAAGCATATAACTTAAAGAATAATGTCACTCTTGAATCAGCAGCTAAAATTTATAAAGAAACTCTAATTTTATTGATGGAGATATTGACAAACTTATATTTAGGACAAAAACACAGTAACCAATAAAATGTTCAGTTTTCGATAGTGTAGTGGCTAGAAAGTATCTTTTCAGTGTACCTACTGTGTCATTATATCTGAATTACGCGGCACACTTACTATTCAATAGTTCGACACCCCCAATTAGTCCGTTACCCTGTCATCATTCATTACTCCGATACTTTTGCAATTTATTTTTGATATAACATCAGCAGTATATTTATGATACAACATCAAATATACATATGCATATCAGGGTGAACACCTCTGCCAGGTATTCACTCTTTCTCTGCCGCACACAATCATGAAGTGTGCGGTACAACAAACTAGTGGATACATCAATTTACATTACAGTTTTATATTAAAAATGTAAGAGTGTCGGGCCAATGGAGCGTCGGACTGTTAAGAAGTCCTCATCGACTACAGTTCTGGGAGATTATCCTAGTTTTTACTATGACGTACATTTTAAGATTATCTTTTTTATAGTAGTTTCTTAGCCAATCTACCTCTCTAGTAGGTACTATTGATTTACATTTCGGGTACCTACTTACTTTAAAAAACATTTCTAAATCTTCTTCATGACTCCATAGAAGAATGCCTGGAAACTCTGCATCAGTTTTATCGATTAGAGTTTGCAGAGTTTTGGCAGCTGCAAACTGAAGGTAAGATGGGTTTGACTTGAACCAAGTGAGATGTTGTCTTCTAGTGTCTTCATCTGTGAGAGATCAATGGCAAATTAATGGACATTTTATATAAAGATCTACTACCTAAAAATATCTCTACGAACACTTAGCAGATTCTGCAATCTGGGCTCAATGCTAGTAACAACTTTGTGCTGCCGATTCTGTACTAAAACTTGGATTAAAAATCAGTAGAATCATTGTTTGAAGCTTTTTAAGTTGATTTAGTGTTTTATTCAATTGAATTAATTCTGTCGCTTTAATGTAATTACATTCGAAATTGAATTTATTAAACTTCTATCTTCACAATTTAAGTCTTTTATGGTTCTTTTTTAAGTTTCAAGCTTTCGGATTATTCCATATTTTCAATCATATAAGAATCAATTATAAAACGATTATTATTTTAATTAGTATCCATGATAACTACACACGGGTTTATTGATTTCGAATCTATGTTGTCTGCATGTATCATGGATACGAATTATTAGTTAGGTTTTAAACGAATCATATCTGATATGTCCAAAAGGTTATTGACAGTGACTTCATCTTAATACAATTAACTCACTTGGTCCATCGGTGACAAAAGTAATTCTGTGGATGTTGTACCATCTGATGTAATCGTCAAGAAATTCTAACCTCAGTCTGTCCACTTCATTTGCTGACACAAACAGTAAAGGGACTAACAGTGTGAAGATTTGCAACAGTGACGCCATTTTGAAGTTAGTTCATAAACTTTGTTATACTAACACCATTTTGTAGTTTCATAAATCCGAAATGGACGAAGTCAATTGATTCATCCTTTCGTTTTCAATGTTATTAAGAAATTTTGATAATTTGTATTGACTGTAAATAGATATTGTATGAATGTTATTCGCCGAAAGAGTACATTCCTAGTGGAATACAAATAGTATGTTCTTGCGCAGATGAATTACTTTTCTATATTATTTAAGCTGATCTGTAACCAATAACACCATTTTAAAAGAAGTCGTTACAATCGTACATTTCCAAGAAAAGCTCAATGTGGCGTCACTTCAACCTACTTTAATATTGTAAAATTAGGAAGCAGTCACACTGAACCTAGCTCTCTGTTCGCTGCTTAAACATCAATGAAGTACCTCGAGAAAACCTAGCTACAACTCACGTGTGTCTATATAACAATAATGGATGACTTAGCTCCTTGACAGATGATATTGCATTCATATAACTCTTTTATAATCGATATCTATTGCAATTTGTATGAATAGAGAATATTACACAAGGCCTTTCATCAAAAATTCCTTGCATTGCAATATGGCTAAGGGTATAGGATTAAGGTACATTTATAAATACCTAAGCGGATAATATGGCATCCAATGGAATAAATAAGTAACGCATGCTTGTTAGCTAAGAAGACGCTATGTAGTTAATTATACCCTGTATGGGATAATTGCATATACTAAAGTGAATGCCCGTTATTTAGAAATATAACCAGAAAGCTTTTTCTGGTTAAAGAAATTAATTAGTAAAACTGTTACTTTTGAATATAAGTGTTCAAACAATTAAAGGGAACAATATGACGCGATCTATAAAACTGCCAGTTTATTTATATTACATATAAGTAACTGAGTAACCTCAGGGTAGCGTCCTAGGGCCTATTTTCTTTATTCTCTATGTGAATGAATTTATCCATATATCTCCAATGCTTAGTTAATACAACCCGATCCTAGTTGACGACACCACTGTTACATAAAACAGATCATTGACTAACTTCAACCGAAAACAGAGTAGGTACATCATTCTTCTGTAAAAGCTTTTCTTTCTAAACCATTAAATATTAAATTCTCTCATAGAATCTATTCAGCATTGCTCTCAAGAAGAGTTATATTGATAAATATGTTACCTGAGCACTGTTCCCTTTTTCAATGATTGTATACCAGTCAGTCTTACAATGTTACTACTTCGTTGTTTATTTATTAATTCACTGTATCAAAGCCTTTAACTGACATATTGTCGATGTCTATTTTCTATTGCATTTTGATATTTCTATTTTATAGTGCATATCAATGATTGTCTATGTATATTTTTTAAAAATTGCCCGAAAATTCCCTTCAATTATAATGGATTTTATCCCGTCTTGATGAATAGACGTATAAATAATTTTTTCAATAAATCCTTATCCTTAATTTATGTACGGAATAGAGTAACTGTCGGATTAAAGTTACTTACCCCCGTATAACAGTTTTGAATGGTATGGTCTAGGACTCTAGAATCTAGGTACTGTTTGATGGCCCACCTTCTGCATCTTGTGAGTTTGTTCCGCAACTCGTATGTCATGAGTGAATATTTTACAGGTTAATTTCACACGAGAAATAGAATAACTGAAAATCGTAAGAACTTGTCTACAGTTGAGTTATAAACCTTATTATTTACCTAGTTTTATTTTAACTTATATATCCCTTATTTACTATTTTTATGTTAATTTATAAGCCTCATTTCGCTATGTTTATTTTACCTAATAAACCCTATATGCTATATTTATGGTAAATCATAAACAAAATATATTATATTTTTAACAACACTTTTTTAAAAAGACCCATGAATAAATTTTTAATTTTTTGTTTATATTTTAGTCGAATTAATCGAATGGTTCCACATTTTTAATTCTTATTTTATTAATTATCATTTCAATCTAACGATTATTATTCACTTTAAATTAGTGGTATTGTGGAATATATTTATTTCATATTACCTCATTATCGAAAGCTGACTAAGGCCATAATTTAGTTGCCGCAGCTGGACAATGGACATGCTACCTAAAATATTGATGGTTTTCTTGATATAATCAATGCAAGAGATGAATTGCTAATAGCTCACTGCTTTGCCAACATACTCAGTAAGTTGCTAGGTATTCTTCGTCGGAACAATGAATTATAGACACAAAGTAGGTACTGTGAGAAAGCATCAAACTTCACTGTCCACTGTGACATAAATCTTCAAAAGACGTAATGGATCATAACATATTATTCTGTGGATGGAAAATGACTTCAATTACCACTCTCCAGACGTGATAAGATATTCATTTGGAAAAAAAAATGATATCGCATATTTAGGGTACATTACGAGTTATATGACTGTTCCACATTTTCAGTCACTTGAGAAAACGAAATGACGTGCACTCGTAGAGCGTATACCTTCGCCGTCGCTTATAAATGACATTGACCATCCAATAATCCACGGATTATAAATGACCTTGACCTTTGACCTGATCGCACTCAAAATCTAATAGACTGCATGGTTCCTGGGTAATAGATATAGGGTTGTGACAATATGCGTTCAAAATCATAGATCTTAAGAATATCATAGACGAAACAAAATGAAATGGTATCGAATACTATATACCGCTGGTATAATTTAATCCGTTTATATTGTTTCCCGGATCTATGATTTTAAACGCATATTGTCACAACCCTAGTAATAGACAATCGTGCCACCAAATCTCTGGCAATTTGGTTGAATACTTTTTGAGTTATGCGAATAACAAGATGATAAATAAATGCTGCCTAAAATAAAACCTTCTGCAATCTGCTAGGGTGAAAAGAATATATATTAATCACAATTTAACTTCTTATTTTATTTAGTACATAATTTCTTTTAAAACTTAACTTGGTGAGCAGAAATTCTTTGGACTAGCTTGTAAAGCCCGTATTACACTGTGGCGCTCGCCATGGCAGTGTTGTCTCTCTCTACAGATATGGCGCTCACCATTCTCAGTAATTGCTATTACACTAGACGAGTCGATATGGCGGTGATCGTGCATTGAAATTTAGGGAAAATTGAAAAATTTACTATGAAATGAATTGTAACAATAAAATTCGATGTCATCACGAATATATATTTAGTTAATTATCTCTTTGATAGTTGTGTGAGCAATTCCATGCCTATAACAAATATCTTGTTAAATTAATGTCGAAACATGTCAAAATTACTAATGTTACGTATCATTTTACAGCGGTTAATGATGTTATCCGCTTTTAATAAATAAACTACACATTTTAACAGTGTCATAATTTCAACTTTTTCTATTATTTTAAATCATTATAAAACGAGACTGAAAGTTCCGATAGAAATTTCCTAAAGCCATAATTCCCCAAATAATAATTATAATAGTAGAGCGAGTGTCCGCGAGCTTTGAATACAGGTAAAGCTCGCACAGAGTACGATCTTTAAACAAAGGATAAAAATTGTCCGTTCTACCGGACATGCAGGTCGATACAACAACCTCTTTAAATTATATGGTTTGATAAATATATCCGTCTACCAAGTATCTAGTCAATTATTTTTTATATTCAGAGGTATTACAATTTACAAAATTACAATCAACAATTTAATGCATTGTTTTTTCATATTTTCTGTTACCCTTTTCTGCCACATTATCTCTAATTGAAAAAGTTCTATAGAAATTGAAAGAAGTTGTAACTATTCTTCTATATTATAGAATAGTTACAGTTATACCTACCTATTTATGTTTTATATTTATATAAGTAAGTTATATAAATATTATAAGATTTACATTAAAATTTTCCTTTAATAATAATCTTAGATTGTTTACATTCATTAACGTTTCTTTGAAATGCTGTTAAAGAAAACTTACAAAATTAACATCCCCAATTGAAGTAAAACCACAGTCTCTCATAGCGCCCATTGCTCGGCATAGCGGACACTTTTTCCGGTACATGTACAGTCCGTTGTACGAGCTTTATCTGTATTTTGAAGAATGAAATGGTTTGCTGTAATAAAATTTCAATTGTTTTTATCTTTTTCCATTTATTTTCTTAACTATTACATTTTCTTTCTTTAATTAGTAAGTAAAAATATATGATATGACGTAATTAAGTATAAATAGGTTTTAGTAGAAAATATAAATAGAGGAGGAGAGTAAAATGGAAATGATCCTAGAAATAGGAAATAATTTAAAAAAGGTGAATTAGATTAAAGGTCCCCTCCAAGCAAATATTTTTATTGCCTTATTCAACGAGGCTAATGTTTCTTATCATTTTGCTGCAAACCGCATCGAATTTGGTTGCGCATTTTTAATTTTATATGCTTTTAAAGATTTCTATAACCAAAATTCTACAAAACCTATTTTACTTCCGACTTACTAATTTAAGAAATTTTCAGCCTGAAGAAAAAGAATGTACACCATTTGTTTTGATTGTCAACTAGGTATTAGGTTTAATAAATCCATTTAATATTCGTGTAAAGGTATAAAATTGGATAAACTTATTATAGAAACGTTTATATACTTTAGGAAACAATTCATATATAAAATAAACGCTGTAAACGCATGGTTTGTTTATTACATTCAAATTTGTAATCAAAACAAAGAGTGTACAATCTTCTTCTTAAGCATCAGATTAGTGATTCGCTCAATTGTTGCTCACAGAGTATCAAAATACTTTAAAAACAAATTATAAAATATATACTGAACCGAATTATATGCGGTTTGCAGAATAATGATTCTAGACCTTAGTTCTACAATATTATGTAATAAACTCATTTTTTTCCCGGAGCCTGGAGAGGACCTTTAAGGGTAAGCTCCGAATTATCGAACGGTTCCACATTTTCGGTTACATATAGAATTTTTTTAAACATTTTATTAATTAGTATCTAGGATACTTGCAGGTAGAAAGTAGTTCTAGGAGGGAATGTAGAAAGTAGTTCTAGGAGGGACTGTAGAAAGTAGTTCTAGGAGGGACTGTAGAAAGTAGTTCTAGGAGGGAATGTAGAAAGTAGTTCTAGGAGGGAATGTAGAAAGTAGTTCTAGGAGGGAATGTAGATAGTAGTTCTAGGAGGGAATGTAGAAAGTAGTTCTAGGAGGGAATGTAGAAAGTAGTTCTAGGAGGGACTGTAGAAAGTAGTTCTAGGAGGGAATGTAGATAGTAGTTCTAGGAGGGAATGTAGAAAGAAGTTCTAGGAGGGAATGTAGAAAGTAGTTCTAGGAGGGATGTAGAAAGTAGTTCTAGGAGGGAATGTAGAAAGTAGTTCTAGGAGGGAATGTAGAAAGTAGTTCTAGGAGGGAATGTAGAAAGAAGTTCTAGGAGGGAATGTAGAAAGTAGTTCTAGGAGGGAATGTAGATAGTAGTTCTAGGAGGGAATGTAGAAAGTAGTTCTAGGAGGGAATGTAGATAGTAGTTCTAGGAGGGAATGTAGAAAGTAGTTCTAGGAGGGACTGTAGAAAGTAGTTCTAGGAGGGAATGTAGAAAGTAGTTCTAGGAGGGAATGTAGAAAGAAGTTCTAGGAGGGACTGTAGAAAGTAGTTCTAGGAGGGACTGTAGAAAGTAGTTCTAGGAGGGAATGTAGAAAGTAGTTCTAGGAGGGACTGTAGAAAGTAGTTCTAGGAGGGAATGTAGAAAGTAGTTCTAGGAGGGAATGTAGAAAGTAGTTCTAGGAGGGAATGTAGATAGTAGTTCTAGGAGGGAATGTAGAAAGTAGTTCTAGGAGGGAATGTAGAAAGTAGTTCTAGGAGGGACTGTAGAAAGTAGTTCTAGGAGGGAATGTAGATAGTAGTTCTAGGAGGGAATGTAGAAAGAAGTTCTAGGAGGGAATGTAGAAAGTAGTTCTAGGAGGGATGTAGAAAGTAGTTCTAGGAGGGAATGTAGAAAGTAGTTCTAGGAGGGAATGTAGAAAGTAGTTCTAGGAGGGAATGTAGAAAGAAGTTCTAGGAGGGAATGTAGAAAGTAGTTCTAGGAGGGAATGTAGATAGTAGTTCTAGGAGGGAATGTAGAAAGTAGTTCTAGGAGGGAATGTAGATAGTAGTTCTAGGAGGGAATGTAGAAAGTAGTTCTAGGAGGGACTGTAGAAAGTAGTTCTAGGAGGGAATGTAGAAAGTAGTTCTAGGAGGGAATGTAGAAAGAAGTTCTAGGAGGGACTGTAGAAAGTAGTTCTAGGAGGGACTGTAGAAAGTAGTTCTAGGAGGGAATGTAGAAAGTAGTTCTAGGAGGGACTGTAGAAAGTAGTTATAGGAGGGAATGTAGAAAGTAGTTCTAGGAGGGAATGTAGAAGGGGAAATGTGGTCTCAGGCTCATCAGTTTCAGAAGGGGTATTTTGTTCTTTGACCGGAAGTGTACCAAAGTGAGAACTGCACTCTCGTGGTCAAAAGTATCGAAGAAAGGAATCTTCTCTACGATGCTGTAAGCCTGAAACAACAGAGGTAAATGGTACTTGGAGAACTTGGTAAAAAGTCATAAATAATATTTACAATTTTCTGACTCGATTCCTGTGTTCCAAAATATTAGGACAAGTTCAAACATGGTAAGACAAGTTCAAACATGGTAAGACAAGTTCAAACGTGGTAAGACAAGTTCAAACATGGTAAGACAAGTTCAAACATGGTAAGACAAGTTCAAACATGGTAAGACAAGTTCAAACATGGTAAGACAAGTTCAAACATGGTAAGACAAGTTCAAACATGGTAAGACAAGTTCAAACATGGTAAGACACGTTCAAACATGGTAAGACAAGTTCAAACATGGTAAGACAAGTTCAAACATGGTAAGACAAGTTCAAACATGGTAAGACACGTTCAAACATGGTAAGACAAGTTCAAACATGGTAAGACAAGTTCAAACATAGTAAGACAAGTTCAAACGTGGTAAGACAAGTTCAAACATGGCAAGACAAGTTCAAACATGGTAAGACAAGTTCAAACATGGCAAGACAAGTTCAAACATGGTAAGACAAGTTCAAACATGGTAAGACAAGTTCAAACATGGTAAGACAAGTTCAAACATGGTAAGACACGTTCAAACATGGTAAGACACGTTCAAACACGGTAAGACAAGTTCAAACATGGTAAGACAAGTTCAAACATGGTAAGACAAGTTCAAACATGGTAAGACACGTTCAAACATGGTAAGACAAGTTCAAACATGGTAAGACAAGTTCAAACATGGTAAGACAAGTTCAAACATGGTAAGACAAGTTCAAACGTGGTAAGACAAGTTCAAACATGGTAAGACAAGTTCAAACATGGTAAGACAAGTTCAAACATGGTAAGACAAGTTCAAACATGGTAAGACACGTTCAAACATGGTAAGACAAGTTCAAACATGGTAAGACAAGTTCAAACGTGGTAAGACAAGTTCAAACATGGTAAGACAAGTTCAAACATGGTAAGACAAGTTCAAACGTGGTAAGACAAGTTCAAACATGGTAAGACAAGTTCAAACATGGTAAGACAAGTTCAAACATGGTAAGACAAGTTCAAACATGGTAAGACAAGTTCAAACATGGTAAGACAAGTTCAAACGTGGTAAGACAAGTTCAAACATGGTAAGACACGTTCAAACATGGTAAGACAAGTTCAAACATGGTAAGACAAGTTCAAACGTGGTAAGACAAGTTCAAACATGGTAAGACAAGTTCAAACGTGGTAAGACAAGTTCAAACATGGTAAGACAAGTTCAAACATGGTAAGACACGTTCAAACATGGTAAGACAAGTTCAAACGTGGTAAGACAAGTTCAAACATGGTAAGACAAGTTCAAATAGGTTAGAACTAGTTCAAATATGTCACTAGGTACATCTTACATGTTGAGGTGTGCGAAGTGGTTTATTCAGACCGTAATGACTTCTTCTTCCTTCCGTTGTCTCAATCTCCGGTTTGTTGAATTTGTTCTTAGTTTCGTCAGGTACACCTTTGACGTTAGTGATGAACAGAGGTCCTACCCCTGAGTTACTACGTCCTGAAAACATTATATCAAATAATCAAACAGATTCTCTATTTCATCTATAGGGTTAATTTTAGCCATCATACACTTTTGAAAATAATAATTATTATTATTGGAGTACAAATGAGATAAAGGATCTATTTATTACATTCTTCAGTAAAAGATCCTAGAGGTAGATAACCTCTTTAGCCCTCACTCACCCTTGCAACACTCCTCCCCGAAGCTGTGGATGGTAGCGTCCTCCTCTATAGTGAGGGGGAAGGAGAAGCTGCCGAACTGGGGGAAGTCAGAGGCACTCCCCTGGTGGGTACCCTCTGGCTCATCACCCCAAGTGAACCAGGAGTTAGTGTCTGGGGGAGAAATAGAAAAAGAATATTAAATAATTTCCACAGGAGTGGATTGGAGTAAGTTATGAATTATCGGAAAGTTCCTTATTTCAATCACTTAAGAAAATTGCATATATTAAGTTAGATAATGATTATTATATACGATCGAAGATATGGATATTTTTAATTATTTGCATGAATTTATATTAATTTTTATATTCTAATAGCAAGTAATATAATTTGGCACTCGATGAAGCCGTTAGATTTAAATTTATATTAAATTTTATTTGTTAATTTTTCTTTTGTGGTACTTACCAAAACTTCCAAAGTCCCCGAAGACGGACCTCCTGTTCCTTATTCCCTTCCTTTGGCCCGTGGTACCGTGCACCAAATCAGCCAGAGACATGCCACTGGAGGGAAGGCTGGAGAACTCAGCCATCTCTGGGGCCTCTTCAGCCATCTGGATGAAGAGCACAGCCATCGCAATGGCTGACTGAGCCAGCACGAAGCAACTCAGCCACAACATCACCGAGAGCTGAAAAAAAAAAATTGGCTGATGAAGAAAATACAGAAAAAGGACCTTAATTAAAAACTTCAAACACTGTAACGTCAAAAACATATTGTAGGCCATTTTTTTTTATAGATCAATATTAGATAATCTTCTCAAGAAAGAATATGTTGGATAAAATGTATTTAAAAAAGACAAATATCATTTGGAAAGAACTTTGGGTGGTTCAAAATCTCAAATTATTATGTGAGCGTAGTCTACATTAACTTTTTACGTTTCTTATTTATAGAGTATGACTATACGGACTAAATATAGGAATTATTTGGCGTTTTCTAATGTCCTCCACATGGGCCCCTTCACCCAATAGATTTTTTTACCCTATTCATTAGAACTAGGGTTATTGATTAAAAAAAATGCAAACCATTTCAAATTTGATTCTATATTTTTATTATAATATATAATTTAAGTTATTTCAAGCAAAGAAAAAGGAAGTGGTTCATCCGACAAATTCAAAACAATACAGAAGCTTTTAGACATCTAAAATGGCTACCTATATCATTACCCAAATACCATTATCTTAAAAAAACATCAGGTACCTAAATATTTACATAAAAATCATAAAATTTAGAATACTACAAGATAAAGTTCGTATTTTCAACTTTTTCTTCTATTTAATCTTAGAAATGTCGGACAGTGAAGGTTGAGTGTGGATATATCTTAAATAATCAATCACGAAGTGAATACTTTATCAATTTCATTTCTGTTAACTGTTATATTACCTCAGCTCTACAAATTTAAAACATTTCTAGATAAATTTAAAATTAGAGTGGAGGGGACCTTTTAAAGGACTAGATTTAATTTAATTAACTAAAGTCATGCATTATTGTGACACACTCTAGAAATTATGCATCTTAATATAATGAAACAGCTGATAAATTAGGGTTAAATGGATAAATAGTCAGTTGTACCGCTAGATGGCGTTGCTACAGATTTGGTGACAAATATTATGAACACAAACGTGACAAACGCACGCACAGAGATTGACGTTTTCACCGCTAGATGGCGTAATTAGATCATTTAATAAAGCTTTTTATTTTATTATTTTTATATGATTTATGGATAAGTTTATTCACATTTCAGGTAAAGTATAAAAAGTTCTGCACTGGTCTTTTAAAGTTAAAATATTAAACAAATTAAAATGTTCATAACTTTTTCTTCTCTGCTTTAATTGTTAATAGAATAAAGAAATCTTAGTTCAATGAAGAGGAAAACATTTATTTTAATTAAATTGTTGCAAACTATTTCAAATAAAGTGAAATATAAGAAAATAATTACTTATTTTTTATTATTTTTTTCTCGACAGTTTTATTTTATAGGAAAGTGACACTATGTGACGCGAATTAGTTAAATAGTTTAAATAGAATATAACATTTTAAGTCGAACGTTCCAATGAAGCGTGACGTCACGTCTGCCACTCACGTACAACGTCTCATTGTCACAACTTTTTAAAATGAGAAAAAGTAACTAAGTAAAATGGAGAAAAAAGAATTGGAACGTAAATGCATGAAACAATGAATTACGAATAGGGTTAGTTATGAATTATCGGTCAGTACTACATCTTCGGTCATATAATATATAATTTGTTATTATTACACAGTGCTATCTAATACTTCTGCAAACCCGGGTTTGCAGAAGTATTAGATAGCACTGTGTAATAATAACAATTTATATATTGTTTTTACTTGTATGACCGAAGATGTAGTACTCCTTTGAGTTATTTTAATTAATGGATATCATTACTATATAATAGATGAAAATTAACTTCATACATTCGTGTTAAAATTATAACATAAAATAATTAATACTCACCTCCATAGTTAAATTATTTTTCTAAAAACACAGTAAGTAATTTTTATTGTAATTATGTACACCTAATTATAATAGAAACCTGCAAATGAAAATAAGTTTTTAATAGAAACATTGTTAACTAGAACGGGCACTCGTTGAGCGCATACCTTCGCCGCTGCTTTGGACTCATTTTCACCTTTTCGTGATCTTGACCTTTGACCCGATCGCTAAAAATATCTATTAAATGGTTCCTGAAACTACTTAATTTCCATGTGTTTAAACCAACCGCCCCATCTAATTTCAGGCAATTTGGTTGAATACTTTTTGAGTTATGAATGACCTTGACCTTTGACCTGGTCGCTCCCAAAATTCTACCAGAAGTATATTGACAAATCGTCCCACCAAATTTCAGACAATTTGGTGGAATACTTTTTCAGTTATGCGAATAACAAGATGATAAATAAATAAATAAATAAAATGTCGATCAAAACATAACTTTCTGCAATTTTGGAAAAGTAATAAAATTAAAATTAGTAATGACGTCATATGAAAATGAAACGGTTACTAAAACTCAGTGTAGATAAAAGTGTTAACACTTCTCTCAGTGTAGATAAAAGTGTTAACACTTCTCTCAGTGTAGATAGAAGTTTTAGCACTTCTTTCAGTGTAGATAAGAGTGTTAACACTTCTCTCAGTGTGGATAAAAGTGTTAACACTTCTCTCAGTGTAGATAAAAGTGTCAACACTTCTCTCTGTGTAGATAAAAGTGTTAACACTTCTCTCAGTGTAGATAAAAGTGTTAACACTTCTCTCAGTGTGGATAAAAGTGTTAACACTTCTCTCAGTGTGGATAAAAGTGTTAACACTTCTCTCAGTGTAGATAAAAGTGTCAACACTTCTCTCTGTGTAGATAAAAGTGTTAACACTTCTCTCAGTGTAGATAAAAGTGTTAACACTTCTCTCAGTGTAGATAGAAGTGTTAACACTTCTCTCAGTGTAGAGGAAAGTGTTAACACTTCTCTCAGTGTAGATAGAAGTGTTAACACTTCTCTCAGTGTTACCAACACTATCTGTGTTATCTCTAGCGCTGTCTCTCACTCACTGGCAGTGACGTGACTCTCTCACTGCGCATTGTTTGCCGTGACAATACAGTGACGCAATCATTCTGTTTTCTCTCACTCATCTCACAGTAAAAAAAAACATTTTATCGAAAGGAAATCTAACGCATTTTGAATAGAAAATAAAAATTATTTCCACGTTTTATAACATTCGATAAAATGTATTATTTAATCGTATCCATGATACGTGCAGGCATCAGGGATACCAATTAAGATAAAATGTTACATGATCGAAAAAAGAGATCCGTTCGATAACTCAGATCATACCCTATTACGAGGAAAGATGGCGACTAATTATCAAGAATCAGATGACAGTTTTCACTCGAGTGTATAATATGCATGCAATTGCACAAATTTCACTTGCATATTATTCAATGTACGTAGGTGGTAAAATGTACCTACAACACGTTAGTAATTACTAGGGTTGTGACAATATGCTTTATAAATCATAGATCTTAAGAATATCACAGACGAAATGAAATGGTATCGAATACTATATACCGCTGGTGTAGAACCATTCAATACTCTTTCAATACTCTTCAATACCGCTAATGTTACATTGTGAACAAAATACAATTATCGAAAGTATACAATTGCAATGGATGTTGTTATTACGTGATTTGTTATTATTTTTTAATTAAATTATTAATTGAGTCACACTCTGACCATTAAAATGTATACCTACCAGTCTATCTATTTATTATCTTCGCAATTATTTTATTTATTTGTCATCTTGTTATTCGCATAACTCAAAAAGTATTCAATTGGTCATTATATTAGATTTCGGGAACGAACAAATCAAAAGTCAAGGTCAAGGTCATTTAAAACTCAAGGATTATTGGATGGGCGAGGTCACTTATTAGCGCCGGCGAAGGTATGCGCTCTACTGAGTGCCTTTTCTAGTTTGATATGAAATGAAGAGAAAGCAGCTTTATATTTAATGTATAACAACTGCAATACTTCTTGTTCATCCATTACTAATTCAATTACTATAACGGGTTTATATTTAAATGCAAGTACGTATTATCAGTACATATATACTGATTTAACTAAATTATTACCTACTCTCTAAAGTCCAAACTATTATTTTCTAAATTATTAATATTAGTGTGACCCGTAGCCATGGCCACAAATTATTAGTATTTTTTTTATAAATTATCAAAGACTTCGAACTGACAGACGGTTATCTATCATTATATATTGATAAATAATCATAAGCCAAAGATATTATGATAACAATAATATTGTAATCATTATAAATTATCATTAGGGGTGTTATATTGTGTATATATGTAGTATCTATAGTCTATAGGCAAATACAGGAAAAAGCTCTTACAGCGGACCATCTTTGAACGTACAAAGGGCTAAAATTGTTCGTTCTACCGGACTGCAGATTGCTACAACGACCTCTTTAAATGATATTGTTTAACATATTTTATGTCCGTTTACCAAGTATCTAGTCAAACATTTATTATATTCAGAGGTATTACAATTTATAAAATTATAATCAACACGTTTTAATGTATTGTTTTCGTATTGTATGTATTTTGATATAGTTACCCTTTTCCTATGAATTTTCTTTGATTTAGAAAAGTTCTATAGAAAATAAAAAGAGGTGTAACTATTCTATATTATAGAATAATTTCAATGGTACCTACCTTATTATTTCGTACATTTATATAACTATAAGTTATGTAAATATTATATAATTTTCCTTTAATAATAATCTGAGATTGTTTACTTTCATTAAGTTTCTTTGAAATGCTGGTAAAGAAAACTTACAAAGTTTAGAACCCCAACTGAACTAAATAATGTATCGTTACAATTACACACCTGGATTATATCTACATATTCAACTTCGAGGTTCAATCGCCATTTTCGCTTTTCTTTTAGACGAAACCTTAATAAAATATTAACATGCAAATACGAGTAATTATGATCCGCTCAGTCACAAACAAGAAATGTGTTGTTTTGGTCGTCTACTTGTTACTATACCCGTTATGCTCCTTTATCCTGGTACTGCCCCTTTATTATGGAAATTTTAGGATAAGAAATTTGATCCGTAGTTTAGGAATATGTAACGTAAGTACATAATCGATGAATTTCCCAGTAGGTCATCTCTCTCTCTCCCTGGACTCTCACCTGGAGAGAGAAGAGCTCTGTCTGAAGAGAACCCCTTTAATTTCTCATGCAGGTGTTTTTCCTTCTCTAAACTAGCTATAATCTGTGATATCCCAGTTGGTCATTGCCCTCCTCTTCCCTGGAAATAAACCAGAAGGAGGGAGGGTCCGAGACCGGAGACTCTGAGGGGGAAATGTTCTGAAGAGAACCTTTTGAATATTATCAGAATATAGACCACTATTATTATTATATGTAAAATTATCATTGTAGAAGAGTTCCCTCTTGCACACCCAGTCTGCAGAACATGGGACATTTTTAACATTTTCTGTGTGAACAATCCTCAATTTCCTCCTATATTTACTTGTAATTTACTGAGAACAGAAGCCAAAATAGAGGATTTCTTGGAGAACACTTTACCAGTTCCTGCTGTCTGGTTGCACACCATCTTATTCTTTTCCCTGTGGTGGAAATTAGGAATCCGATATTTCCCAATAAATTTTGTAACTTACCAAAATGTTAATTTAAAATTATGTATATGTCACGCACGTTTGAGTGATCTGCCATATCGACCGATTTCGCTGCGCAATCTGTTGATCAATAGTTTGCGCAGACATCGATCGATAGCGCAACCATCGATCGATTGCTGCGCGTTCGAATGATATGATTTTTTTAGTTTGTACATCAAATTGACGCCAGTCTGCAGAATGTGTCTTTTCCCCGCAGAGATTTTAATTTGAGAGAGAGTTATTCTCTGACTCTCAGCAGCAGATTCTGAGATTCAGAATCTCCCCGACTCCCCAGACTGGAAAACATAAATTCTAACAGAGTTACTCCAAACTTCATGCATTCCCATCAGTGATGTTTATCATCACAACAAGCCCAATGGAAAGCATAAATGACTTATTTTACATTAGTTTTCACTGCAGAGTTGAAATTTATGAAATAATTTACTGATATCTGCATTTTTTAGGGTTAAATTGAGTAATTTTTATTCATTCTAAATTCCTAACAGAGTTACTAGTCAATCTGAAATGAGTTATTATTCCACTCTGGCCGACTCCTGCCCATGTTTCAAACTATGGCAGGAAATTCGCCAGTTTAGTGAGAAAATGGATCCAGGTCGCCACATTTAAGGTACTTTAAAGGAGTAATTTGACTTCCTAGTGACTATTTTTAATAAAGTTTGAAGTCGCCAATATATTTCTGACTTTATTTTATAGTCATCAAGCTATTTAGCCTATTTTAATATATTAGCTAGATTTTGAAAATTTTGCTTTCTAAATTTGCCTCCAATTTATGATTCTAATTGTTTTTAACAGTTTAAGAAATGTCTTTCCAAAATGAACAAATTATCATAAATTCTCTCCAAAATAAAATGATAGCATAGTCTATGCTATCATGTTACTGCATAGTAGAAAATTAGATATTTCTCGCCATTTGCAATTGAAGGGAACAAAATAACTGTCAGAAACTTGCCTTAAAAATGGTGAGTTTGGTCATGCTTTATTGAAGTTTATTACCTGGCTATTAACTAGGGTCACGCAGGTAAATTGCGGCCCTTTAATTTTTAATTGCGGCCCTCTCAAGAGAGTCTCTTACTGTCTCTAAAACATTCTGAACCGAAATTTCATTAAAATGTTGCATAGCTATCAAAAGAAGCGCAGTGCATGCTATAATATATTAATTTAAGTTTTTAACGTGTGTTTTGAATGTATGAGGTTTCTGTTGTAAGAGGCCGCAGTTAGTCAGTGTGCTGCAATTTACCTGCGTGCAGCGTGACCCGAATACTTTTGTGATTTGTGAATTAATAAAAAATCTTCACTGTAATCTATAGATTGCTAATTTTCTGATGTTTTTATTAATTATAATTTCTTAAAACATGATTTCTTTATAGATATTAAAAGGTATATTTTTCTATTTTCATTATAGCCTTTTCTGCTCTTTCAAATAGCTATTTAATTTCTGTTGAATGGACAATCATCGAGATGCAGATTCCGACTTCTCTGCTGATATGGAAGTCAATCAAGATATCTCTTCTGAAATTTTATCATTTGGACAGAACTCACCATTTGATTCTGAAAGCACTTCCATCATAGACTGCAATGTGGAGATAAAACCTGACATTGCTACTCTCATGAAGTATAATGAAAAAGTGAGTTTGATATACTATTCATCACTTGTAATAACTACTATGATACTATCCATCACTTGTAATAGCTACTATCCATCACTTGTAATAGCTACTATCCATCACTAGTAATAGCTACTATCCATTACTTGTAATAGCTACTATCCATCACTAGTAATAGCTACTATCCATCACTAGTAATAGCTACTATCCATCACTAGTAATAGCTACTATCCATCACTAGTAATAGCTACTATCCATCACTAGTAATAGCTACTATCCATCACTAGTAATAGCTACTATCCATCACTAGTAATAGCTACTATCCATCACTAGTAATAGCTACTATCCATCACTAGTAATAGCTACTATCCATCACTAGTAATAGCTACTATCCATCACTAGTAATAGCTACTATCCATCACTAGTAATAGCTACTATCTATCACTAGTAATAGCTACTATCCATCACTTGTAATAGCTACTATCCATCACTTGTAATAGCTACTATCCATCACTAGTAATAGCTACTATCCATCACTAGTAATAGCTACTATCCATCACTAGTAATAGCTACTATCCAACACTTGTAATAGCTACTATCCATCACTAGTAATAGTTACTATCCATCACTTGTAATAGCTACTATCCATCACTTGTAATAGCTACTATCCATCACTAGTAATAGCTACTATCCATCACTAGTAATAGCTACTATCCATCACTAGTAATAGCTACTATCCATCACTAGTAATAGCTACTATCCATCACTAGTAATAGCTACTATCCATCACTAGTAATAGCTACTATCCATCACTTGTAATAGCTACTATCCATCACTTTTATATCAAAGTAATTATTTATTGACTAGATTTAAACATTTAATATTGTTTATGTTTATATGTGCCACTGCCTACATTAGAACCTAATTGATTGGATAGATTCTCTAATTCAGCATAGGCATAATTTCTGTCCTAAATAGGACTTCTATGTTATTTTGCGATCTAAAAACAATTGACTTTACCTGTAGTAAGCACTAGCTATAGAGAAACTGACCAGTTAGCTAACTATGCACTAGTTAGTTAGTCAATGAAGATATGTCAAGAGGCTTGTTAGTGGAATCAGCACTGCCAAAACTAGTGTGGATTATTTATTCTCGTATCTTTCCTTATTTTGCATTGTGTATTTAACTTCAAATAAAGTGAGAAAGTATAATTACTCTTTGCCAACTTCATACAAAGTAGCTACAACCTTACTAAATATCCACTACATTTCTGCACCATAAGGTTAATTGGTTTATATATGTAGCTAAATTGTTTTTTTATTAGAAAAGACAAAGAATCTTTAAAAAATAGTCTGTAGCTATATAAATAATATGATGAATTGCTTACTTCAGTGAAAAGGAATTATGCTTTGCTTAAAGCATATTAGCTAAAATGTTATTTAAACCTTATGTAAATTATTCATTAATTCATTTAATCTCTCATTGCACAGTCAAACAGTCCCACCCCCTCACCACTCTATAAAATGCTCTCTTATGAAGAGGTGGAAGTCCTCATCAAGTTTGTACAGTGGTGTCCAGTTCTGTGGGAAGCTTCTCATCCAAGGCGCACTGACCGTGCCTTTGTTTGCGAGCAGTGGGCAATAATTGCAAACAATTTAGGAATATCAGGTGAGCAGTTAGTTGGTGTGCACTCATTCAGTTATGATGGTTTGATTAGTTACTGATATACTGGTATCAGTATTTTGTTGTATAGACTATTTCATGCCTTATCTGTGATCTGTATCAGATGGTAAATATTCTCATTAAATTAAACAGATACTTTTTCTATTCTTTTTAATTGGGTAATCACAAGTACAAAATTTATGATTTTTTTTTTCTTAATTCCCAAATAAGAAATAGACTACTCTTTTGCCGCCCAAACCTTTACGCATCAAATGATACCCACATATCACTTGGTTAAAAATTGATTGAATAGTTTGTTATGAAGAGAGAGCTAAACCTATTAGCTACCTAATGGCAGTAGTATAGAATTATAATTGTATTACAATTTGCAAGTTTAATTATTATTTCGATAACTTTTCAAATATTATTGAAAAGTATCTTGTGTTGGTAGAGTATCTTGTATTGGCCACTCGTTTTTGAGAGTATTGGTATCTTTTTACTTTTGTTTGGTTCATCTCTAGTGTTTAGCTATATAATAATTTGGAGTAGCTAACTACATTATAATATGGATCCTTTTCTATTGAAGATTGACTTTCAATCGTTAACAACTATCTTTTGTGATTATTTACTATTATAAATTGAACTCTTTACTCACAGCTATTGCAGCAAGAAAGAAGTTTAAAAACCTTCGTGACCAGTTCCGCATAGAATTAAAGAAGACTCCGGAAGGCAGAGCTGGAGACATCACATTGCCGTTGGAAGAGTACAACACCAAATGGCCTTTCTTTGAAATGCTCTTCTTCCTCAAAGACACAATGTTAGGACGTAAAACTTACAATAGGTACTCTCACTCTGTCTTGAGACGCAGAAATACGACAAGAACCTGCACTAGACCAGTCTCCAGGCTGTCCCATTCTAAACAATCTGCTTTGGCTTCAATAGAAAGTAATTTACGTGAGGATAAGAACGTACCCCAAAATATGCAGAATGGTGAAGGGCCAGATTCGAGTTGTAAAGAAAGACAGACTTTAGAAAAACCAAATAAAGAAATCAATGGTGCTCCCTCTAGCAGTAATACAAATAACAAATTAGTGCAAAATTTATTAAATATTGAAACTGAAAAGTTGAAATTAATACAGAATTGTAATGAAGAAGATGCTGAACAACATTTCCTCCTCAGTTTGGTTCCTTCAATGAAAAATATGTCTAAAAAGAATCAGTGTTTATTTAGAATAAAGGTTCAAGAATTAATATATAAATATCTTTACGAAGAAGAAGAACCATTGCATAGCTAAATAATATCTAACAATTTAATTCAAATTAAAAATATTTCTCATTACATGTTTATTTATCATCCATCCTTTATGATGGTGTTCTTTGGAACCCTGAACTGTTGTAATCTACGATATGGCTAAAGCAATTGTTAAACCACCAATAAAATTGTAATTGTTCAAGGAGCACTTTTTCCACTCCTTCCTATTTAATTTCCTTTAAATTTTAACTACTGAGGGAAAAATGACATTAAATTTTTACTTCAGCGATAAAAAACACATGTTTGAACACATTTTAAAAAGAGCTTTTTTCCGCGCTGTTGAAAATGCAAGTGTGAAGCAACCGAAGAACGATTGTTCAGAGTGAAAACTTCAATGAGATCAAAATGTCACTGAAATTGTTCTAATTCTAAATAGTTTCCAAGGAAGAAGTGTAAGCACCCTGTATTATATTGTCTACCATTATAATTTTTTTTCCTTTTATTCACTGCCTTTTAGTAAGTTAAAACACAGAGTTAGCTCTAAGAATAACCTACGAGCAACGACAAAAATAATCACCCTCACTTTTTGCTTACCTGTTCTTAAACAATGTCCATCAGTTCAAAATTGTTTTTACTTGTTAATATTACAGTAAGAGGCAGAGAAAAAGTGACTAAGATAAAGTTTTTTGTCCATTGACTAACGATTTACAAGTATTTGAAAAAGCGGAAACATTTTTTCATTAATTAAATTTAACCCAGATATCTTAAGAAATTTTGGCTAAAAGAAGATTATACACTTTGCAGCTTTATAGTGAATTCCAAATTTGTGCAGATCCTTCATCCCCAGAGAAGAGCAGTCTCGTGGTAGTGGTGTGGCTTGAAAGACTTCTCAACCCCTGTCCTCACTTGTGCAGACACAAACAGAGTGTTGCCCTGGGATCTGCTCACACTTAGCCCCAGAGTGTTTATTTATTGGAGTGTGAGCTGGCATACTTCTCCTTTTAACTCTCCTACTCTCTATTGACATCGAGACAAATCCTGACTCTTATGTGTGTCCAAGGTGCAGACTACCCTGGACCGGCCGTTATAGTAGTATCCAGTTTGTAGCCAGAGGCAGTTGGACACTCTACAATAAACTCCTACTGGATTGGCGGTGTAAAAAATTGTCATCCCTCACACAACATGGCACTCTCCAACACTCCTCATTCACCTGTGCCTCCTACTTTTTCTCAATCTGTTCTTCCTCCATCTAAACCTAATCTTCCTACAGCTCTGCTTAGTCCTCCACACAAGACTTAACATAGTACAGCTCAACATAAATGACATTCGGAACAAGCACATGGAAATTAAAAATTTACTACACCGATACACATAAGCAGTGCCAGGAAATGTGACTCAACAAGACCACACCAAAGTTTCCTGGATACGCGGACACGATCTAATACATCTAATTCATAAGTTTGGTTTATACCTGTGACCTAATTTTCCGCTTAAATCTCATGTTAGATAAATGTCAAAATTACTAATGTTACGTATCATTTTATAACTGTTAATGATGTTATCTGCTTTTAATAAATAAACTACACATTTTAGTACTCATAATTTCAACTTTTTCTATTATTGTTCTTTCCTAGAACGCAAAATTATATCTTATTATCCCAAAATACGGATATTTTATTTGGCGGGGGAAAAGGCCGAATGGGAAAGTCCTAGTGCCATTCAATACAATAGGTCGGATATACTGAAAAGAAACTAAAATCACCAGAGAGCTCAATTAATACCTTTAGGACTCAGATTACACAAAAACTGCTGCTGTTCTTAGCTTCTCCACGCCCTAAGGGGACGGGAGACGACCGAGTGCGCTCCTGGATGTCCACCTGAGGCACTAGTGGGACTAAATATACTCGATATGCCACAGGAATGTAATAAAAAACTGCAGACGGGTGCATTATTTTATTTTAATGCTGTTATGTCAAATTTCTTTGTTTTGTCCCACGGTTTTGGCCACTTCAATTTCAAAATAAAAATTTAAATGCTCTATAATGAACTGTAATTAAGACAGAGTATCAATATAGGAGGTAGTTACAATATGTGTAAGTTTGGTCTTAATAACGTTGAATGGTCTGGAGAAATTTAAAAAATACTGAATTGTCCCAAATTTTTGGCTGGTAACGTAATCTATACTATAACTAGGTTAAGTGCACTCGGTAGAGCGCATACCTTCGCCGCCGCTTATCTGTTTGCTACCAAAATCTAAAGAACTGGTGACTGGATAGTGACCAATCGTTCCACCAAGTTTCATGCAATATGGTTCAATAATTTTTGAGTTATAAATGACCCTGACCTTTGACCAAATCGCTCCCAAAATTATACCAGATGGTTCCTGGACATTTTTCATGTTCAATCGTCCCATCAAATTTCGGACAATATTGTTGAATACTTTTTGAGTTATAAATGACCTTGACCTTTGACCGGGTTGCTCCCAAAATTCTACCAGCAGGTCACTGGACACTGACCCAATCGTTTCACTAAATTTCAGGCAATTTGGTTGAACACTTTTTCAGTTAAGCGAATTACAAGATGATAAATAAATAAATAATGAAGTCAGTAATATAACCTTCCCGCATTCTGCGAATGTAATAAGAGCCGCGTCCGTGTGTCACAAAATGAGTTAAACAGTCATTCTATCAACAGCGCCTCAAGTTGGTGTAAATAAGAGAAAAATAAAAGAAACAGTAATAGAAAAGGGAAACTAATAATTTGCTGCAGTATCATGACTACGGGGGTCACGCGAAAATTATTAATTGGAAATATAAGAGTTTTGATTCTAAAGAATTAATATAATTTTTGAAAAATTTAATTTTTATTTTAATTGGTATACATGATACATGGAGGTATCATGGATACCACTGAAAATATGCAGGTATCATGGATTCCAATGAAAATATGCAGGTATCATGGATTCCAATGAAAATATGAAGGTATCATGGATACCAATGAAAATAAGAATATGCAGGTATCATGGATACCTACCAATTAAAATAAAATAACAATAATTATAATATTATTTTTTCTTATATGACCGAAGATGTGAAAATGACCGATAATTAGTTATTTACCTATACTTCCTTAGACAATATTATAGTTAATGCACTTAAGTATGACGTGTTTTGTTACAAAAACTTATTGGCTAAACACATACAAAGCATCTATCGGTTGAACCTAAAAAAACTTTGTATTAATTGATATTAATTCAACCTACACACAATTAACGTGTGAGATATTATGCTAACAATTTAAAATATCAATTTTAATCTCTCACGATAAATTAAATTATATATTACAGGTAACTCTTGATATAATACTGTATATTAAAATAATAAAATGTGTAATATTTTCGGATTTTTTTTTAAATTATTCCAATAGTTTAATAAAAATATAATTACAATAAAAAAAATAGAATCTAAGTGTAATTACATTGAAGTAAAATAGTTATTATTTGCCGAGTGACAAATCACTATTTTATTTTACTGTTAATTAATTCCATCATTTCCTTTCATTATGTAAATTGAATTTGTAATATATTTTAATGATAAAGAAGTATTGTTATTATATTTATATATAATAAACGATGAAATTAATTATTTTCAATACATCTATTATTAAATTTTTTCAAATTGAAATTAAGATTTCAGATGAGCTTTCAAATTTTGAAAAAAAAAATTCATCTCTTCATAAAGATACAAATAATATTCCACTAGGGATGAACTCTTACGGTGAAGAACATTCATACAATATCTATTTACAGTCAATACAAATAATATTCCACTAGGGATGAACTCTTACGGTGAAGAACATTCATACAATATCTATTTACAGTCAATACAAATAATATTCCACTAGGGATGAACTCTTACGGTGAAGAACATTCATACAATATCTATTTACAGTCAATACAAATAATATTCCACTAGGGATGAACTCTTACGGTGAAGAATATTCATACAATATCTATTTATAGTCAATACAAATAATATTCCACTAGGGATGAACTCTTACGGTGAAGAACATTCATACAATATCTATTTACAGTCAATACAAATAATATTCCACTAGGGATGAACTCTTACGGTGAAGAATATTCATACAATATCTATTTACAGTCAATACAAATAATATTCCACTAGGGATGAACTCTTACGGTGAAGAATATTCATACAATATCTATTTACAGTCAATACAAATAATATTCCACTAGGGATGAACTCTTACGGTGTAGAACATTCATACAATATCTATTTTTATTTGGTAAAATTAAATTTATTACTAAGATCGAAAATGAGGTGAAGAGTTCGAGTTTTCCAGGATGTACTTTTTTTTCATTGTACAGGTAATTTATTTCAATGGGTGCATTTTAGGGATTTTTTTTTTCTCTTTCACAGATCTGATCTGTGGATCTGATAATTTTTTGTCTTCTTTTGGTAACAGGATTTGGAGAGTTTGAAAACACTGAAAAATGCAGTCAAAGGATGGGGTATTTGAACTGATTGGGAAAATGGGGGTAGAAATGGGGGTAGAAATGGGGTAAATAAATGGGGAAAAGTAAATAATTGAGATGAGTCATCAAAATCAAGATAATATATTTAAACTGTAAATTATAAGGTTAATTAAAAAGAGAAAAGGTAAATATTATTTTTTTAAATTTAAAAGCCTCACAACTTCAAAAAGTTAAATCAAGATAATTAGATTGAATTTAAAAAAAAACTAATTTCAATAATAGAATCATCAGATTTTTTTTTTCCGAAAAATTTAAGGTTAAAGTAACTCATCATTTTACAGTTTTAATATCATTTTACAACTGCCTATGCAGTTATAAAGGCAATAACCGCATTAAATTACTTTATAATAACGAATTCGACTCTTTTTTCAATTACCAAAATTCCACCCAACACCAAAGAGAAAAAAAAAAAGATCCGAAAGCTGATTGTGGACCTCATCTCACAGCCCAAAAAGTGGTTCAAAAAAGTCGTTTTCGGAGCAGAGTCCGGCAGGTAAAAAAAGTATATAAGGAAACACCATAGATGGAAAAGGTATATAAGGACACACTTGAGGTAGATTGGACATTATCGGACTGACATCCTCAGCCTGAACACCTACAGTCTTCGGAAAAGGTAAAGAATCACTATTCTTAATTGGAGCGTATTTTAGTTTCAGCCGTTTTACTACCCATCATTTCACCATTAATTTCTATGCACCAAATTAGGTAGGTACCTCTCCTGAAAAATAATTGATGTTTAATGTTATTTTTTTCTTTTCAAACTGTACTAATATGTAAAATAGATAAAAGATATTATTTTTAAACAGAACAATGAATACAATATGAACAATATTCTCAAATAGAATTAAACTTTTATTTTTATCGGTATCTGTGATACTTGCAGGTATCACAGATAGGTACCAATTGATATGAAAGTTAAATAATAACCAATATTGTATACATTTTTCTAATGTTATTGAAAAAACAGAACTCTGAACTTACCATGGAACCTACAATAAAATTTTAGATTTTTTTGGTGCAATCATGTTTACCAACTGATCTAAACTTTTTCTGATATGGTACCTAGTCTGTCAAGATAATTCTAATATGCTGAAAATGAATAATGACCGAGTACATTTAGGTACAAGTCTGACAAGTAGGTTTCATTAATCTGCAATAATTAGTACGTCTAGTAAAAAATTGGCTACAATTTAGATATTACTATAATGTTAACCGAAAAATGTTTCAAAAAGTTGGTAATCATGAGATCACACATTCTAGTTTATGGCATCCTCAAAATGGCACTAATATTTCTTATAATATACGTATTTAGGGCTCTTGGAATTTTCTCCATTTCTCGAGATTCATTTTTTAATATAAATGAATTTAATGATTTCATTGTAAAGTATAGGTACTAGAACGTGAATAAAAACATACAAACAAACGATGAAAAGTTAGTGATACATTGCGCATGCGCTCTATCATTTGTTTTAACTGTGAATATCATCAATAGGTGGCGCTGCAGCTCAGAAATAATTTATTTCTGAAAATAAAGTAACAGCATGCATTTTTATAAACAAAAGAGAAAAAGTTGTCCAACAGTTTTCTTCATCTTTAAGTATTGTTTTAGGAGGAAGTTATAAAACATGTTAATATTTATCCATCCACCCAAATTACAATATAATTATTCAATTCGAATTTACTATGAGCAAATTGCATATCAATACATTCTGATGTAAAATATTCATGTTTATACTTGTCTCTTTATTTGTTTTTGTTTTCCAGGTTTTCATTTACTCCACAATGAGGGGCATCCAGTTTTTCATTTTGGCCCTACTGGCCCTTTGCAGCAAACCCATCCTTGCAGGTACGTTAGTCTAATGAGTTACAACTAGGGTTGTGACGATATGCTTTATAAATCATAGATCTTAAGAATATCACAGACGAAATGAAATGGTATCGAATACTATATACCGCTGGTGTAGAACCATTCAATACTCTTTAATTCTCTCCGTCTTGAATATTTTCCGTTTTTATGATATCAAAAACATATTGTCACAACCCTAGACTGATTACATAAAACATTAGTTGGTGAGTTGTAAACTTTTAAATCTTTAAAGTCTGATATCATCCAATTATTTCGAATTGTTTAGGCCAAGTTTGAATTCAGTTAAGCAATGAACTTTAAAGTCCTGTATCTTTAGTTATTCTATTTGAAATAGATTTATAAAATTAATAATGAAAACAGGCTGTTTTTATTTTATCAATGGTGAATGACCACTTTTTAAAATTAGATTTTAACGATTTGCTATTAACTGCATATACTCTTTCCTACATATGTACTTATATTGCGGAAACTTGCTATTTGTTATGATAGGTACACTATCAATTTACTGTTTTTTTCAAAAACAATGTACTAAATTAATACAGAGTACAAATATTTGCTAAATAGCCCATTTTTAAAAATATAAGCAAATTAAAACAATACATCGCAAAATAACCAAGCTGTTTTTTCTCATTCCAGACTCTGAACAAGACATGCAAAAATGTCAAATCTCAAGTGACTTCAATAATTTCATTGACCTCATCCGCCCAGAAGTAATAGAATCTGTTAAATCTGCAACTAATGTAACCCTGAGCTCATCTATTGAAGCCATTATTAAAATAGCCATCACTGAAATAAGCTCTCTAGTCGATGCGGACTCATTATACATCAATGAAGCTGAAGCAAAAGATGTATTCGACAAATACTTTTCGGAACCCTTCTATGAACTATCGTTTCTGAAAAAAGATCACATCGATTCAATTACCAAGAGGGTTGAAGATCACATTGTCTCAACAATTAATGCTAGAGGATTCACTCAACTTATCACTGATCGAACGGTCAAATTTGACCTGGAGAAAATTTTCTCCGAATTCGACTTCCAAAGTTATGCTGAAGAAGTAACTGCGGATCTTTTTGATACCAAGTATATCAAGGAGCTCGTCTTTAGAGCGATCAAGCAACAGGACTGTACTGATGATGTCAAACATTTCCTCATTGACACCCAGAACATGGATGTAACTACAGAAATACTAGCCAGATTAGAAAGACCTTTGAAGTTCGTTGAATACATGTCTATCTCTTCTTATGAAGTGGTCCGTCAGCTTACTGATCAGACCTATGGATTTAATGGCAGGTCTAACATTAAATTGGCAATTATTAAACTTGTAACAGAAGACGCATCATACATTCGGAGATCTCTTGGTGAAGTGATGCCATGTCTATTCGACACCTTGAACGAGCAAATCATGGATAAGGTAGTCCGCAAGTGGATCTATGGAGTTGAGCGAAAGCTAGAAAAAAAAGGCAATGACGATACAACTGTTACTGATGCTTTAACTGAAGAAATAGAAGAAAACAGCGTGAGAGATATTATGAATAAACAGTTCGAGGTATCGAAGTTAGAGGATGTTCTAGAAGAAACATTTTTCATCACCCTCAACCGAACGAGCCTATCTTCTGCTCTTCCATCATCTTATTTTTCATGGGGACATCTTTTTGGTTTTGTAAGCAAGAATAATCAATCCTACAATTATGACCCTAAGATAATTTACGAAAGATACATGTCTACTCTTCGTAAATTCCCACTAGAGGAATTCAATAGAAAGAGTGTCGAAAATTTCCTCACCGAAGGACGCTTGTACTCAATTGTCTCATCTGTTTTAAGAGATTCTCGTGATTCAGGACTGCTGAGTCAAGATTCATTTGAGAAATTAGATAGTACTATTTTAGAAGAAGAAAATAACCTCACAGTTATGCTCAAAGAAACCTTGAATGAATTCAACTACTCCAGCATGGTCACCAACTCCCTGTTCAGCGACAGACTTACCTACAATGAATTCCTCCCTGTTTTCCAAAAAGTCAGCGATAACTACGTTCAGAAAATGACCGCTGAGCCTCAAGTTCTAGGTAAATATATTTATCTTAAACTAGATTAGTTAATTTTTCAAATAAGCTTTCATTTAAAATTCAGTGAATGATAAAATAAATCTCAAAGCGCGGGGAAAAAACACTGCATAGTGCATAAGTATATAGTTAAACCTTTAATTCTTTAAATACTAATTCATTATTTGCATGATAGACATTAAATCGCCTATGCGGTTTCTTTGTCATTCAATAATAACCTAGTATCAATTAATTTCTCATTTATGTAATATTCATTTTTCTTCTTGTCGCTTGAACATGTGTTTTCTTTCTAGATTTCAGATACAAAATGGACCTCGTCTTGCCTGCGAATGAAAATCAGAGTCATGGAATGAATGTACCTGTTCTGCTTCGGAATTTTGGCAAAATATTAGATTATGGTCACGACCTTTTGTTCAACATTTCTCAAGATGAATTGGAAACAGAAGTGATGAGCATGGATGGTGTAAGAGATCTCACTCCAGAATATGCTAAAGGCTTATTCAAAAGTTTGGCTTACTACCAATACTACGACAAGATTAAAATTGCCATAGAGTTATTAAAATATGCTGAGAATTATCTCAAGACTTTTAAACAAGAAAATATTGAGACCTACAATCAGTTCATGAATCTTTTGAAAGAAGGAAAGAGAATCACATCTCGATTATCAAGATCTAAGAGAGAAATCAGAGATGTAGTACCTGTTCAAACAAACGGTGTAATTTTGACACCTATCACTCCCGAAACGGAAGGAATTATCGATTCTTTTGGTCAAATTGAACCAAAGGATATTGGTATGATCAAGAAAATGAGCATTAAAGTGAAGAAGGTCTTTGGAAAAATCATTTTGAAACTGAACAAAATTGGCCTTTTCATGAAGAAAAGCGGAAAGAAGATCAATAAATTCGTGAACAAATTCATCCCCATTGATTCTGTAACAAATAACGTCCTATCTTTATGGGAAGGTGGCATTCAAAAGTATTTTGTGGATAGCCTTGGAGGTCTAGATTTTGTCGTCAAAGAAGAATTGGAAAGACTTGATTTGTGGAACTTGAGTCTTGCCAGACTAGAAGAAGTTTTCGAATGGCCTGAGGACGAAGACAGCTTGGGTCTCATTGAAACTTGGGGTCGCGAATTTGACGAAATTCTAGATAACGTAGCGCTTGGCATTGAATACTATGAGGAATACGGTTTGGATGTGTTGAGAGACACATTCGGGTGGATGGATATATTTGGAGTTCTTGATTGGTTCAGTGAGTAAGAATTTTTATAGATTTAATTTCTTAGCAATGAATTAGGGTTATGAAATGTTAGTATTAGAAAATGGATAAACACTTCTATGTTTATTTCTCTCGTAGTATGAAAAAGTATCTTTAGTTTAGATTAAAAAGTAGGATAGGCTTAATTTATGAGAGTAATGATTTACTTTGATATTTTGTTAATGGAATTCTGTGAATACTAGAATTTATATTGATTGAAACTTTGTAAGAGCTATGATTAAGAATTAACTTTATTGAGTAAGTAAGTACTCGCAATTTCAGCACTTCCAGTGCTTCCTGTAAGTCTCAGATTTGAGCACTTTTCTTCTAAGCCTTCTAAGTTAGAATTTATTAATATTTTAGTGAATAGATTTAAAAAAACAAGTGCGTAAAGAATAATCTTAAAGTAAGATATAAAATATTAATTCATATAGCTCCAATGATCAATATATTAATTCTTATTCGATAAGGTGAAATGAAAATTATTAAAAAATTGAAATTTTGTCCTTTAGTTGAGAAGGGAAACCAATAATTTAATATATTCATGGGGGAAATCATCTCCTAAAATATTAAATTAGATACATAGAGTTCATACAGACATGTTTTGTATGAGAAAGTATTAAGTTGTACAGAGAATAAATTGATTATTCTTAAATAGTTCCAATAGTTATAGATATTATTATTGATTTGAGTTGCCTTATACCTCATTCTTGTCTCGGCTAATTGTACTGTATCAGTATTAATAAAATTATTGATCAAACTGTATCAGTTTAATAAAATTAATAAATGTGGAATAAACATATCGAGAAAAGCTTTCAGAATTTCATTACGTCTAATTCCTTCATTCCTATTTATTATTTAACAACTGCAATATATTTAATATATTGAAATTTCAATTCCATAGTTTATATTGAAAACAGAGATCGTGTGATATTAATTTCACGTATCTGGTATATATTCCAATTTCATACAACATACATTTTTTGTCCAATCTGACAGTAATTTAGTCTTTTGAAATTATTTCCTAACAATTATAAATATAACATTCTATCCGAATGAGAAGATAACCATTGGCATGATATCCATGAAATTTCTGATATAAATAATAATAATATAACAAAAACAGTAAAAACAAGAGGACGTACACTCGTATCATAGTAAACAGAATAGTATAGTACCCCAGTTACATGTATTATTCAAATTTATTCTGGGTAGGCTGTGACGTCATGTTTGTAAACAAGAGGTCACGTCATAGTAAACAGAATTGCTGTGGGTCACGTGGAATAGAGAATTAAGACCGATCTGACTAATGATCTAATTATCTTGAATAAATCGTCTTATTCAAGACTAAAAATTTGTTACTATTTTGGGTGTAAAAAGACCAGTAGCAATTTCATCAACAGTCATTTTTTAATTTTCGTCCGTATGACTATAAAGATTGGATAATAGCATGCGGTAATGTGGAATTAAAAAAAATATCACTGAAAACGTTATTTAACAAAAGTTGGGTGTGTTGCAGCCATCTTTTGTGTTTGTACTGTATGTACAAACGTACGCACCATTGTTGATATGTGACGTCACAGCCTACCGGGACACGCGTAATATGCCCCCTATAGCTCTGGGATACTATATATTCTCTGTACTGTGACTCGTATAGTTCATATCTTGGCGCCATATTCAGTAATACATGGGTTATAAATGACATTGACCTTTGATCTACATTCGCTCCCAAATCTGAATAACTGGTTCCTGGATAATGACCAATTGCCACACCAATTTCCAAGCAATTAAGTTGAATACTTTTTGAGTCATAAATGACCTTGACCTCTGACCGGATCTATTACAAAATTTTAACAGATGGACAGTAATCAATCGTCCAATCAAATTTCAGACCGATTGATTATTTGAGTTATGCGAATACAGGCAGTCCCCGCTTAAATTGCCAAATCACAACATGGTTTAATTACCAAACGGTAATTAAACCGGGGAAAAGTAACAAAAGATATATAATTGTCATTCCTTGATTATACATCTCATTTTCTATGAGTTATAATGAAGAAAAAATGTTTTAGAGTTAAAGTACACTGAGAAAAATATACGAGAAATTGACTCAAAATTTCAGTTTTCAATTTGTCACAGAACCGGTTCAAAAATGTGAGTCAATTTAACTCATCCTAATATTTTACTCAAAAACAAGAGTCATATTGACTCCTAATTAATAGTCAGATTGAGTCAATCAAGGAAATTTTTTCTCTGTGTACTAGCTACATAAGCCTATTATTAAACAGTGTTTCAGTGTTTGTGACTGTGATGAAAGTTTAAAGTAGTGAATTTATTTAAGGTTTTATAATCCAACCATAGCTTAACTCTCACTCCGTACAGGTAAGTAATGAATAGATACTTAGATTTCTATAATCATTGTGCTACATTTAACAAACAGCAGTTTTATGCTCTGTGAGATATTTTTGGTATTAGGGTACTGAGTTCGAAGTTATTGGTTGATTCTACAATTTCGGACACGTTAGAAAAAATTATACTAATTATTATTTAACTTCTATTCAAATTGTTATCATGCAAACCAATTCAAATAAAAGTTAAATAATGATTATTAAATAAAGATTTTTACGTGTTCGAAAATATAGAACCGTGCTTTAACACGGAACTTACCCTAAAATTGGACATGTTGTGTTTCTGAACCAATTGCTTCTAATAACCTCATCTGGATTATAATTTTTTTTAGTTAGCCTACCGTGAAATAATCACAAAAAATTGTGTCCGTTTTCTATGTCTACGAACGGTATTCATTTCAAGACATGTCTCGAAATGAATACCACTTTTCTTAAAGTGAGGTGTAATTAAAACGAGGCAATGCCTGTAACAAGATGGTAAATAAATAAATTACGCCTAAAATATTACCTTCTGCAATCTGCGAAGGTAAAAATAAAATTTATCATTTTAACATCTTGTTTTAATTGGTATCCATTATAGTAAATAATAACTATGGTATCCATGATATCTGCAGATATCATGTATAGTTGTATACCATGAATTGAATTAAAAGACTAATCAATTTATGCTATTATATACTTTTTTCTTTTATGGTCAAAAACATGAAACTGTGTCATAACTTGGAACTTTACCGATTTGCACTTTAAAATTATATATTAATATATCTGAATTTATTTTTAAAGTCTGTAATATATGGATTTCACTTTGAGTTTGAATATTTCCCACTTCTAATTATTTCCGCAGTTTAGATAATTTCTTAGGGTAATAATTTTGGTCCAGCCATCTTGAGGAAACTGGAAGTGGAAAGTTTTGAAACTTTGACTGAAGTCTGTACGTTTACTTGAACATCTCTGAGCATAGAAAATAATCAGGTGTGTCGCATCGTTGTAGAAAAGAATTTTCAAATTAATTTAGGCCAATAGTATGTCTTAGCAAAGAACAAGAGGCAGGTAGGAAATATTTTATTCTTTCAGAGAAAGCGCAGGTCCTCAAACTGGCAGTCGAGGTGGATATGCCGATATTGGATAAGAATCATAAGATCTGATTTTAAGTTTGAAACTTATAAGTGTGGTGTCAAGTTATATACTCTAATATAGCTAATTCATATTTAGCCAAGCTCCAGACTGCAGGAAGTTAGGAACCATGTTATAACTTATAGATAGAGTATGTCAGTTAAAGCCAATTAGGTAATTGGCTTAGATTTCAAATGGTCAAAACTCAGATAGGTATGTCTAATTGGCTTAAAATTTTGAATTAATTCCTATGAGTATGTTCCCATCATCCATGCCAGTCTGGAAAAATCGGTGCTTTCTGATGAACTAGCTAATTACTCTGTTAGAGTTTTACAGACTTCAAAAAAATTAATGGTAAATTGCTAAAAATTGTATAATCCGCAGCATTTAGCATATAGAGTTCATCTGTTAGACTCAATAGACTGTTAGCCTAAGCATTTCTCCAGACTGGTTCCCATGTTAATTTTGGCTTGAAAGTTGAAATCTTAAAAAAATGAGCCAAGCGACATGCTAGTCCAAGACTCCAAGTAAAATAGTATGTCTCATATACTCGCCATTCGAATTTCGTCTCTCCAGCTCCCAAGTAAAATAGTATGTCTCATAAACTCGCCATTTGTCTCTCCAGCTCTCTCCAAAATTCAACAAATTCTCTCCAAAATGATCAAATTTTCATAATTTCTCTCCAAAATAACATTGTAACATAGGAGAAAAATAGATAAAACTCGCCATTTGCAATTGAAGGGCTCAAAATAACTGTCACAAACTCGCCATTAAAATGGCGAGTTTGGACATGCTTTAATACTTGGATGCCATGTTTTAAAGTGTATACAAAGTCGCCAGTATATTGGCGACTTTTGAGGTGCTAAATAAGTTGAAAAACATGTAAATAACAAGTAAATCACTCACAAAATAGTCTAAGGAGATGTACATGCATCAGATGATCAGACATGAAACATAAGGATGTTTTCAAGTGTAAAATAGTCATTAGGAAGTCAAATTACTCCTTTAAAGTACCTTGAATGTGGCGACCTGGATCCATTTTCTCACTAAACTGGCGACTTTCCTGTCACACTTTGAAACATGGCTTGGATGCTAGTCTGCCAGTCTGCAGAATGTGACTTTTCTCCCACAGAGATTTTAATTAAAATTGAGAGACAGTTTCTCTCTGACTCACAGTAGCAGATTCAGAATCTCCCGCAGCTAAATTAATGGTAACATAGGGATTTATTCAAAATCTCCCGCAGCTAAACCAAGTAATAAAGCATGTCCAAACT